>CM061059.1:32209609-32369110 GCA_030762865.1 Paraleonurus japonicus | reverse complement strand
ACTATCCAAAAATAATAATGTTGTATGACGAATTATTCGCCATAAGGTGTTCGTCCGTATTGGGAACTTCCCAAACTTGATGACCCGAATTCAAAGAAGCTTCCCCTTCAATGGCCAGCATCGGCTATGCATGTAAGTAAATACATCTTTATATCTTTCAATGATTTGATATTTAATTACGTAGGGATGAGTTGAGAATGTTGAATGCACCCTCCGGCCCCGCCAAAAGAACCCGCCGCCCCCCGATGGATGCGACCATCCGAAGAGTGAACGAGTTCGAGCCAAGCTCGGCACGAGATGGCGAGCTAAAGAAGAGGTCACCATCAACCAAGCTGGGCAGGTCGAGACTTGCCGACCAAGCCACTCCCAAAAATAATGAACTTTTGAGAAAATGTTGAGTTTAATGTCAACCTATCCCGAAAAGGAAGGAAATTCCACCAACCATCAAGAAATCCCCCGTCAAAAACTTGAAGCAAGAGTGAATTGCTCCGCTATTTTCTTGGTTGCTGCGGGCGGGTTGTATTTTTTAATTTTGGATAGTACAACCTTTATGATAATTTGTACCCTTTTGAAAGCATGTGTGGCTGAGCTAAAAGGCAAATCAATACCATGTATAAATAAGACCTATAAGGCAGAATAAACGGATGAAGCATCCACTCTTGAGTGAAGGGACTAACACTCCTAGCAATTCTTGTGTTCTTATTAGCTTTCTAGCATTCATTACAAGTGTTAACTCATATTTATTGCTTATCATTTCTATTGATTGTTCTTGGGTATTTATCACCATAAATACTCCAATCAATATTTTTTAACCGATCAAAAAGCCACATCAATCACTTTTAAATATTTGACAACAACAAATAATACAATTGTACAATTCCACTTTATCCATTCCCATTTTACCCTCTCAATTCCATTATTCAACCTCTCAATTTATTCATTGTATTCCATTCTCATCGTGAAATTCTCTTTCTCTCTCCAACCTCTCCACTTCTCTCTCTAGGGTTTTTTCTCTCTCTACCGCCCTTGATGGCCAACAACGAGGACCACCGCAACACCTGCGTCTAACCATGGTTGGAACCACCGATCGCCGACTCTATGAAATTATCGATTCGGGATCGCATCATGATAAAATACAGGTGGATAGAATTGTACCTATTCACCGTAATAGGTGAAGACGAACCGATTCTAAGGTCGAAGCGCAATCGAAGGATGTACCTCGAACCTCACGGTCTTCTCGCCGTATTCCTATCCCTTTCCCTTGGACGTCGAGTGGTCGGCGACGATCCTCCAAGGAATCGAATCCGCCTCCTCCTTCTCACATTTTTTCACACCTCTGGAGGCTCGATGTTAGGGTTTATTTATAGGCTACAACAGGGGACCCTAGGAGGAATTAGGGTTGGGCCTCCCGATGGGCCTAAATATCCCGTGTTCACCCAAACACTTTACTTAAGCCCATCAATTATAACTCGATCCACTAAAGAGTTATAATTGAATTACCGTCCTAATCCCATATTACAATATGGGCTCCTTTATTATGTGTACGTTTATTTTTCCGTGTTTAAGATATCGAATGTCCATAAATTAAATAAATTACTCGACAACTTAATTAATATATATCTAATTCCAAGAGTAGTACCACTCATCTTTATTATTATGTCGGATTAAATCCACCCGGGGTTTACATAATAATCTTTATGAGCTCCTCAAGGGGACATCATCATCCTAAATAATTAGGACACAAATTCCTTCTATAATCAACAACACACCGTATAAACAATGCTATCTCCCAATTCACCGAGCCTATTGATTTAATAAATCTCACCCATTGACAAATCAAAGAAACATACACTCGAGTACACGTGCCCATTTATTATATAGGGATTAAGAAGACGTACATCCATAACAACAGAGGTCTTGTTCTTTTATATAGTCAAGTACAAATTGAACAACCTCATATGGTCCTGCTCAATACATACAAAATGTACTAGTGTAACTTTTATAGTCAAGATAGACTAATACAAAATTACACTACAAATCGTTCTAATGGTTTGTCCAAATTCATCTTGGTTGTGAGCTATTATTTATAATCTATAAGGAATCGATAGCATGATCTTCTCATGTGACACCACACACCATGTTATCTACAATATAGATTAATCTGGACAAAATAATGATATATATAACAATCTTAAACAATAAGTATTTTGATCATAATGAATCTCATATTAAAAAGAATGTTCATACTCAAAAAGATGTTCATACAAAAGCTAGACTTATAGTATACATCCTAACAATCTCCCACTTATACTAAAAGACTATGCTTCCATAATTGTTGCCATACATCTGATTCCCATCCCTTCAACGTGCCCATCAAAAGCATTCGCTGGAAGAGCCTTTGTGAAAGGATTTGCTAGGTTATCCGCTGATGCAATCTTGGCGACAACAACTTCTCCTCGTTTTACGATGTCTCGTATCAGGTGGTACTTGCGCTCATTGTGGTTGCTTGCTTTGTGGGCTCGTGGTTCCTTCGAGTTTGCCACTGCACCACTATTATCACAATAAATTGTGATAGCTTTAGGCAAACTACGAATCACTTCTAAGTCCATCAAGAAGTTTCTGAGCCATACAGCTTCTTTGGCTGCCTCAGAGGCTGCCACATACTCAGCTTCCATGGTGGAGTCCGAAACGCATTTCTGCTTTACACTCCTCCATACTATGGCTCCACCTCCCAAGGTAAACACATAACCCGAGGTAGATTTACTGTTGTCCCTATCCGACTGGAAATCAGAATCTGTGTAACCCTCAGGAAGTAAAGTATCTGCTTGGTAAACCAGCATATAATTTCTAGTCCTTTTCAGGTACTTTAAAATATGCTTTACCGCAGTCCAATGTCCTTGTCCTGGGTTACTTTGATATCTGCTAACCATGCCCACGGCAAAACAGATATCTGGCCTCGTACATAGCATTGCATATATTAGGCTTCCTACAGCCGAAGCATAAGGAACTGCCTTCATGTCCTCTATCTCCTTTGGTGTCTTAGGACACATCTCTTTAGATAAAGGTACTCCATGTCGAAAAGGTAGAAAATCTTTCTTGGAGCTTTGCATGCTAAAACGAGCCAAGATAGTATCAATGTATGAGCTTGAGATAAGCATAACATTCTTTTCTTGCGATCCCTTATAACTTTGATCCCAAGAATATGTCCAACTTCTCCCAAGTCCTTCATATCAAACTGCTTGGACAACCATACCTTTACGTCTGACAACACCTTGACATTGTTGCCAATGAGCAAGATGTCATCTACGTATAGTACAAGAAATACCACCACGTTTCCGTCACTCTTCTTGTATACACATGACTCATCCGGACATTGATTAAATCCATAAGACTGGATTACCTCATCAAAGCTTATGTTCCAAGATCTCGAAGCTTGTTTCAACCCATAAATGGACCGATTAAGCTTACACACAAGATGCTCTTTGCCCTTTGCAATGAATCCTTCTGGTTGCTTCATATAGATGTTTTCTTCAAGACTTCCATTAAGGAAAGCTGTCTTGACATCCATTTGCCAAACCTCATAATTCATATGAGCAGCAATAGACAAAAGAATCCGGATAGACTTAAGCATGGCTACCGGCGAAAAGGTTTCCTCATAATCGATTCCTTCTTTTTTAGTGTACCCCTTCGCTACAAGCCTTGCTTTGAAAGTTTCTACTTTCCCGTCTGATCCTCTTTTTCTTTTGTAGACCCACTTACAACCAATGGCTTTTACACCATTTGGTGGTTCTACTAGCTCCCAGACTTGATTAGAATCCATAGATTCTAATTCAGATTTCATTGCTTTTTTCCAAGATTCTGCATCTTTATCTTGGAGTGCTTCGTCGTAGCTCCAGGGATCCGATTCGTGTTCACCAGGTACTAAGTCCGAAGACTCTCCCAAAAACATGAATCTATCTGGTTGTCTAACAACCCTCCCACTACGACGAGGCACTTGTGGTAATAGTGTATCATTAGTAGCAAATGGTGCTTTGACCCATGTGGTATCTCATCTTGTACTCTTGGTACTAAGGTAGAAGTTTCTCCCCTTATTTCTTCTAAAATAATTTTACTCATGGGCTTGTGGTCCATTACATAGTCCTCTTCTAAAAATCGGGCATTTGTGCTAACAATTACCCTCTGATCTTAGGACTATAAAATAAACCACCTTTCGTTCCTCTAGGATAGCCCACAAACAGTAGAACTTCCGTGCGAGATTCCAACTTATCAAAGATCTCCTTTCAAAGACATGTGCTGGACTACCCCAAATCCGAATATGTTTGAAACTCGGGCTTACGCCCATTCCACAATTCTGTGGGAGTAGAAGATACTTGTCTTAGAAGGAACCAAGTTCAAAATGTACGCTTCCGTTTCCAGGGCATACCCCCAAAACGAACTCGGTAATTCCGAATAGCTCATCATCGATCTAACCATTTCCAAGAGTGTCCTATTCCTTCGTTCCGCCACACCATTCTCGTTGGGGTGTACCAGTCAGTGCATAATTGGGATTGAATCCCGGCTTTAATAAGTAATTCCTAAACTCTCCTAAGAGGTATTCGCCACCACGATCAGATCGTAGTGTTTTGATATATTTACCATGACGCTTCTCCACATCAGCCTTGTACTCTTTGAATTTATCAAAGCACCCAGACTTGCGGCGCATCAAATAAATATATCCATATCTCGAATAATCATCTATAAAAGAGACAAAATATTCGAAACCACCCCTTGCTTGAGTAGACATAGGACCACATAAATCAGAATAAACCAATTCCAACACTTCTTTGGCTCTATACCCCGTGGCTTTAAAAGGCCTTTTGGTCATTTTTCCTTCCAAGCAGGACTCGCAGGTCGGATAGTTTTCCACTTCCAATAAACTCAAAGGTCCATCGGCTATCAACCTTTGAATCCTACTTAAGTTAATGTGACCTAATCTTAGATGCCAAAGATATGTTTGGTTCATTTTTTAAGGTTCTTTTCGCTTACTTGAGTTAGAAGATGTACTATGAATTTCCATTTGTTGCTTTGTGGGAGTTATTGGATTAAGAGTATATAAATTGCCAATCAACGTACCAGAACAGATAATAGCACTATTTTTCTTGACAACCACTTTGCTATCAAAAGAAACAAAATATCCATCCAAAAATAACTTAGAAACTGAAATCAAGTTCTTTGTAAAACAAGGTACGTAAAGACAATTTCTCAAAACCAAAGTCTTATTCTTATCAAAAAATAAATAAACATCTCCCACTGCAACAGCTGCTACTTTCGTAGCGTCGCCCATGTGGATGGTAATCTCACCCTCACTAAGCTGCCTGGTTTCCTGGAACCCCTGCAAAGAATTGCAGACATGATTAGTGGCTCCCATATCTACACACCAGGTGCCGGTAGATAACACCGCTAAACATATTTCAATAGTTAGTGAATAAGATATACCTTCTTTTTCCTTTTTACGGGGGCAATCTACCTTCCAATGTCCTGGCTGCTTGCACAAAATGCATTTGCCCTTAGGCTTCTTCACGCCATTTGGTGGACCAATTTTCTTTGGTTCACCCGCTTTCTTTGCCAAACCAGCTTGTTTCTTTTTCTTCATCACTTTGCCTTTTGGCTTAGATGTAGAAACATTTTCAGCAATATAAGCTTGAGAAGCTTGACGAAATAACCCTTCTGCCGCTTGGAGTTCTGTCAGAAGTTCCGCCATCGAATACAACCTTTTGTTCATGTTGTAGTTCAGGAGAAACTGCTCAAAACTCTTAGGCAGCGTTTGGAGAACGATATCGACCTGGGTTTCCCCATCGATTTCAGCTCCAAGGACTTTCATCTCATTCAAATAAGCCATCATCTTGAGGATATGATCCCTTACGGGTGTCCCCTCAGTCATGGTGGTCGTCATTAAGTTTCTCATGGCCTCTTGCCTGGCAGCCCGACTCTGGTGTCCGAAGAGTTCTTTGAGATTGAGCATCATCTCATAAGCAGAGGTCATGGCCTGATGCTGATGTTGTAGCACATTTGACATAGAAGCCAAAATGTAACACCACGCCATCTCATCTGCCTTAACCCACTTCTTATAAGTCTCTTTCTCCTCTTCACTAGAGTTTTCATCGGGTTTTTCAGGACAAAACTCAGTGAGTACAAACTTGTACTCTTCAGCAGTCAAGACAATGTCCAAGTTTCTTTTCCAATCAATATAATTTGGACCAGTAAGTTTGTTTTCTTTAAGAATAACAGCAAGTGGATTGAAAGCCATGATAAATCCTGAGAAACACGTAAATGCATTATGATCAAAATTAAGAATTTAAATCAATATTGTTTCCCTCAAACAATACAATTAAATTCACCAACACCTCAAAACACCGTGAAGTTTGTATGCCACGATAGTGTGGATGTATACTAATTCAATCATTTGTAAGAGGAGGTTTTACCCATTAATTTCATCATTTTGTCAAATAAAATAAAAATTAATAGTTGGTTTGTCTTTAGCCATACAAATAACAACACTTACTCCGATGGGGAGGATATTATTATATGCATCTAAGTGTATACCATTTCTTAATACCAAGTCAATTACCTAGGTTTGTGCCTCTTCAGATGGAGAAGATAACACGCTCCTAAATAACTTACTTATTATTATCCATAAGGAAGTTTGATCTAGTGATCCGCAAACAAACACATCCGATATGGAAGAAGGCACTTAAAACCAACGTTCATGTTTGAATGCATCATTTACAAACCAGAAATGGAGGCTATGGGATTTGTTGAAAAATAACCCCTCTCCCACTTAGTTATTTAACATGAGGGATATTAACATTCATAACATATGAAACACATAAAGCATACTAAACACAATAACACATATGAGAAAGAATAAATATGGAAAACAAAATTCCAACTATTATGGCCTCTTTCATGCTCCCATGTTCTTGAATGTTCGCCGTCAAACGGGGTGCGGGGCAACGCCCTGCCAAACGGGGATCGACCTGCCCGGTCAGGTCGCAGGGTGCGGGGCAGCGCCCTGTCAAACGGGGTGCGGGGCAGCGCCATGCAATACCATGTATAAATAAGACCTATAAGGCATAATAAACGGATCTGAAGCATCCACTCTTAGCCTGGGACTAACACTCCCAGCAATTCTTGTGTTCTTATTAGCTTTCTAGCATTCATTACAAGTGTTAACTCATATTTATTGCTTATCATTTCTATTGATTGTTCTTGGGTATTTATCACCATAAATACTCCAATCAATATTGTTTTAACCGATCAAAAAGCCACATCAATCACTCATTAAATATTTCGGTTAACAACAAATAATACAATCTGATACAATTCCACTTTATCCATTCCCATTTTACCCTCTCAATTCCATTATTCAACCTCTCAATTTATTCACTGATAAGAATCTGTCTCTCGCATTCTCTCTCTCTCTCCAACCTCTCCACTTCTCTCTATAGGGTTTTCTCTCTCTCTACCGCCCTTGATGGCCAACAACGAGGACCACCGCAACACCCTGCGGCTAACCATTGTTGGAACCACCGATCGCCGACTCTATGAAATTATCAGATTCGGGATCGCAGTCACATAAACGCAGCGGATAGAATTGTACCTTTATTCACCGTAATAGGTGAAGACGAACTAGTTCTAAGGTCAGAACTGCGATCGAAGGATGTGCCTCGAACCTCACGGTCTTCTGCCGTATTCCTATCCCTTTCCCTTGGACGTCGAGTGGTCGACGATCCTCCAAGGAATCAGAATCTGCCTCTCTCTGATCTCACGTTTTTTTCACACCTCTGGAGGCTCTGATGTTAGGGTTTATTTATAGGCTACAACAGGGACCCTAAGGAGGAATTAGGGTTGGGCCTCCTGATGGGCCTAAATATCCTGTGTTCAGTCCGAACACTTTACTTAAGCCCATCAATTATAACTCAGTCCACTAAAGAGTTATAATTGAATTACCGTCCTAATCCCATATTACAATATGGGCTTCTTTATTATGTGTACGTTTATTTCCCCGTGTTTAAGATATCGAATGTCCATAAATTAATTAAATTACTGACAACTTAATTAATATATATCTAATTCCAAGAGTAGTACCACTCATCTTTATTATTATATCGGATTAAATCCACCTGCAGGGTTTACATAATAATCTTTATGAGCTTCTCAAGGGGACATCATCATCCTAAATAATTAGGACACAGATTCCTTCTATAATCAACAGCACACCATATAAACAATGCTATCTCCCAATTCACCGAGCCTATTGATTTAATAAATCTCACCCATTGGCAAATCAAAGAAACATACACTGAGTACACGTGCTTGTTATTATATAGGGATTAAGAAGACGTACATCCATAACAACAGAGGTCTTGTTCTTTTATATAGTCAGTACAAATTGAACAACCTCATATGGTCCTGCTCAATACATACAAAATGTACTAGTGTAACTTTATAGTCAAGATAGACTAATACCAAATTACACTACAACCGTTCCAATGGTTTGTCCAAATTCATCTTGGTTGTGAGCTATTATTTATAATCTATAAGGAACTGATAGCATGATCTTCTATGTGACACCACACACCATGTTATCTACAGTATAGATTAATCTGGACAAAATAATGATATATATAACAATCATAAACAATAAGTATTTTGATCATAATGAATCTCATATTAAAAAGAATGTTCATACTCAAAAAGATGTTCATACAAAAGCTAGGCTTATAGTATACATCCTAACAATCTCCCACTTATACTAAAAGACTATGCTTCCATAATTGCTGCCATACATCTGATTCCCATCCCTTCAACGCGCCCATCAAAAGCTTTCGCTGGAAGAGCCTTTGTGAAAGGATTTGCTAGGTTATCCGCTGATGCAATCTTGGCGACAACAACTTCTCCTCGTTTTACGATGTCTCGTATCAGGTGGTACTTGCGCTCATTGTGGTTGCTTGCTTTGTGGGCTCGTGGTTCCTTCGAGTTTGCCATCACACCACTCATTATCACAATAAATTGTGATAGCTTTAGGCAAACTAGGAATCACTTCTAAGTCCATCAAGAAGTTTCGAGCCATACAACTTCTTTGGCTGCCTCGGAGGGCTGCCACATACTCGGCTTCCATGGTGGAGTCCGAAACGCATTTACGCTTTACACTCCTCCATACTATGGCTCCACCTC
This sequence comes from Paraleonurus japonicus, assembly GCA_030762865.1. NCBI lineage: Eukaryota > Viridiplantae > Streptophyta > Magnoliopsida > Lamiales > Lamiaceae > Paraleonurus > Paraleonurus japonicus. The sequence goes on along the minus strand of CM061059.1, from coordinate 32,359,894 downwards.
CCAAGGTAAACACATAACCCGAGGTAGATTTATTGTTGTCCCTATCCGACCGAAATCGAACTGTGTAACCCTCGGGAAGTAAAGTATCTCGCTGGTAAACCAAAGATATAATTTCTAGTCCTTTTCAGAACTTTAAAATATGCTTTACCGCATCCAATGTCCTTGTCTCGGGTTACTTTGATATCTCGCTAACCATGCCCACGGCAAAACAGATATCGGCCTCGTACATAGCATTGCATACATTAGGCTTCCTACAGAAGCATAAGGAACTCGCCTTCATGTCCTCTATCTCCTTTGGTGTCTTAGGACACATCTCTTTAGATAAAGGTACTCCATGTCGAAAAGGTAGAAAACCTTTCTTGGAGTTTTGCATGCTAAAACGAGCCAAGATAGTATCAATGTATGAGCTTGAGATAAGCATAACATTCTTTTCTTGCGATCCCTTATAACTTTGATCCCAAGAATATGTCCAACTTCTCCTAAGTCCTTCATATCAAACTGCTTGGACAATCATACATTTACGTCTGACAACACCTTGAAATTGTTGCCAATGAGCAAGATGTCATCTACGTATAGTACAAGAAATACCACCACGTTTCCGTCACTCTTCTTGTATACACATGACTCATCCGGACATTGATTAAATCCATAAGACTGGATTACCTCATCAAAGCGGATGTTCCAAGATCTCGAAGCTTGTTTCAACCCATAAATGGACCGATTAAACTTACACACAAGATGCTCTTTGCCCTTTGCAATGAATCCTTCTGGTTGCTTCATATAGATGTTTTCTTCAAGACTTCCATTAAGGAAAGCTGTCTTGACATCCATTTGTCAAACCTCATAATTCATATGAGCAGCAATAGACAAAAGAATCCGGATAGACTTACGCATGGCTACCGGAGAAAAGGTTTCCTCATAATCGATTCCTTCTTTTTGAGTGTACCCCTTCGCTACAAGCCTTGCTTTGAAAGTTTCTACTTTCCCGTCTGATCCTCTTTTTCTTTTGTAGACCCACTTACAGCCAATGGCTATTCCTCAAGGGTTTACATAATAATCTTTATGAGCTCCTCAAGGGGACATCATCATCCTAAATAATTAGGACACGGATTCCTTCTATAATCAACAGCACACCATATAAACAATGCTATCTCCCAATTCACCGAGCCTATTGATTTAATAAATCTCACCCATTGGCAAATCAAAAAACATACACTGAGTACACGTGCTCGTTATTATATAGGGATTAAGAAGACGTACATCCATAACAACAGAGGTCTTATTCTTTTATATAGTCAGTACAAATTGAACAACCTCATATGGTCCTGCTCAATACATACAAAATGTACTAGTGTAACTTTATAGTCAAGATAGACTAATACCAAATTACACTACAACCGTTCCAATGATTTGTCCAAATTCATCTTGGTTGTGGGCTATTATTTATAATCTATAAGGAACTGATAGCATGATCTTCTGTGTGACACCACACACCATGTTATCTACAGTATAGATTAATCTGTACAAAATAATGATATATATAACAATCATAAACAATAAGTATTTTGATCATAATGAATCTCATATTAAAAAGAATGTTCATACTCAAAAAGATGTTCATACAAAAGCTAGGCTTATAGTATACATCCTAACAACCATCACCACACCCTGCGGCAAACAACCGCGGCACTCGCTGCCGGCTCCCATCCCAGCCACCGAGGACGGAGCCCCACCGATCCCGGCGAGTGAAAGCGATGGCAGCGGCGGTCTGTGTTAAAGGAATAAAGGTGACGTCATTGCGGATGGTGGTCTTCTTCTCCATCGCCTGATCTCCTCCGACGCTGATTGCCGCTGAGTCTGTGGAAATCGCCGTCGCTATAGAGACGACGGCTCCGGGGGCTGAACCGAGTTCGAACTCCTTCACCACCCGGGTTTAAGTGCGGCGTCGAAAATGGTTTGGTTTTTCTGTAAGTTATTTGTTTAAATCCTCTTCTGGAAATGGATCGGTTTGTGTAATTTATTTGTTTAAATCCTCTTTTGGAAATGGATCGGTTTTTTTGTAAGTTTTTTTGGGAATCTTTTCTTAATGGGTGGTTTGATTTTCGTATTCTGGAATTTTTTCTTAAATTTCTTCTGCACATGTGCAGTGCAATGAAGCTACAAATGTGCAATAAATTTGCACATGTGCTGAAAAGAAGAATTGTGGTTATGATGTTGTTAACACTTCAGCCCTATCAAATAAATTGCACATGTGCAGAAAACAAGAATTGTTGTCATGTAGAAATTATATTGTCAATCTCTTTATTCTCCTTGATTAATTGAAATATATGTCAGTGTATTGTAAATTTGTTTTGGAAGGAAGACGAAGCAAGAATATCTGTGGGTTTTTCAGTGTCTTTGCAAATGATGAATATTATTTTTTGATAGACATGTAATTTGTTCAATGAAAGAATGACGTATTTTTTTTTATTCTTAAGTTTGAACCCTCAATTAAAGTTATACAATATTTGAATTAATAATGAAAATATAAAGGAAAATAATTTTAAAAAAAGTGAAAAATTGAACCTTGGGAACTGTGTCAAATCAATTGAGATAAGATGACAAAAAGAAGCCTGCCACCGATAGAAATGGCTGCTAAGATGTCAAAAAGTGGATGCTGAGGGGTATTATTGACCTTCTCTTTAAAAAAATTGTACCTATTAGTAACTACAAAATAAATTGTATCTAGTAGTAATGAGAGGTTCAAAATTGTACCTATCAGTAATGGACCCTAACTGAAAAGTATACATGTTAACATTGTTAAAGAGTAGCTGTTGGATAAATTAAGGGGACGCTTGGTTGGAAATTCTTCAATGACAATGGGAATGGGGATTAATATAAGGCAATTGTGGTGCTTAATAAGAATAAAAGATGGTGAATGACATTATTTTTCCTCCTAAATAAGGTAATCATTACCCATTATGATTAACATTTTTCCCCATCTACAATCAATTCTCCTCAATCATTCCCCTCCACCACCAATAACAAGCTTCTTTTGTCTCATTTTTTCCAATATTGGAGCACAATACCAATGATGTAACCAACATGGAGACATTCCTCTCTCCAATAAATTTGGGGGCATGGGAGGAAAAGTTAATTTCATTCTCATTCCCATTGAAGATCTCGTAACAAGCGCCCCCTAAGAGTATTATTTTTATTATTAACGAGGATTCATCATGTCAACAAAAAAGTATTAACATGTATGAAGTTATTAACAAATATTATGTTTCATAGTTATTTTTTTGTGATAAATATATATATATATATATAACATATTTGTTTTTTGATTTATTTATAATTAAGAATATGTGTTTTTAATTCCACTTGATTTTTTTTCTTTTTCTTTTTTATGTATGAAGTGTATATTGTTATTCAGCTGAATGTTATGTGTTTCTAAATTAGTTTGGACACACGAATATTGATTTGTACTAGTTCAACCGTTTTTATATGTATATTTTTTTATTATCTGATTTTATTTTAAAGTCTCTTTTTTCCGATATTTTTTAGTTTTTTAAAAATATATAGTTGTGTAGGTAACAAGTTTACCCCATGGATATTTGGCCCAATAGGGCCCAATGACATAACCGAATACCCTCAATAGAGGGAGGAAAACTCGAGGTGGGCTTAAGCCCAAATTAATCTCAGAAAGGCTGCAAGGCCTAAACCTGGCTACAGGCAGGCCACGAGGCCCAGGCCTGGATACAGGAGGGCCGCGAGGCCCAGACTTAACTGCAGGTGGGCTGTGAAGCCCAAACCTAACTGCAGATGGGCCGCGAGGCCCAGCCGAGAATTGAAGCCCATAAGCCGATATTAATCAGGCCCATACGGATAAATTATATGATAAGACTGAGGAATGCGAGCAATAACGAGTAGTTGAGAAGATTAAGGCACAAGTCAAGGAATATTCCTCATATTCTTCATTGACTGGGTCCAACCTCTGTTCAGGGAGGGAAATCGTAGGCACAATTAGTTTTCTTGAGAGAGAAAATGTCCACGCACGACATCATGAGGGAACGTGCGGGATAATGCCAGAAGACCATAATAACGGTTATTATTCCTAAAGTACGTATAAATAATACACCCAGAAGGGAGGTAATAGTATCGAATAACTATCACACTTACTTAGCTACTTCTAACGTACTTTCTTGAGTGTTTTCCGGTGATCTGACTTGAGCGTCGGAGTGCTTACGCCGGAGAACTCTCCGGCGTGTTTTACAGGTACGTTCGTGTGAGATGAGCTAAGGATTGCACTGCGTAAAGGCTTTACCCACGTGGAACCTAGGTGGGAAAACGGGCCCATGTCAGTTTTTACGCATCAATTGGCGCCGTCTGTGGGAAGGAAGAGTTGAGATGTGAGTTTCAACTTCTTTTCTATCATTTCAAAGAAAGATATCGTGACTGGTGAACGTACACCCATGAGACCGATTGCACTAGTACCGGCTCGGGGAAGGACAACCCCCACAAATCCAACTCAAGGCGAAGCTGCATTCAACCCCGAGCCACCTGCTGTTGTGCCCAACACTGGAGGAACACCACTTGTTACGGTGGTACGAGATGAAAACTCAACTCCTGGACAGCGCCACCCAGGAGTAGGAGCTGCTGCTAGAGAGAGAGAGGCTAACCTACCTGCCTCTTCCTCTGCGATTCCAGAAGGAATCCCTATAGCTGGGGTCCTAGGAGCCACCAATATATGCTCCATCAAGGGGGACACCTCAGAGAATGCTAGAACCAGCTGCCCCCAGCGCTCTCACTCAGGAGCAACTGGATGATATGATAGCACGAGTTGTGGCAAGAGCAATGATGGAGGGGGGAGGACCCCCACCTGCAGGAAGGACAGGAGAAGCAGGACAGGGAAACCTGCTTGCTCGATCCCAGGGGGAGTAGGCAGAACGAGCATCAAGAAGAACGAAGAAGAGAGGTGGAGTCCAGAAATCAGGAGGAGGTCCTGGGAGCAGAAGGAGTCCAAGAAAGGAGATCAGCGATTCCTAGACCAAGGGAGGCTGGTCCAGAAGAAGCTGCACGGGGGAGGGAGATAGTCCCCCTACAGCGAGGGAGTAAGATCGAGGATAAGGAAGAGGGTACAAGAGATACCCAATCTAAGGCCATGAAGGACCAGATCAGGTCCCTAAGAAAATAGATGGATAACATGAAACACCAGATGGAAAACCGGGTTAGTATGCCTAGACCCGTCACAGGTGGTCATTCACTGAGAATATCTTACAAGATGAATTGCCTAGCAATTTTAAACCTCTTAATTATGAATATGATGGTACGAATGACCCCTATGACCATTTGGTGAGGTTTGAAAATTCGGCCCTCCTCCATCGATATGGGGAGGGTGTGAAGTGCAGGGTCTTTCTTACCACTCTGTCTAAAGCGGCCCAATAGTGGTTTAGCCAGCTGGAGCCCAATTCCATTGGCTCTTTCGAGCAGTTTAGGGAGCTATTCTTGCACCAGTTCGCCAGTGCGAGGAGACAACCTAGAGCTACGTTGACATTGTTCAACATGAAGCAAGGAGAAAGTGAGAGCAACCTAGAGCCCACGCCACCCCTAACATTGTTCAACATGAAGCAAGGAGAACCAGGAGGACCTGAGAAAAAGAAGGAATCAGCCAAGAAAGACTCAACGATGGAGCCAAAGAGAGGTAAACAAAGGACTGGAGCCCGCTCCACTCAACGTTTTGAGAAGGTAACAAAAATACCCCTCGAGCCGAACCGAACGGAGCTATTGGAGGTAGCATCCGACCACCCCGAAATGAAGTTTCCTTGGACACGAGACAGAGGGCCGATGAGGCCCATATTAGATAAGTTTTGTCATTTCCATAACAAATATGGGCATGACACTAACAATTATTTTCACTTACGTGATGAGATTGAAAGGATGATTCAAGCAAGTCATCTTAAAGAATTTGTTTACAGAGATCGGGTCAGTTCCAGGGGGCAAAAAAGAAAGGAGGCTGATGACAAAGCTGAAGAGAAAGGAAAGATGATTGAAGGGAGGCAGGAGGAGAGACCCTCCCAGAAGAGAGGACTAATCCAAATGATAGTAGGAGGTCCAGTCGAGGGAAACTCGTTCCTTGCACGAAAAGCTGGAGAGAGGATCCTAAGGAGAAAGACAGGAGAAATGTCAAGAGAGACGAACCAGAAGAAGGTAAGCAATACACCCCGGATTCATTTTGGTCCAGAGGATGGAGGTCTCAGGAAGGAAGAACACAGTGATGCGGTAGTCATCACAACAGACGTGGCTGGATATACTGTTGCGAGAATCTTCGTAGATACGGGGAGCTCAGCGGATATCATTTTCTTGGAGTGCTTCAAGAAAATGAATTTAAATGCAGAATTGCAACTGATGGATACAACACTGTATGCATTTACAGGAGGGGCAGTTCACCCTCTTGGTTAGGTAAGCTCCACGGAGGAGGGTGGTAATGGCGAATTTTTTTATTGTTAATGTACTCTCATCTTATAACATGATCTTTGGTAGGCCAGTATTGAATTTATTTCAGGTGGTCATAACAACCTACCACATGAAACTTAAGTTTTCAGTGAATGATGAGGTGGGTGAAGTAGCTGGTGTCCAGCTGCAGTCTAGGAAATGCTATGTGGAGGCAGTAAAAATGGCTAATAAAAAGCTACATAGCAGCTTGAAAAGAGACAAAGAGGTGGATCGTGAATCCAAGAGATGTAAGATCACGGAATGAGAGCTGAAGAAGAATTTGGTCGAACTGTATCCAGACAAGAAAGGGTACACGACGAGGATTGGAGCCCAGCTGGAGCCAGAATTGGAGAAATGCTTGGTAACAACTTTATGAAGAAATGCAGATGTGTTTGCTTTTTTTTCCTCTGACATGACAGGTATTCCGGAGGAAGTGGCCCTTCACCACCTAAACGTGGATCCTAAATCTAAGCCAGTAAAGCAGAAACTGAGAGTCTTCGGACTAGAAAAGGATGCCATCACGAAGGCAGAAGCAGGGAAGTTGCTGGAGGTAGGACATGTTAAGCGAATCCAGTTTCCCACCTGGTTATCTAATGCAGTGTTGGTGGCAAAACTAGGGAAAAATGGAGAATGTGCATAGATTTTCGAGATCTGAACAATGTATGCCCTAAGGATCATTATCGCCAGTGGTCTAGTAAAACAGATGACATCACAAAGATATCAGAAGATCTGAACAAGATGACTATCAAAAGATCAGTTGTAAACTTCTATGGACAAGAATCAGACTCAGAAGAAGAGGAAGAACCAGATTCAAGCAAAGAAAAAGAACCTGGAAGCTCTTCTACACCAGCTGATCAGAATACCAATACCACGGACGATCAAGAAGATATATCTGAAGGTAATACAAAATCTTTTGAAATAGATACTTCAGACAAAACTTCATCCATAGTAAAAGACAAAGGTAAGAGAGTAATGTCTTACCACCCAGCTGAACATATAATTGGAAATTTAGACTCTGGAGTCCAGACAAGGGCACAACTAAATCAAGATTGTATGTTCAGTTGTTATGTGTCATTACTCAAACCTAAGTCTATTACTGAGGCTCTAACTGATTCCAACTGGATTAACGCCATGCAAGAAGAACTAAATCAGTTTCAAACACAAGATATGTGGGAGCTTGTTGAAAGACCTTATCATCAAAAAGACATTGGAACTAAATGGGTCTTTAAAAACAAAAGAGATGAGAACAATATTGTGGTAAGAAACAAAGCCAAACTAGTTGCTCAAGATTATTCACAATCAGAGGGGATTGATTATGATGAAACATTTGCACCAGTAGCTCGTCTGAAAGCCATAAGATTGTTCTTAGCTTATGCTGCTTTTAAAAGATTCATAGTTTTTCAAATGGATGTTAAGTCAGCATTTCTTAATGAAATCTTAGCTGAAGAAATTTATGTAGAGCAACCTCCAGGCTTTGTCAAAGGAGACAAGGTCTATAGATTAAGGAAAGCTCTATATGGACTTAAACAGACACCTAGAGCATGGTATGATACTTTGTATAATTATTTAATTCAAAATGGTTTTGTAAAAGGTAAAATTGATAGAACCTTGTTTAGAAAAGAGTTTGGTAGTGATCTTTTATTAGTTCAGATTTATGTTGATGATATCATTTTTGGATTAACTAACACATCTTTATGTGAAGAATTTAGTCATCTTATGAAGAGCGGGTTTGAAATGTCCATGATGGGAGAAATGACCTACTTCCTTGGACTTCAAGTCAAGCAGACTAAAAAGGGGATATTCATAAATCAAGCCAAATACGCAAAAGATCTTATTGAGAAATTTGGAATAGGTACCAGCCGAGAAACTAAGATACCTATGATGACAAACTTTTCAATGGATCCAGATGATAAAGGGGAAGACACAGATCAAATAGAATATCAGGATTTAATAGGTTCGTTATTATATTTAACTGCTAGTAGACCAGATATTTCTTTTGCAGTAGGAGTCTGCGCACGCTTTCAAGATAAAACCGAAAAAGAGTCATCTTGAGGCAGCCAAGAAAATTCTTAAATTCTTAAAAGGTACAGTAAATGTTGGACTGTGGTATCCAGCTGATGACAATTTCGAGTTGTTTGGATACTCAGATTCAGACTTTGGTGGGTGTAAGATAGATAGGAAATCTACATCTGGAACTTGCCAATTTCTGGAAAGTAAGCTGATTTCATGGTTGTCTAAGAAACAAACCTCTGTAGCTACTTCTACTACTGAAGCTGAGTATATGGCAGCTGGGAGTTGTTGTTCACAACTTATCTGGGTCAGTCAACAGCTAAGGGACTATAACATTATCACTAGAGATGTACCAATCTTTTGTGATAGTAATAGTGCCATAGCTATTACCCAGAACCCAATTTTACATACCAGGTGCAAACATGTTGACATAAGACATCACTTCATTCGAGATCATGTTGAGAAAGGTGACATCAGACTTGAAAAGATTTTGACTGATTTTCAAAGAGCTGATATCTAGACAAAACCTTTAGCAGAGACAAGGTTCAAGGAATTATCCATAGAGTTAGGGTTATTAGATGCTTCTTTAGTTAATCTATAATCTCATCTTATATTTTTCATTCTTTGTCTCTCTCGAATATTTTACTATATATGTCTAGAAAGAAGTATCAGACGAGTAGAGGATCATATGGATAATCACAGAGCTGATATCATTGATCTCAATAAAAGGATTCAAGAATTAATCTATTGATCTTAGACCAACTTGATACTTACTTATCTGACATAAAATAATTCAGACAAATACATTATAGTCGTCTGTCATAATAAACAAACAGATGAGTATATGTACCTTGTCTGAGTTATTTACAAAGGTTACTAATAAATTACTTCAGTGTCTTTGATTTCAGGAGAAATTATGTCTGGTAAACATTTTCCATCATATGACAAGAGCTTCTTATCTGAATATTCACAAAAGCAGACAATGCTTACAATCAATCCAGACAAGGTGAAAATATCAGGAAGTATTTTCTAACCTTTTTATAATAAAAATTATGCATATTAGTTCATATAATCAATATGTGAATTTAATATCATAATTGTATTATTCTTTCAAAAATGAATTTACTCAGTTTATTAAAGTTGTTTTGTTTTTCAAAATAAAAAGATAAGGGTTCTGATTTTGTTTTTATTAAAATATGTGTACTTTTCATTTTACCTTCCCAATTAACTGAAAAGTAAAGAAAAATAAGTGACTCTGTGTCAGAAGAAGTTACTACGGACCCGAAATTTTATCAAATTGAATTGTGAAATATGCTGAGTAACATTCATGCGCCAGAAATGGAGGCGGTTTCTGAAATATGAACCATCAAAAGTTCACGCGCGATATATTTAATATTATTCTCTCCGCTTTTCAAAATTAATTGTCATAATTGCATTTATGGTGACACGAAAGTTTAAATTTACACTTTTTCAGTCAATTATGAGTTTTATAATTGTTTATTATATATCTTTCATATAAATAGGAGAACGTGTACATATTTTCATTTACGCACATACTAAACCTATTCATATTTCTCTCAAAATTTTCTTTCCCTCTCAAAAACCTTATATTCTCAACAATGGCAGACACAAAGAAACCAAAGATCAAAATCGAATATGATCTCAAATCGATTAGCGAAAAGACAGAATCAGAAATGTATGTCGAATGGGATATAACTACTAATCCTGAAACCAAAGAGATTTTACAGTTACTGGAGTCAAAAGGATTGAAACAGTACTGTACGATAAAGCCTTCACGGAACAAAACCCTCGACGACCTTTCTGCTGAATTCCTAACAAGGGCAAAAACAACAGAAACTGAGTTAGAAACAAGGGTTCGAACTAATGGGAAAAAGAAGAAGGTGGTAGTGTCGATAGAGGATTTGGGTGAGATTTTTGGACTTAGTACAGAAGGTGAGAATCATTTCACGTACTAGGCGAATGAGTATTTAGAAAGCTTCCGATTGATGGCGAGGAGGTCACACCAGAACACAACGTCGAATTTGAAAAGGCCGATGGTGAAATGGCGATACAGGCTGTTAATGTTGATTTAAAAGAAGTGGATATTGGGTGAACAACAGAGCCACGATGGCTTGACGAAACCAAGGCTGTGCTGCCTAAGGGTCGTATATGATGGAGCCGAGATTAATTGGGCCAGGGTGGTGTTTTCAAGGTTGATGGAGGAGAGGAAGAGGTTTGTTAAAACCCAAATTTCAAAAGAGCTGATGAGGTGGTCCTTAAAAAATGTAACAAGTATGATGGCCAGAATCACTATCATCCTTGAGAACAAACTGGGGGCAGACAACCTCGATTGGGAGGAGGGTGTCAAGAAGTTCACCAAGCAAAAGGGTTTGCTTGTCAAAGATGAGAAGATCTTTGGACCCTCAGACTCGGAAGGAGACGAGGATGCCCCAGCTCCACCACCAGTACCAAGAAGAAGGGCTGGGAAAGCCAAAGCAAAGAAGGTGGAGATGGTGCTGGAGGATGAGTCCTCATCTGCTGAGACAGAGGAAGAGGCAGAAGAGGAGGTGGAGAAGACAGCTTCCCAAGGGGGAAGTGTCTCAGCTGAGGCAGCTGGTGTTTCCGGACAGGAAGAAAGGGTGGTTATCTCGTCTGGAGATAAACTTGAGGAGGCAGCCTAATATCTTCATCATCTTCCTCATCTGAGGATGCAGAACCCCAACCCTCCACATCCCAACCTGGCGATGAAGAGGCAGACAAGACCACTGCCTTAGAGCCTCTAAAACGGTCTACTCCCAAAAGTCCAACCCAAACCCAACACACAGATGACCCATTTTCCTTTCTATCATCATCTCAATCAGAGCCTAATTTATACCTTCACCTTCCTAATCCTTCTGGAGAGATAGGAGCAACTGAGCTCTCACTCAGAATTGTGGGAAAGAAATTTTTACTGAAGAAAGAATCAGCCCTAGTAGACGAACCTGATCTACTAGAAGAACTCTTCGATGTCTGGTTGCTGCGGAGAATAAGGACAGGTTCATTTGAAGAGACAGCTATTCTGATAGCAGAGGCAGGAGGAAATAATCTATCCATCTGGGAGAAAGAAGTCCTCAAGAAAGCTGGTCTGAAATCATTTTTAGAAATCCTGTCTGATGATAAGTTTTATGATTATATTCTGCAAAGAGTATAACTTGGAGATATGCAACCAGAAGAAGTGAAAGAAAAGGAAGTTGAGAAAGAGAAGGATGAGGCGGAGGAGGAAGGGGTGAGGAGGAGACTGAGAAAGAAATGAAACTGGAGGAAGCAGGAAAGGATATAGGTGGAGCTGCCGATGAGCCAGCTGAGATGGATACAGCTGGGGAGGCACTAACAGAGCAGATGGAAGGGCAGGAGCCAGTAGAGGTAGAATCAAGTGTGTCAACAACAAAGATGCATTTGGGCAGATTCTCCTCCTACTGCTGTTGAAGCTGAGGTCCCCATTGAGGAGATAGACTTAACTCTATCTTCTCCATCTGAAGAGATAGCACTGCCCTCGACCTCTACGTCTGTATCCGAGGTTGAAGCTCTGAAGGAGGAGGTAGCAAATCTATAAAAGGCCTGTCTAAGTGCTTTTCAACTGGTTCCAAGTGTCATTTCATCATCCATCTAGGAAATTATAGAGGCAGCGGTTCATGAGAAGACAAAGATAGACCTCTATTTTTCCGGAATCAGACACGAAGAGCACATGGCTAAGGTTAAGCAGGAGATTGCTAAAGAAGAAAGGGCTCAAGGTGCCTGGGTCAGATAGTATGTGTTAGATGCATATTCCGAGATAAGAGATACTGTTGAAGACCAGGTGAAGGAGTCATGGTCAGACAAAGAGGCTTCCTTTCAGCAGGTTTTGAGGATGACATTGGCTATGGAGAAAGATAGACAGACAAACATCCTCAAACAATACTTGGAAGGAGAATTCAGACATGCTGAAGTAGCACAGAAGAAAAGATATGATCAGCTTGATCAGAAGACAGGATTAGTCAGGAATGAACTGTTGGGGCAAATCGAACAAGTAGCCACTATCTGCAATACTCGCTTTGCTGCTGTTAAAAAGAGGGAAGATAGTGAGCTCAAGAAAAGAGTGGACGTTCAAGATGACAAAATCTTGGCTTTGAACTTGAAGATAGAAGAGCTGTCTGAGGAGCTACTGAAAGCTGAAGAAGCCAGAAATAAAGATGCTGATGAGAAATCTCAGAGAAGGCTGAGAAGGATCAGACGAAGGACGCAAGCGTCTGACTCCATTGAATCTAAACAAGAAGCTGCTCAAGAACCTGCTCAAGACCCTGTCCCCATCCTATCAATCAAATCTCCCTCATCCTCATCTATGCCAGCTGGGAGAGCCAAAGCTGCAAGCAAACCAAAGACCCAGGCTGAGATAGACGAAGTGGAAAATATAAAGAAGAGGAAGTGGGAAGAGAAGGAGAATTATAAAAGAAGGGATGCAAAGAAAAGGAGGGAGCAGGAAAAAGCAGCTGGGAAGTTCTATGACAGAAGATAGAGGAAGTGGGTTCAGAAAGGCCGAGATGAGCAAGGGGCTGAAGTATTCCGACCATTTCATAGGAGCGATGTAGTACCCAAAGAGATCTTGCTGATGGGAGATCAGGAGATGTGGAGGTCTTATGAAGCAGAGTGGATCTTCGCTTTCCACGTCTGCAAGAAGATCAAGTGGGGCCTAGAACAGAACATCACTTTCCATGTCTGGTTGGAAGAAAAGAATCCTAAGTTCTCTCAGTATCTTATCGACCTTGCTCATGAAGAATTCAATGCCGACGTGGTCGCACCTGCCTATGCACCGATGGAACCGCTAAGGACAAAAGATGGTTGTTTGGACCACTAAAGAGTGAAGCAGCTGATTATCAAAGCAGAAACTGAAGCTGACTTGCCGAAGGAGGTGAAACGGTGTCCCTAAAGAAAAGGGTCTTCGACTAGCTCAGTATACCAGAAGAAGATAGGTGGTATGACTAAGTCTTATTCTTATAATCCTTGTCTGATTACATGCTCTGATCATTTGGAAATGTGCTAAGCTGTGATGTACATGAAATACTTGTGAATATACTTTTGACCTACTCTCATGAAACTGTTGTTTAACTAACTTGGACTGATTTAATCTTCTAATCAATTCTTGGTATAACTATCTGAAATAACATGATTAAAAATGCATAACGCTAAATCATCTGTAATTCACTAATCTTGATTATCTTGTCTTTCTTCTGTGTATCTGACTTTGATCTTCTAACTGAAAAATTTCTTTCTCTGATTATCTGACTATATGACTTAAGTGCATATCTTGTGGAATACTTATCTTCTAATATTACTAAAACGTTTCTTTTCTTGAGCTATGTTTTAACATCATCAAAAATGGGGAAATTTTTAGGAAGGAAGTTGTATTTAGTTTTGATGAGTTAAAATGTAAAATAGGATGACCAGCTGAGAATCTTGTATAGACAGTTGATGTAGTTGAAATATGTAAATAAGACTAAGTACAAAAGCTAGATAAGGATACACGAGTAGTCAGATGAAGTCAAAGAGTCAGATGAGGACGAATATCAGACGAAGACATAAATCCAAGATGAAGACAAGTATAAAAAGACAGACGAGGTCGAAAACCGAATATCAGTCACCAAGACTGAAGACCAAGACATAGACAAGGTGGACCGTGTCTAAAGACAAGACGATGAAGTGTTAGAAAATTCAAGGGATTTCAAGAAGCAGTTACAACTAACCAAGAAGAGTTTACAAAATTCAGTTAGTTTGTTATAACTAACTAGAGAAGAATCAGCAAGGAAGTTACAACTGCCAACAAAGTTCTCTATAAATAGATCTAGAAATTAGAGTAGATTAATTTTTGCAATCTCACGAATTCACTAAGTATTCTCAATACACAGTTAGCATTCTCAAATATTGTAATCACACTCACGAACGTTCTTTACGTTCTTAGTTCTTAGTGTTTGTAGAACACTTCTCACGGATATCTTCAAGCCATTAGAATTCAGAACTTAGAAAGGAAGATTGTAAGACTGAAGATCTGCACTGTAAGTAAGTAAGGAAGAAGAAAGTAAGTAAGTCGAGACCCTTCTTCAAGTTGAAGGAGGAGAGTGGATGTAGGATCGTTTGATCCGAACCACTATAAATTCGGTGTTATTTCTTTTAAGTTCTTTATTCTTACTGTTATTCACATTCTGATCACAAACAAATTTCAGAAAGCTTAAGATCCATATTGGTTGAGTATAAAAAATTTTTTCCGCTGTAAAATTTTGATTTAAAAGTTGATAGATAATCTTAACTCGAAAAAATTTTGATAATCTATTCATCCCCCCTTCTAGATTATCGCTAGAGGGACTTTTGATCTTTTAATTCAACTCAATCGAAGGGACCAACAAAAAATTAATATTTTTCCATATCCATTTTCAAGAATGAGTATTTTTCCATTTTCTCTTATGTTTTTATGTTAAAGAAAATAGATAAATTTTTAAATTAATTTTAAAAAGAAAGCGAGAATTAATCTTATTTAATAAATCATAGGGGACCCAGTATAATTTCTTAGAGGAAGTCTTGTGTATAATATTTTACGGTGAAATAGTAGTTAAAAAGGCAAGTTTAAAAACTTGTGGGTCGACCTAGGATTCGGGTCAAAATATGAACTAAGCGGAGATCTCATATTTGTTGGGCAACATTATCCTTCATCTTCTGGTTGTGGTGGCACCTTCTTCGTCAACATCGATCATTGTGGTAAAATTGAGAACAGCTTCGCGGTGGTTAAAGATTCAGATGACCCGCATCAAGATATATATCCGGCAATCCATGTTCAAAAATGATCTTCGATAGAGGAATCCATCGAGAAATGATTAGTGTGAAAATTGCATGATTATTGTGTGATTAATCGTCTCAATTTGATATCATTTTCATGTTAATTCACAATTAATTGGCTAATTGCATTTAATTATTTGAATTGGTGTTGTGAGCTTTTTAAAGTGTAGGTTTGAGGCGATTTTGGAGGACAATTTCAGGAAAATTAACGTCTTCAAATCAATGGAGTAACTGCATGGTATGAAAGAGGGTCGAGAGATGGTCGTAACGCAAAAAGAATCGGGTCAAACGGAGTTCGTACGCAAAAGATATGGTCGAACGAAGTTGTGATAGGCAAATCATGCTGATAGTGATTATACGATATACATCTTCTTTTGGATAATTAAAATAAAAGCAATGGAAAAGGGGAAAGAACCTGCTATAGGCGAAAGTTAGACCAAATAAGGTTTTGATAATTCGTTTAAACTGAAGTGACAGTGTGAATCATACGTCTAGCTCTGTTATTCTCCAAGAAAGTTGGTAATGAAGGTAATCCTAATGGCAGGAAAGATGAAACAACTACTACTGAGATGCAAAGAATGATCCTTTCTCCTTGATTTCTTACCAGAAACAAGTGAAGAGTAACTAATTGTGATTGTACAAGTTCATTGTTGTTTCAGATACAGAGAATTTTGTCTGATCAAGGAAATCTAGTGTTGCTTCAATTTTTTTTATGATTATTGAATATGCCTACTTACACTATATATCATTGATTTTTTTTTTTTTGTTACCATTGATTTTTTTATTTAATGATTTAATGTGTTAAACTTAATGATGCAGGGAAGCGTGTACAGAAGACGAACACAAACAACAGGGAACAAAAATAAATTTAAATAAGCTAATTAAGTTGCAAAAGTCTTCAGTTTTGGCATCACTTAATCACAAATTACTAGCATATTACATTTATTTTGTATTTAATCACAAGAATTTTATGTAACACATGTTACTATTTGAATCATACTTTTAAAAATTGATTGATTGAATTGGGGTACATTATTTTTGTCACGTACCAATTTTCATAATAAAAAATTAAAAAGAAATACAAAATGTGCTACATTAACATTCGTACATAATTAATTCGTCCAATGAAAACAATCCCTTTTACAACTATTCACACAAGCACTATTGTGGAAAAATTTTAGCAGATTGTGAAGAACAAATCCGCCTGCCCTCCCTGCGCCTTTCGTCACCGTAGTGGATCTTTGCCTGTTGTCTTTGATTTTTTGAATGAGATTGTCACAGGTATCTGGATTTTTCTCTTTCTGAGAACGGAGATTGGTTCTTGTTGGAAGGCGAAGATTGCGCTGGTCCCTCCACTCCTCGAGATTGGTTTGAGCAATTGTTCGAGCCTAGAAGATAGCTTGTATGCATTTATTCTATTTTTATTGTATAAGCTATTTCTTTCATTGTAAAAAAAAAAATCGTCCGATGGCAACATATATATGTCATGATTCATTCTGTATATATATATATATATAGTTTAATTAGGAGATAGCTTGTATGCGTTTATTCTAATATTATTGTATAAGCTATTTCATTCATTGTAAAAAAAAAAAAAAAAATCGTCCGATGGCAACATATATATGTCATGAATCATATGTCTAGCTCTGTTGCATCTATTATTCTCCAATGCAGGTATAAACTGCACAAGTGACAGCAAAGACAGTTGGTAATCCAAATGGCAGGAGAGATGAAACAACTACTCTGTAATGCAGTGTGTCAAGGAGAATCACTTGGAAGATTCAATTCCACAATCTGATTCCCAGTTTCATGAGCAACAAGTAAGGCCACTTCAGGTCCTTTGTCTTATACCTAAGTAAATTTTGTTATTGAAAAATTGATTAGGACAAATGTTATAAATAGTTTCATGATTGGAAAACTCATTTTCATCAACTAGTTTCTGTATGCTCTTTTTTCTAGGATATTTACATGGGGTTCTAAAATTCTTAGCATGCTGATGGTTAGGTGGAAGTGCAGTAAGGGTAGTAGGGAGTTGCTCTTTCTTTATATCTTAGAAACAAGGACAGGGACGTGGATTATGTGGCTATAGAAGCTGCTTCTGAGAGTAGTGAGAAGTTTTGTGTACGCGGAAATAATCCCGTCCCTCGTATGCCAGATGGCACTACGGGATCTCGACGTGTCGAGGAAAGCCCGTAGATGTAAAAATTGCTTGAGTGCTGTTTACGAGTGTGGGGAATGCTGAACATAAAAATGTTGTTTGGTTTGAAATTGATTCAATTACAGAAACTCTAAATGTCACCTAGACGTGAGATGTCAGTCAATACAGGATGCTCCAAGGTTACATTCCCAAGGTTACGTAACGTAAATTGATATTAACTCTACTTTTGTTTGCATTTCTAGTCTGAATCCACATTTTCTTGTAGGCAAAGAGCTGCCTGAAGATGTCTAAAATGCAGTTAAACGAGAGCTGATTAATGTATGCAAGTTCCTCGATTATCAATCGATCGATCTCAGATATCCATCAAGAAAGTACTCCACCATCAATGCACAAAATGGAATTGGCCTGTTATCGTCTTTCAGGACATTGTTTTCCTCGGAGATAAAATTCAATTTTATCCTATAACTTTGGACTTTTTTGTAAAAAAGTTCCAAAAAATTTAAGATTTTCAATTTATCTCATAGTTCCTTAAATGGTCTGATTTTAGTCTAAAAGTCACCGAAATTTCATAATTGTCGTTGTATTGATACACATTTTTTTGGGACCTTTTGCAAAAATATTTAAAATTATGGGATCAAAAGTGCAAAATTCTGCAAAAAAGGACCAAATTCAGAACAACTACAGAGTTATGGGATGAAATTTAAATTTCTAATTTGTTTGGGACCTTTTGCGGAAAAGTTTAAAATTATGGAACGAAATTGAATTTTAACTCATTTTCCTCATGAATCATCGATCCTTTCTCCTTGATTTCTTACCAGAAACAATGGAGAGTAATAAATTGCAATTGTACAAGTTCATTATTGTTTCAGATACTGATCAAGGAACTCTAGTGTTGCTTCAATTTTTATTTATGATTATTGAATATGCCTACTTATACTCTATACCCAAGATTTTTTTTTATTTTTTTATGATTTAATGTGTTAAACTTAATGATGCAGGGAACAAAAATAAATTTAAATAAGCTAATTAAGCTGCAAAAGTCTTCAATATTGGCATCACGTAATCACAAATTTACTAGCATATCACATTTATTTTGTATTTGATCACGAGAATTTGAATCATACTTTTAAAAATTGATTGATTGAGTTGGGCTACATCAATTCTGTCACGCCCCAATTTATCATTTTTTGAAGACATGAAATTCCTTTAAGATTCTGCATCTGGAGATGCTTTGTTTGAAACTTGTTGATTTGAAGTCTGACTAATTGTGTTTGTCTTCGGATATGAGTTCTTGTTTTCGGGTCTGTTTCAGTTTCAGTTTCTAAATTACAAAGATATGTGCAGAAGGTAGACTAGGCTTGACAACAGACCTGGAATTCCCGCGTGGACTCGTCCCAAACGGGTGGAGAATTTCCAAATTTGTCCCCGTGAGGTTGGGTATAAATCATTTCCCATATTCGGAGATGGGGCGAGGACAGGAATCATACTCCCCGGACCCCGAGAATCTTGCCCCCGATCTCCATGGTGATTTTATATACTACTCAATATTATATATTGATACGGTACAAATATGTTATGGGCTAGGTCCGGCCCAAATGAGGGAGAGAACCAATGAAGGGCGAGGGCCCAAAGAGGGGCTCGGAGTAAGAAGCATATGGATAAGTTCAAGGATAAGCCCAACATACCGATATGGGGTCGGATTAACAAGAATAGCGCGAGCAGTTAGGATAATTACCGATAAAAAGGGGCTAGCGGTTAAGATAAACCGATAGAATGGGGAGTTGAGTAGGGAACAAGCCAAGATTCGGTCAAACAGAGCTGGAAGAGAGTATCAAGAAAGATCTGGAAGGGAATATTCCGAAGATGGAAGAGTGGGACGTGGAGGATGGACGTGAACGTGGGAGGAATACGATGAAGAGTGGAGAGCTTCATCGGAGGGTGGTGATAACCGTCCACTTCTAGGTACTATTTATGTATGATCCATGTGAAGAAGAAGGTACGAATTCACTTACTTACTAATCACACTTCGAGCACGTAAAAACTATCTCTATTAGCATCTATTTAGTTAACTTATATTAGCTCCCAGAGGTCCCTCACCGGGTATTGAGGGCCCTCCTTTTACACACTTTCCGACCACGTATTTTGCAGGTATTCGAAGCTCGTGTTCGGGTTCAGATTGCACTGTTTTGGCACGTGTTTGAAGAGTGATGTCACAGATCTCAAGTACGGGGTTCGATTCTTGTTAGCGTGACTTTGTCAATTACAACTATGAAATCAATTACAAAGCATGGCCCGTTGATACACCTCCCTGCTGAGGAGATGGGTGCTATGTATGCCCCGTGCCCTTTTGCCAAATGGGGAATGGACCTGGTAGGGCCCTTCCCTCTAGCTCGAGGCCAGCGAAAGTTCCTGATTGTGGCAGTCGATTACTTTAGCAAATGGGTTGAAGCAGCTCCTTTGGCTAAAATTGATGAACATAATGTAATAAGATTCCTGTGGAAGTTTATATGTTGCAGGTTCGGTGTTCCCAGGATCCTCATGTCGGACAATAGGACCCAGTTCAATGGCGAGAAGGTCCAGGAATGGTGTAGGGCCTTGAAGATTTGCCAGAAATTCACTTCGGTTGCGCACCCCCAGGCTAATGGCCAGGTCGAAGTCACTAATCGAATCGTGGTTAATGGGATCAAGGCACGATTAGAGAATGTGGGGGAAGCATGGGTCGATGAGCTAGACTCAGTCTTATGGGCTTATAGAACTACCTCTAGAGCCGCAACAGGTGAATCTCATTTTCGGTTAATTTATGGAGCTGACGCTGTGCTTCCTGCAGAAATAGGGATGAGTCGGATTGAGCATTTTAATGAGGAGGTAAACCAGAACCTGATGAAGGAGAACCTGGACCTACTCGAAGAAGAAAGAGAGGCTGCAAGAGTGAGAGCCGAAAGATACAAGGCTAGAATCAAAGCCGCATACAATAAAAGAGTGGTTCCTAGAACATTCGAAAAGGGAGATCTGGTGCTGAGAAGAGCTGATGCCTTGAAGCCGGTGAAGAAGCTGGAACCCAACTGGGAGGGACCTTATCGGGTCGTGCAAGTATTGCCCGGGGGAGCATATATCTTGGAAGAGATGGATGGGACACCCGTGATACGACCTTGGAATGTCGCCAATCTGAAGAGGTTCTTCGTTTAGGAGTACTTCTTGCTATCATTATTGTTTTGTAATTGATTTCATAGTTGTTTTCCATTTGAACTATTGTACTATTGTACTCCTATTGTTTAGGAGTACTTCTTGCTACTAGTACTCTTTTTTTCCCTCCTATGGGTTTCCCATTGGGTTTTACCATAGGAGGTTTTTTAAGGAGGCTAGCTTAGGCTCTTCGGGGTCTATGTTAACACTGTCAATAGGGCATTTCAATTAATAAAAATTCCTTTTTCAGTTTACATCGATTGTTTACTTTATGAAAAAGGGGTGGATTGCATACAAATGTTAATCAAGTGTATGAAATAAGCGAAAGTGGTGATAAGACGATTAAGTGAATCTGAAAATTCACTTAGGATTTTTTAAGGTTCAAAGAATTGACCTTAAAAGAATTTAAAGGCTCTCGATAGAGCCCGAATTTTTTTTAAGTGAGTTGGAGAATTCATTTAGACGTGGAAGGCCCAGAGAGGGCCCGGATTTCGATTAAGTGAATCTGAAAATTCACTTAGGATTTTTTAAGGTTCAAGAAATTGACCTTAAGAGAATTTAGAGGCTCTGATAGAGCCCGAATTTTGTTTAAGTGAATCGGAGAATTCACTAGAATTTGAAGGCCCAGAGAGAGCCTGGATTTCGATTAAGTGAATATGAAAATTCACTTAGGATTTTTTAAGGTTCAAGAAATTGACCTTAAAAGAATTTAGAGGCTCCGATAGAGCCCGAATTTTATTTAAGTGAATCGGAGAATTCACTTAGGCTCCATTTGGATGGAGTAGATTTGAAATCAATGGATTTGAGGACAATATACATGCATTCACATAAATTAAAATAGAGAAAAGCTAAATGAATGGATTTGATTCACTCAAATATTAGGCATAAGTGAGAGAAGTGAGAGGATTTCAAATGACTAGGTTTTGTTGGATATTTGAAATCCTCCCACTTATAGATAATATTTGTGTGAACCAAATACATTCATTTATTATTCTCAAATTTTGATTTGCAAATGTATAGTGTATTATTCTCAAATCCCTTGATTTCAAATGACTCCATCCAAATGGAGCCTTAGATTTTGAAGGCCCAGAGAGGGCCCTGATTTCGATTAAGTGAATCTGAAAATTCACTTAGGATTTTTTAAGGTTCAAGAAATTGACCTTAAAAGAATTTAGAGGCTCCGATAGAGCCTGGATTTTGTTTAAGTGAATCGGAAAATTCACTTAGAATTTAAAGGCCCAGAGAGGGTCCGGATTTCGATTAAGTGAATATGAAAATTCACTTAGGATTTTTTAAGGTTCAAGAAATTGACCTTAAAAGAATTTAGAGGCTCCGATAGAGCCCGGATTTTGTTTAAGTGAATCGGAGAATTCACTTAGAATTTGAAGGCCCAGAGGGGGCCCGAATTTCGATTAAGTGAATATGAAAATTCACTTAGGATTTTTTAAGGTTCAAGAAATTGACCTTAAAAGGATTCAGAGGCTCCGATAGAGCCCGGATTTTGTTTAAGTGAATTGGAGAATTCATTTAGATTTTGAAGGCCCGGAGAGGGCCCTGATTTCGATTAAGTGAATAATCATTCACTTAGGGTTTTAAAGGTTCCCGAGAGAGCTGTAAAAATTTTTCAGAAATATTAAGTGAATAATCATTCACTTAGGGTTTTTAAAAGGTTCCCGAGAGAGCCGTAAAATTTTTTCAGAAATATTAAGTGAATAATCATTCACTTAGCGTTTTTAAAGGTTCCCGAGAGAGCCTTAAAATTTTTCCAAGAATATTAAGTGAATAATCATTCATTTAGGGTTTTTAAAGGTTCCCGAGAGAGCCGTAAATTTTTTTCAGAAATATTAAGTGAATAATCATTCACTTAGGGTTTTTAAAAGGTTCCCGAGAGAGCCTTAAAATTTTTCAGAAATATTAAGTGAATAAACATTCACTTAGGATTTTTTAAGGTTCAGGAGAGAGTATGAGGGACTATCTCAAAAAGATGAGGATGATTGATAAAATATAAGAAGCAATTATAAGTTATGATATTCATAGAGTAGGCAAAAGGGATTACGATCAAAAACCATTAAGGGCCCGCATAGGACCTATTGTCTAGCAAAATGTAAGGGTCTACGGGGGCATAAATAGCCCCACAAAGATCCCAGGTAATATCATAAAAAGGCTTGTTGGGACACAAACAGCCCAACAGAGGCCTACTACTTCGACCAAAAGTATATTTAAGACCCAATCAAGTTATCGAACCCAAAGGAACTATGTCGAGCTAGGATCCCTAAAGCTAAGAGTTGGCATGGTATTATAGAGTCGGACACGGGTTTTGCAAAATTAAATCTAAATTAATCACTAAAAATAATCAAGAGAGAGTAAATATGAGAAAAATGTGTTCGGGTGCAAATCACCAAGGAATCTTTAATTATGAATCACAAATGATCGGGGTTTCAATTAACGAGGGATAATAGGAGCTATCTAGCATAAAATCACATATCAACCGTCTTCGATAAGCCTAGGTTTAATATATCAAAGAAAACACGTAAGATAGTTTAGAGACGACACCCTAAGTCTCCTCACTTAATCACAAGAATTAATTTCAAGCAATTAACGTATTCTAATGTAGGTTCTAATGAAAATTAACCAAGTCTCCTTGCGTTAATCCAATATTGAATTCAATCACAAAACCAAACCTAACACCTAAGAATCAATTTAATGAACCAAATCTCTTTGCGCAAATTAAATCAATTAACAAAGGATCAAGACCTAATCTAATAATTAAATCATGCAAATCACAATAGAATAATTATTCACCTCTAAGAATTGAAACACCCAATCACATGATCATCAAAATTAATTCACCCAAGGATCATCACACCCAAACACAAAAGGAATTTAGCCAATCATCATGAATTCAAGAAAACCCATGAAAATTGAAAGAATTGAGAGGGAAGAAAGCATAATAATTGAGAAATAATCCACTATTAATTAAAAGAATAAGGTTTGATGTCACCTTGAATGTGTTGAATACTTGAATCAATCCAAAATCTAAACCTAATTTGCAAGAAATTGAAAAAGAATTCAAGAACCCTAACTATGTGTGATTGTGTGTGGAGAAAGGGGAAAAGTGTGTATCAAAATGATTGTGCATGTATCTCCCTCTTGAAATCTGAATTCTGCCTTTTATACACGTCCCCAGCCACGTGGCGCACATCTAATGGCTGATCAATAAATGAAATCGACGCTGATAAAAACATATCTACAATTTTTTCACCAGCCTCGAGTCGAGGCTCAGCCCTCGACTCGAGGGATCTTCAATTTGCGCCGCCCTCGACTCGAGGCTCCTCCCTCGAGTCGAGGCATGTGATTTTCCTGCAATCTTCTCTCTCCAGCCAATCCCTCGACTCGAGGTCTGCGTCACCTCGACCTGTGCTCGAGTCCAGGGATTTTTTTACAAGAAGGGCTTCGGGTCCGACCCCCATTTTCGTCCGGTATGTTCCTCTTTTCATCCTAAGAATGCCGGTACTCTCGGTTTAGCCAAATTCCACCGATTTACCTGTAAAACGAACAAAATACCTCAAGTAATACCTTTTAGACAAAATAGTGATACTCTACACATTTAAACATAAAACTAGCATTTTATATCACTTTTTTGCACTAAATTAAGCCCCAAAAACAGGTATCACTACACTCCAATCAAACACCCCCAAACTTAAGGTGTTGCTCGTCCCGAGCAACAAAATTAAAGAACAAGGGGAAAAATTTCATAGGCTCACTCAATACATGGACTTATCAACACAATCATGCAATCAAGCAATCTTCCTCAAATGAATCATCAAGCCAAAAAGCAACTAATCACCTTCATATGTGTTGTGCTTTAACAATAGCAAATTCGAACAAATTGTCTACCAATGCTCACAAGATATGTGTTTCACTCATCACTCAAAAGTGTATAAGGCATGCATACTCTCAATCAATCAAATCAAACAAGTGCACTACCATAGGCTTGCCACAAGTCTACATCTTCTACCACACAAAGGTGATCAATCAAGGAATCAACAAGGTCTTGATATTCGGTTGTAATGTAGGCTCTTTGGTGAGGGTGGAAGATTTGGATAAGTGACTAGTAAACTAGTGGAGCGAGAGGTCAAGACGCCTAGGAACATCTCTTACTCTCAAGAGAAAGTGCAATTGTACGGGTTGCACCCACAATACTCAACTCACATAATTTACTCGTTTTCTTTTCAATTCATTCTTCTCACTCAATAGTCATAGAACCCTTTTTTTTCCTTTCATTCTTTCAACCATAATATGCACAAGAGATTTTTTTCTTTTCATCATTTCTTTTCTAATCACATCTCTTTTTTTCAAGTGCATAATTTTTCATCTTTTTCTTTTCATTTCACAACTCAAATTTTCCCACCACTCTTCTTTCAAAGCACAAATTAACCTCTTTAAAACCATTACACTCCACTAATTATTTGGGACAATTAGGCTCATAAAAGATAAAAGGCTAATTTCGTAGGTTTGCCAAAGAAATAAGTCTAAATAAGCTCAAAGTGGCTAACTACGGAATAATATCATTTGGTAGGATAAATTTGGCCAAGTGACTAAATCAATTCAAAGATGGCCTTGTATCACATTCCAAAACTTCACACCTAAGTAGCTTCTAATTAATACAAGTGGCAAGTTCTAGAGCACACAAGCATGATTTATACACACATCAAGGAAACAAGACTTAAAATTATGCAAGTCAAGGCTCAAGTCTCACAAGGTTATCAAGGTAGACAAAATGCTCTCCTAAGCAAAGTTTATACACAAACACATATTACAATGACTAAATCACCCTTTAACTCAACTCATCATCCAATTCCAATCACAAGATCACCAATTAAGCACATAACAAGTCCACAATCAAGATCACCTTACTCAATTTCTCATCACAAAATACACATCCAAAAAGATAAACTCAAAGATATGCAATAAATCCACTAATAAGCTCCAAACTCACAAAAATTTCCTCATGCTAATGAGAGGCAAATTGGTGCAACGAAAATCGCTAAACTAACACACCCCCCCAAACTTTTTCATTGCTAAACAATTAAAAGTTTGGTAAGATAGTTAGCTAGTTGAGTTGCACACAACTACCTACTACTAAGAAATGAAAAACAAGAAAAGAGACACACCTCCCCCAAACTTAGACAAGTCCAAGTCTGGAGAAGGTGTTGTACCTAAAGGTCTTCAAGTATCCTCTCTCCTTCAAGCTTGTATACCTCAATCACCTCACTTGTACACCTCGATCTCCTGAAGAGCAACACACAACACACTTATTAAAAACAATAAACAACAAAAATAAAAAAAAATGAAAACCCGAAATAAAGAAAAACAAGTAAATGATGGGTTGCCTCCCATCCAGCGCTATTTTTAACGTCCATTGCCGGACGGAGCGTGAGTTGCTCAACTTTCCTTCAAGAACCAATTCTCCACCATCCTCACTTGAGTTGGACAGAAATAAGGCTTGACCCTATGTCCATTAGCAAAGAAGTGGTCATTCTTCTCATCCTTCAACTCCAAGAAACCACTAGGGAATATCTTCACAACCTCAAAAGGTCCACTCCATCGTGATTTCAACTTTCCCGGGAATAGCTTGAGTCTCGAGTTGAACAATAACACCTTTTGGCCTTCATGGAAGTCTTTCACCTTTACCTTCTTATCATGCCATCTCTTAGTTTGCTCCTTGAAAATTCTTGAGCTTTCATAAGCCTTCTCTCGAAACTCATCCAACTCATGTAATTGGAGCATCCTTTTCTCACCCACTAAACCTTCATCAAAGTTCAACCTCCTAATAGCCCAATATGCTCGGTGCTCTAGCTCAACGGGAAGATGACATGGCTTGCCAAAAACCAATTGATAAGGAGACATCTGAAGTGGGGTCTTGAAAGCTGTTCGATATGCCCAAAGAGCATCATCCAAATGCAAAGCCCAATCCTTCCTATTGGTTTTCACCGTTTTCTCAAGAATTTGCTTGATTTGTCGATTTGAGACCTCGGCCAAACCATTAGTTTGTGGATGATATGCAGTGGCAATCTTATGCTTAACACCATACTTCTCGAGCAACTTCACCATGAGCTTGTTCACAAAATGTGAACCTCCATCACTAATCAATGCTCTAGGAACTCCAAATCGTGAGAAGATGGTCTTCTTTAGGAATTGCAACACCACCTTAGCATCATTGGTTTTTGTGGCAATAGCTTCCACCCATTTAGACACATAATCCACTCCAACCAAAATATAGAGAAATCCAAAGGAAGGTGGAAATGGGCCCATAAAATCTAACCCCCAAACATCGAACAACTCAACTTCGATGAAGATAGACAGAGGCATTTCATCTCGTTTTGCTATCGAGCCCATTCGTTGGCACCTATCACACCTCCTTACAAACTCATGACTATCCTTGAAGATAGTAGGCCAATAGAACCCCGACTGCAAAACCTTCATTCCCGTTTTAGCTCCACCAAAATGTCCACCACACGGCATTGAGTGACAATGTTCTAGAATAGCCTCAACTTCCTCCCTAGGGACACATCTCCTTATGACCGAATCAACACCTCTCTTCAAGAGAATCGGATCTTCCCAAATATAGCTCCTCGCATCCTTCAAAAATTTCTTCCTAGCGTACTTAGGCAACTCATCAGGCAATGCACCACATGCTAAATAATTGGCAAAATCAGCATACCATGGTACCTCTCCTTGTGCTTTCTTCTCATGACCCCCTAACTCCACTTCATTCACTTCTCCTACCATGAAAAGTCTCTCATCAGGAAACGACTCTTGCACATCTCCCTCCTCATCTAGGACTTCTTTCCCCTTCTCGAGACGCGATAAATGGTCCGCTATCACATTTTCACTCCCCTTTTTGTCTCGAATCTCTATATCAAACTCTTGGAGTAAAAGGATCCATCTCATCAACCTTGGCTTTGCATCTTTCTTGGTCATGAGGAAGCGAATGCCGAGTGGTCTCTGTAGAGACAAAGTTTTCGCACCTACTAGGTAGGGTCGAAACTTATCAAAAGCATACACTACCGCCAGAATTCCTTCTCGAGAACCGTATAATTGAGTTGGGCTGGATTGAAGGTCTTCGATGCATAGTAAATGGCATGAAACCGCTTGTTTCTCAATTGGCCTAAAGCAACCCCCATAGCATAGTCGCTTGCATCACACATCAAAACGAATGGCAAGGTCCAATCAAGGTGTGATCAATATCGGTGCACTCACCAAAGCCTCCTTAAGCTTCCCGAAAGAATCAAGACAAGTGTCATCAAACACAAAAGGAGTATCATTTTCAAGTAAGTGAGTTAAGGGTTTAGCTATTTTAGAGAAGTCTTTAATAAATCTTCTCGTAGAATCCCGCATGCCCCAAAAAAACGAACGAACTCCCTTCTCATTCGTAGGTGGAGGAAGCTTCTCAATAGCCACCACTTTAGCTCCGATCAACCTGCAAACCACTAGATGAAATATGATGACCAAGGACTATTCCTTCTTGAACCATGAAATGGCATTTTTCCCAATTCAAGACAAGATTAGTCTCTTGGCATCTCTTTAGGACCAATTCGAGATTATCCAAACAATGATCAAATGAGCTACCAAATACGAAAAATCATCCATAAACACCTCCATAACATGCTCAATCAAATCATGAAAGATTGCCATCATACACCTTTGAAACGTGGCGGTGCATTGCACAACCCAAATGGCATACGTTTCCATGCATATGTACCATAAATGCAAGTAAAAGTTGTCTTTTCTTGGTCTTCGGGGCAATCATAATTTGATTGTATCCCGAATACCCGTCCCAAGAAACAATAGAATTTATGCCCACACAACCTATCTAGCATTTGATCCATGAAGGGAAGGGGAAAATGATCCTTACACGTGGCTTTATTTAATTCTCTATAGTCAACACAAACACGCCACCCCGTAGCTACCCTTGTAGCAATCACCTCATTTTGATCGGTTGTGATAACCGTCATACCCCCTTTCTTAGTAACAACATGCAATGGAGACACCCAAGGACTATCACTAATAGCATAGATCATTCCAGAATCAAGAAATTTAATCACTTCCTTCCTAATGACCTCTTTTATAATAGGATTCACACGTCTTTGGGGTTGTACTATGGCTTTACTACCCTCTTCTATTCTAATCCTATGCATGCATATGGAGGGATTAATTCCTTTCAAATCATCAATTGACCATCCTAAGGCATTTTTATTTCTAGCCAGCACAATCAACAACTTCTCCAACTCACTATGACTCAACTTAGAAGATACAATAACCAGATACCTCATTTCCTTATCAAGATAGGCATATTGAAGGTTATCAGGCAATTGCTTGAGAGTCTCCTTAGGTCTTTCCTCCTTTCGCTTGTCATCCTCCTCTTCTTTCCACACTTGAGCTTTATCACCCTCGAAACTCACTTCCTTTACCTCTTCGAGTCTCAAAACATTCCTGTCATCATAACAATTAACACAAGAATTCTTAAGCTTTCTATAACAATTATGTTCAATAGGTAAAAAAGGAATCACATTATCATTATCAAGAAAAGAGTAAGAGGATTCTTCCCAAACTTCTTGGAGACACAAATCAATCACATCAACTGAATGACACTCTTCATTATCCATAGGATGTCTCATTGAGTCTTGGATTGAGAATTGAAGTTCTTCCTCATTAAGTCTCAAAGTGAGCTTCCCTTGATTAACATCAATAACGGCACGTGCAGTTGCTAAGAAAGGCCTCCCAAGAATGAGTGGAACTTCTTTGTCCTCCTCCATCTCAAGTACTATGAAATCAGCTGGAAAGACAAATTTCTCCACTTTCACCATTATGTCTTCCACTACCCCCTTAGGAAATGTTGTGGACCCATCAGCTAGTTGAAGTGTGACGGATGTGGGATTCATTTCACCTTGATCAAGACTCTTGAACATGGACATGGGCATCAGGTTAATGCTTGCACCAAGATCACATAAGGCATTTTTCACCACTCCATTCCCAAGATCACACAAGATGGTGAAACTTCCGGGGTCTTTCAATTTCTGAGGCAAATCCCTTTTTAGTAATGCACTACATTCCATCGTCAATTTCACTGTTTCCGGCTCCTCTATTCTCCTCCTCTTCGCAATCAAGTCCTTGAGAAACTTTGCATAGTTAGGCATTTGCTCAAGAGCTTCCGAGAATGGAATATTAATGTAGAGCTTCTTGAACACTTCAAGGAATTTTGCAAACTTCTCATCCATCTTCTTCTTCATGAAACGTTGAGGAAAAGGAACAGGCTCAACAGTTTTAGGCACTCCCCATGAGTCTCTCTCAACTTCTATTCTTTCTTCTCTAGCCTCTTTAGCCTTCTTCCACTTAGGCTTCTTTATCTCTTCCACTTTCTCTTCTACCACAACTTCTTTCCCTTTCTCATCACTACCCCCATCTTCTTCTTCCTTTTCCTCTCCTTCTCCCTCAATGGTGGGCATTGGAGGACCTTCATATCTCGTACCACTCCTTAGCTCAATAGCTTTGCAATTCTCCCTAGGGTTAATTTCCGTAGTTGATGGAAATTTACCCTTGAGATTACTCCCACTTGAAGATGCAACTTGACCTATTTGAAACTCCAAATTCTTCATTTGGTTGGATATGGAAGTCACCACACTTTCCATCTTCTCAAACTTCTCTTAAGTGCAACCCATGAATTTTGCCAAGATGTCTTCCAAACTCGCCTTCCCTTCATTATTCAACCGGGAGGGAATTGAACTGCAGCTCTAGGATTGGCATAGGAGAAATTCTCATGTCTCCTCCAATTGTTATTAGGAGCTTGTCCTCCTTGTTGAGGCACAAAGGGTGCTTGAGGTTGAGCTCGATTTTGGAAAGGTGCTTGATAAGGTCTACCACCTTGGTAGTTCCC
The DNA here is from genome assembly GCA_030762865.1 of Paraleonurus japonicus. Taxonomy (NCBI): domain Eukaryota; kingdom Viridiplantae; phylum Streptophyta; class Magnoliopsida; order Lamiales; family Lamiaceae; genus Paraleonurus; species Paraleonurus japonicus. The sequence goes on along the minus strand of CM061059.1, from coordinate 32,329,292 downwards.
TTGATACCCTCCTTGGAATTGTGGCCTTCCCATGTAGTTCACCTCCTCCATCGGATTTGGAGCTTGACTCATATCACCTTGGACAAGGGGTTGAGAATTTCCACCTTGTTGAGATGTTAGAGCTCCAACTTTATCCAAAGACGGTCATCATCATAGCCTTCATAGAGTCTATCTCTTGACTTGAGACACCCTATGATAACTTCCCTACTCACTTGAGTTTGAAATGAATCTTGAGCAATGTTATCCATAATTTGATTCATCTCAATCACGGACTTAGACCAAATGGACCCATTTGCACAAGCATTCGAAAGGTTCGATCGGAATCATTGAGTCCCATATAGAAGCACATGATCGTTTGCTCGTCAGGAAACCCATGTTGAGGACATGCTAACAAAAGGTTCCCGAATCTCTCCCATGCAGCAGTAATCGACTCCCCACTCTTCTGTCGAAATTGTGAGATTGCTTCTTTGGCTTGTAAGGTCTTGGATGGAGGGTAGAACTTCATTAAGAACCTCCTACTTAGATCCTCCCATGTTCTCACGGTCCCCGGTGGAAGTGAATTTAGCCAAGCCTTCGCTCTCCCATTCAGAGTGAACGAAAAGAGACGAAGCTTCTTTGCATCCTCCGAAACACCATTGTATTTGATGGTGTCTGAGATCTCTAAGAATTGGGCTATGTGACCATGAGGATCTTCATTTTCATCCTTCCCCTCAAATTGCCTTTCTCTAAGTATCCTTAACAAGCCCGCGTTAATCTCAAAATTGTTAGCCTCAATTCGAGGTCTAGCAATCCCATCATAGAACTCTCTCGGTTGCGGCTCATAGAACTCCCGAAGTGGGACGGCCTTGAGGTTCGAGGCTCTTGAATGGGTTGATTTTGAGCTTGTGGTTGAAGAGGTGGTTCTTGAGGATAAGGCATTTGTGGGTATTGTGGGAAGTATGGTGGGGGTGGATAGTATGGATATTGTGGAAATTGTTGGCCTTGTTGAGGATAAGGATATGGTTGTTGTGGATATGGGAATTGGTTTGGTGGATACCCTTGAGGGAAAGGGCCAACTTGAGCATTTTGTGGTTGGTTTCTATTACCCCCTTGGTTCTCCACAAAGATTATTTCCCCACTACCATTTCCATTCAGATTTGGAGGCCCATTCTCTTCTTGCATCGGAGGATCACCGCCTCTCACTTCATTTTCCATCTCATTCCCAGCCTCCATTTCTCGTCTCTCTCTTGCTTCTCTACGATTACGACCTCGATTCCTCCTTACGGTAGCCTCAATTTCGAGGTTGATGGGTTCGGGTTGAATACCACGAGACCTTGTGTTCATGCACCTACGAAAGAGACGAGTATCAAATTCCCACGAAACAATTAACCAAAACAAAAATAAAAATAAAGCAAATAAAATGACACTACTAACACCACTCAACAAACTCTAAGTCCCTATTAACACTCTAATTAGTTCCCCGGCAACGGCGCCATTTTGATTGAAGCTTTTTCGAGTAAGTATATTTAAGACCCAATCAAGTTATCGAACCCAAAGGAACTATGTCGAGCTAGGATCCCTAAAGCTAAGAGTTGGCATGGTATTATAGAGTCGGGCTCGGGTATGCAAAATTAAATCTAAATTAATTACTAAAAATAATCAAGAGATAATAAATATGAGAAAAATGTGTTCGGGTGCAAATCACCAAGGAATCCTTAATTACGAATCACACATGATCGGGGTTTCAATTAACGAGGGATAATAGGAGCTATCTAGCATAAAATCACATATCAACCGTACTGGATAAGCCTAGGTTTAATATATCAAAGAAACACGTAAGATAGTTTAGAGACGACACCCTAAGTCTCCTCACTTAATCACAAGAAATAAATTCAAGCAATTAACGTATTCTAATGTAGGTTCTAATGAAAATTAACCAAGTCTCCTTGCGTTAATCCAATATTGAATTCAATCACAAAACCAAACCTAACACCTAAGAATCAATTTAATAAACCAAATCTCTTTGCGCAAATTAAATCAATTAACAAAGGATCAAGACCTAATCTAATAATTAAATCATGCAAATCACAATAGAATAATTATTCACCTCTATAATTGAAACACCCAATCACATGATCATCAAAATTAATTCATCCAAGGATCATCACACCCAAACACAAAAGGAATTTAGCCAATCATCATGAATTCAAGAAAACCCATGAAAATTGAAAGAATTGAGAGGGAAGAAAGCATAATAAATGAGAAATAATCCAATAACATAAAAAGAAAAAGGTAGGATGTCACCTTGAATGTGTAGAACAATTGAAAATAATCCAAAATCTATACCTAATCTTGCAAGAAATTCAAAAGAAATTCAAGAACACCTAAACTATGTGTGAAATGTGTGTTTTCTTCTCTCCCAAGTGTATCAAAATGATTTGCAAACCCTCTCTTGAAATCTCCCTTTTATATCTCCCCACGTGGCGCACATCTAATGGCGTCAAAAAAAACGCGGGCTGATCAATAAATGAAATCGCTGAGAGAAAACATATCTTTGCCAAAATTTCCGCCGGCCTCGAGTCGAGGCTCAGCCCTCGACTCGAGGGATTTGCATATTACGCCGCCCTCGACTCGAGGCTCCTCCCTCGAGTCGAGGCATGTGATTTTCCTGCAATCTTCTCTCTCCAGCCAATCCCTCGACTCGAGGTCTGTCACCTCGACCTGTGCTCGAGTCCAGGGATTTTTTTTTACGAGAAGGGCTTCGGTCCGACCCCCCGTTTTCATCCGGTATGTTCGTCTTTTTTCATCCTAAGAATGCCGGTACTCTCGGTTTAGCCAAATTCCACCGATTTACCTTAAAACGAACAAAATACCTCAAGTAATACCTTTTAGACAAAATAGTGATACTCTACACATTTAAGCATAAAACTAACATTTTTATCACTTTTTTGCACTAAATTAAGCCCCAAAAACAGGTATCACTACACTCCAGGGTGTCTTCGGGTCTGGAGGGGAGCCTCGCAGCCATACTCCCCCTTGAAGTCAAGAGCTTGGTGCTGGGCAATGGCTGTGTCAAACCCATGATCCACAAAAAAGGGGATATACTCTCCCATATCCCCTAGATAGCTCAGACTGCTCTTGTACGCCTTTAGCCAGGAGGTGTGCAGGTCTCCCAGAAACTCCTGCCCTAAAGGGGAGGTGAAGAGGGCATTTAAGCAGAGCTTGATTCCTTTTGCCTGGGATTTCGACTCCGCCTCCCTAACCTGTATGTGTGCCAGCTTTGTCTCTTGGTTAGCAGCAGCAACCTGTGAACGTAATTTCTTGCATTCTTGTACCAGTTGATCGCGTACAGAAGTGAGTTCCTGGACTTTGAGTTTCTCTAGGTCCAGGAAGGACTCCACCTCCTCTTTGGCTGCAAAAAGCGTGCTGTAGGAGCTGGTGGCAAAATCTGAAAATAAAATACCAAACTAAGACATGAAGCCAAGTTAGTGGATATTTCTATCATGAGAAGTTTAAGAAAATAGCGATAGGGTAGACAGGGGTTTACCTCAGCAAAGACCTCGGAGGCGCGAGCGATTTTCTCTGGGAGGGAGAGGCCTAACAGAGATCGGGAAGTTCCGGTGGAGACATATCTTTGGCAGAAGGAGGAGAGGGATTCTCGTCCTCGGGATTGGACTCCAGATCGATATGGGGAATACATGGGGGATCGACCTTCTTCCCTTTGGAGCGTTTTCTGGTGGTTTCACTGCGAGCTTGAGGGGGGGGCCTCCTTCGAGCTTACTGCCTTACCCGAGGCTGCCCGGGTTCTCTTGGAAACAGAGGAGGTGATGGGCACGGAGTAAGTAGGAACTGGGGGAGCATCTTCCGGGACAGGGGGAGCAGTTGGGGGCTGTGAACTGGCGGAATTGGCTGGCTTACGGACACACTTCGACATCCAACTCATCTCTACCCAAGGAGAAAGCGAGAGTCAGTCTCCATATAAAGTATAGGTATGCATGTAAGCACAGATGCAGAAAGAGACATAGTAAGAAAATACATTATAAAAAAAAGTTTACCATCCTCAGAGGCTAGAGGAGTCTCAAGAGAATCAAAACCAAAATGAGATAAAAGACGGGGGTTACTGCTGAGATCGGCAGAATTAAAGAGGCCTCGCCTCTCTGCGTGCAGGTTTAACTTGCAGATGACTTAGTAATTAAGACTGGAGGTAGATTGAGGGTGGGGAGCCTTCATAAGGGGGTTCTTGAAAATCCACCCTTCGTGAGGAAAACCCCAGGGTTCGGGGGGAACAACAAAGAAGTATTCCTCAGTCCAGTTGGGGACACTGTCGTGAGGACGAGTGAGGAAGAAGCATAAACCCCGAGCCCGGGCAGTAGTATAGAAAAAAGAGTGGAAGATTTTACAGTTAAAGTGGGTAAAAAAGATATCCCCGCTAGGCTCTCCCCCGTCCCCTTTTACTAGCATGTAAAAGGAGATCATCATTTGAAGGCCATTGGGGGTAAACTGGTTTAGGGGGACCCTAAAGAGTTCAGAAATTCGAACAAGAAAAGGGGAGGGGGGGAAGCGGAGACCCGCACGGATTTATTCTCCCCAAAAAGCTAGGGTTCGGCCCTTAGTCAGGTAGGGCCTTTCCCCCGCACCGGGTATCCGAGTGGAGAAAGCAGGGGAAATCCACCCCCGACGGTGGAACTCCTCTAGTGTCCCTAAGGACATCTTGGAGGAGGATGAAACCTTGTCCCGAGGGATCACGGGAATAGGAATATCATCCATGGCTTCTTATTCAAAAGAAAAAGAGAAGGAGGGGGGTGATGGAATTAGAGTAAGAAACAAAAAAATATATATACCTGGAGGAAGAAGACGATAATGGGAGGAGGTACGCTGGAAGTGCGAAAATCTCGAAGAAGTTCTGCTGAGAGTAATGAGGGAGGAAAAGTAGGGGAGATAAACTTAGAGATTTGAAGTGCTAATAAAAAAGGGAACCGGTTATTGCCCTGAATAGGGGTATAAGGGATGCAGCCTTCTTATTGGACGTTTAGGGAGGGGCATTGATGACTGATTAAAGGATAGGACGTTTGTTGGGGCGTTCCTGCACCCGGGCGGGAAGCCGAGGAGTCTCTCGATAAAAGGGGTTTTAACAGGTATCCAGTTACCAATCTTTTCGGATAATTAACTACTCACTTGGGCCCCACACGTCCCAAGAGAGTAGGGGGGAGCAGTTGATACAGTACAAATATGTTATGGGCTAGGTCCGGCCCAAATGAGGGAGAGAACCAAGGAAGGGCGAGGGCCCAAAGAGGGGCTCGGAGTAAGAAGCATATGGATAAGTTCAAGGATAAGCCCAACATACCGATATGGGGTCGGATTAACAAGAATAGCGCGAGCAGTTAGGATAATTACCAATAAAAGGGGGCTAGCGGTTAAGATAAACCGATAGAATGGGGAGTTAAGTAGGGAACAAGCCAAGATTCGGTCAAACAGAGCCGGAAGAGAGTATCAAGAAAGATCTGGAAGGGAATATTCCGGAGATGGAAGAGTGGGACGTGGAGGATGGACGTGAACGTGGGAGGAATACGATGAAGAGTGGAGAGCTTCATCGGAGGATAGTGATAACCGTCCACTTCCAGGTACTATTTATGTATGATCCATGTGAAGAAGAAGGTATGAATTCACTTACTTACTAATCACACTTCGAGCACGTAAAAACTATCTCTATTAGCATCTATTCAGTTAACTTATATTAGCTCCCAGAGGTCCCTCACCGGGTATTGAGGGCCCTCCTTTTACACACTTTCCGACCACTGACTTGAGCGTCGGAGTCCCTACGCCGGGGACCCCTCCGGCGTGTTTTGCAGGTATTCGAAGCTCGTGTTCGGGTTCGGGTTCGGATTGCACTGTTTTGGCACGTGTTTGAAGAGTGATCTCACGGATCTCAGGTACGGGGTTCGATTCTTGTTAGCATGACTTTGTCTTTCGCATCATATATATATATATATATATATGAATTGTAATTTAAATATTTTACATAATTTAATATTTATAAATTATATATATTTTTGTATAATTGATAAAATATAATTTTTTTAAAAAATACTCCCTCCGTCTCACAATTAACTTCACATTTTCCTTTTCGGGACTTCACACCCCTAAAATTGAATACTCTTCATAAACTACACCCTCACAATACCATTTAGATTTAAAAAAACCACTCTTACTTTATTCTATTTTATTATCTCTCCTACATTTTATCCAATACAACCACCCAAAATACCCTTACACTTTATTCTCTCCTACACTAATTTAAATTTTCTTAATAAACGTGTCTCTTCACACGTGTAGATAATTGCGGGACGGAGGGAGTATATAATAAGTACAAGGGGATAGAGATTCCCCTGACAACGAGGATTCCACATGGTTGAGGGAGAAATTTTCTCCTTTTGTTTTGCGTCAGCGGGGATGGAGAACGACTCTATCCCCGCCCATTTGACATTCCTAAGGTGGATACGTTACATTTTTACATCCACACAATGATCATTGATCAAATAGGTTTTTAAATGCCCCATGGATATAGACGAATGATAAGTGAATAAGGTGCTTGGAGCACATACACACTCCAACATCTCAGGTTCGAATCTGTGTGGTGATAATTTTTTGCTGAAATATTGTAAGGGTTGGTACTAGTGGAGGGTTGTGCTTTCGGATATAATTATTATTTATAAATTGTAACGGTTGGTTTTTTTTTTTTTTTGTCCTTGACTCTTTTTAAATTCGAATGTATGAAAAAAAAATCTTGAACTTTTAATTATATATCACAAATCTATGAAATTATGCAAAGTCTACAAAGTTTGCAAAATCCAATAAAATCTTGGGTGGATAACTAATAGGTACAATTTTCAAGACCTCATAACTGCTAGATACAATATAAAACCTAATTACTATGGACTACAATTTAAAAGCTGAAACTTACTATAATACCCCTCCTTTATTAGTTGGTCTTTCTTTTTTAAAATAAAAAGCTCACTGTTCATTGATTAGAAGTTGGTAATGTTCCCAAGGCAACCTAACACAGATTTTTCCATAAATTGATGTTAATTGAGATTTGATTTGATTCAAACATTTATTTCATTATTAATGTGTTGGTTCAAATATTTGAATTGCACATTTTTTGGTGAATAAGATTGCACATGTGCAATTGGGTTGCACATATGCAAAATAAAATTTGTTAGTAGTCTGCTTTTTCGGTTTCTTATTCGCGATAATTGTTCATTCCATATACTAAATAATTAAATTTTATCAAACAACACCAAGAATATTCATTTTTCTAATTTTAAAATCTTGAAAAAAAACTTTTGATAAACCAAACATCAAAAGTTGCACATGTTTAATAATATGTGCACAATAAATTTATGAGAAAACAAAGAATCAAGTAATCAGATATATGCAGTGCAAATATATACATAAATCCTAAAGGGATCTTTGTGTATACTGATACACAAACAAAAATTACAAACAAGAATGCTCTCATAGAGTTAGTCACAAAAACAATACTTCCAAAACCCTCACAATTTATTTTGTATATTTGTACAGGGAGAAAAAACAAGATATGCAAACAATCAATTGCATAAAAAATACAGAGACAGAGTAAAGCAACATAAAAACTCCACTGTCTATGTAGAACCTGCTTCAATTCAACCATCATGTGTTGTTCCAACAACATGCTTTTCTCCTCGATTCTTTTCCAGCAAATCGAAGAAGGAAAAGAAGCTAAAAAATGAAATCAAGAACCAAGTTGGCCATCACCGCCTCCCACAGTCGTCGCCTTCGCTGTCGTTAGCCGCCGACAACACAGTGGTCGCGCCTCCAACCGCCTCCCACAGCCATCGCCTTCTCACACACCATCGCCGCCACTCGAAAACATCAGATCTTCTACAGATTTGCAGGATCGGTACCCTTCTTCGTCGGTAGATCTGCTAGAGAGAGGGGGAGATTTTTAGAGAGAGGGTAAAATCTTAGCATTTGGGGAAGGGAAATGAGAGAGAAAGAAGTAAGGCGGTGAGAAAGAGAAAAGTAAGATGGTGAGAGAGAGAAAGAGAGTCAAGTCAGAGAGAGAGTCAGCAAGTCCAAAAAGGTGATTTGTGAGGGTTAAATAGGGATTTTAAAAGTAGGATTGTATCTGATAGTGTTTTATTTTTTTTTATAGTACCTAAGAGTAATAAAACTCTTAACATAGTACCTTAGAGTCATAAATCCTAAACTCTTGTATGAAAAAAAAATCTTGTAGAATCCTTTAAAATCTTAAAAGTATACAAAATCTTTTAAAATCCACATGACTTTTTACAGCTAAAAAAGTCATTTGAAATTCTAATCCAATACACCCCCTAATACTCCCTCACAATACCATCTAAATTTAAAAAATATCACTCTTGTTGTATTCTATTTTATTATCTCTCCTATATTTTATCTCATTCAACCATTTAGAATACCCTTACACTTTATTCTCTCTCATATACTAATTTGAATTTTCTTAATAAGTGTGCTCTCCTCCCTATAAAAGAAATTTTGGGATGGAGGGAGACCAAAGACGGTCTCGATAATGCCAAACAATTTGAACTTTGATTGATCAATATAGATAGAGGTGCCATAGGTCAGGCATGCCCGGTGCGGGCTCACCGTGCCATACATGTGTGCCAGGCCGGGCTTGGCTAGACCCGGCCTATATTTCTTAAGCCCAACTTGGCCCTAGGGGGGCCACCGCCAAAGTGGCCCAATTTTTTTAACGTATCATTAAATTTTGCTCCGAGCCATTTAGTTTCACACAAGACAAAATAATCAATTTTAAAATATATATATATATATATATATATATAATTACTAATATATCCTTATAATATTAATTTTTTAAAAAATAATATATTTTATAAATTAAACTTTCTTTTCTTTTATATAAACTAGCCATCTGGCACGTGCGTTGCACGTTGTCGCTTTCTTTGCTAGTTCATTTGATTTGTTTTTTTGGTAAATTATTATTTTTTTTTTTTGTTGAGCGTCGTTCCTTTAACCTTGAAAGTTAGAGTATGACTAGTGTGAACCAAGGTTCACCATGAAACTGGATCCATGTAGTAAATATGGATCCAATCACATAACCCATTTAATCATCCATTACAAGTTGACCCATTAAAAAATATAGGTTATACCCTTTAGTTATCACAACTAATACCCTTTAGTAATTAGAACTAATACTTTTAAGTTATCCCGACTAATACTCTTTAGTTATCACGACTAATACTTTTTAGTTATCACGACTAATACTCTTCAGTTATCACTACTAATACCCTATATGAATTAGGGCTAATACTCTTTAGTTATCTCATTCAATACCTTTTAGAAATATAGGTCATACTCTTTACTCTTTATTTATCATAACTAATACTCATTAGTAATCAAGACTAATACTCTTCAGTTATTCCGACTAATATCCTTTAGTAATATAGGTTATGCCCTTTAGTTATTATGACAAATACTCTTTAATTATCACTACTAATACTTTTTAGTTATGATGACTAATACTCTTTAGTTATCACAACGAGATGAGAATACAAATCATTCAGTTGGGTTTAGAGTTAGGAAGAACACAAATTTATAACACCAAATCTATTATATCTGAAATAGTTCTATACATATTCATTGAGGGATCATCTGATCTGATCTTCGAGATCTAATCCCACCGGATCCACGAGATCTAATTCCACCGGTCATGGAGGACACGATAGGGGTACAAATTTATTAGAGAGGAAGGTGTGGTTAGCTCAATTTTCACCTCATTAACAAAACCTTTTCTTGCAGAGAAGTTCCCCCCCAACTAAATATGGAAATGAAATAAAAAATAACTCTAAATCAGACATGAATGGCATGATGACCAACTAAAATCGATCTCAACATTACAGATTGAAACATATCAATCACAAAAATGCTTCCATTCTCGTTTCTAAATCGACACAAAAACTACGTAGACAGAGTAAATTTACTCACCAGTCATATACATCTTGTGGCGTTGGAGAGTTAAGGAAGGTGAAGATGTGTGTTTGCAGGGAAGTGTGTTGTTGAAGGTATAGGGCTTTCACGGACGAATTAGGGAGGATGAAGTCTATGGACAACTGGACTGGACAACGACAGTTGTACAGATCTGCGCACATGGCGGGGCTGTTGAGCGTGTCTTCTTGAGCCTTCGTCGTGTGCCCTTCGCATCGCCAACGTCATCCCAAGAGTTAGGTTTCCACCGTCAATTATTTCAAGCAACAAAGAGGTAGAACCGGAGGTTGTGGGGGCCACGAAACGTGCTTAGAGCAAATCCGTTGGAGCGCATGAGTGATTTGACGGCGACGATAGCGTTCGCAATAGCGGTGTGAATTGAGGAAGAAGGGGGAGAATACGGTGGGGCAGAATAGAATCTCTTTGGGGTGAAAAACCGAAAACCGAATGGGTAGTAAATGTGAGTGAAACAAAAGAACAAGGTGTTCGGGAAAAAAACACAGATTGGGTCAAATTTGTGTGGAGAAAAAATGTGCAAGGATAAAAATGTCCAAAAATATTTCTATCCCAAACCACTTCTATACCGTATATAAAATTATTAAGAGGTTTTTTGGGTCTCACAGGTTACTATAGAAAATTTATCAGGCACTATGGATTAATTGCGAAACCATTGACACAGCTGACCAAAAAGGGGAGATTTGAATGGGGACTCGAAGCTCAAACAGCCTTTCAGGAGTTAAAGAAAGCTATGCTTGCAGCTCCCATTCTACAGCTGCCTAATTTCTCTAAAGAATTTGTGGTAGAAACTGATGCCAGCTACGGGGGATTAGGAGCAGTTCTGGTGCAAGATAAGAAACCTGTGGCTTTTATCAGCAAGCCATTAGGAATCAAGAACATGGGACTTTCGATATATGAGAAGGAGTTCTTGGCAATTATAATGGCAGTTGATAAGTGGAGAAGTTACTTGATTCATGCTCCGTTTACTATCAAGACGGATCAGCAGAGCCTGAAATACCTACTAGAGCAGAAGATCTCTACTCCTCTACAACACAAATACCTCACTAAACTATTGGGCTATGATTATAAGATTGAGTATAGGAGTGGTGTTGAGAATACAGTGGCTGATGCACTCTCCAGAAAAGATTTCAGTGAGGAAGGGGAAATTCAAGCCATTACCACCATTAAACCAGCTTGGGTTGAAGAGCTACAAGCAAGCTATGAAGGAGATGAATTGGTCAGTCGGGTAATCACTGAGTCATTATCATTTCCATTTAATCTCTCATTATATACTTATCATGGTGGGTTGGTGAGATACAAGGGAAAGTTATATGTGGGAATTGGTCATGATTTGAGGAGTAAGATAGTGGGGTATATGCACTCTTCAAATGAAGGGGGACATTCTGGAGTACAAGTGACATTGTACAGGCTCAGCTATGTATTTTGGTGGCCTAACATGAAGGAGCAAGTGCAACTATTTATCAAACAGTGCCATGTTTGCCAACTTAACAAGCATGAGAATATCAAGAATCCTGGTCTGCTACAACCTTTACCAGTTCCAGATCAAGCTTGGAAAGATATAACTATGGATTTCATAGAAAAACTCCCAAAATCCGGTGGAAAAGATACTATTTGGGTGGTGGTGGATAGGATGACAAAGTATAGTCATTTCATTGCTTTGGCTCACCCTTTCACAGCATCTCAACTAGCATCTATGTTTATGGATCAAATCTATAAACTACATGGTCTCCCTGCTACAATAGTGTCGGATAGGGACAAGATTTTCACCAGGAAGAAGGCAATTGTTCAACTCATTGGGAGTTCAGCGAATAGAATCTCTTTGGGGTCAAACGGATGGACAAAGTGAGAGGGTGAATCAAACAAAAGAACAACCTACGGTGTTGTGTGGCAAAAAATCCTAAAGCTTGGATTAATTGGCTACCCCTGGAGAATATTGGTATAACACCAATACCACACTTCACTACACATGTCTCCATTTGAGGCATTATATGGGTTTCTAAACCTATAACACTGCTTCTCTTTTGGACGATTCTACAATGCAAAATGTTGATGACTCCATTCATGAAACAACAAATTACTTAAAACTCATCATTTACAAAAGGCAAGGGAAAGAATGACCTATTATGCTAATAAAGGGCGTTGAAAGAGAATTCAAGATAGGAGACTGATACCTCAAATTGAAGCCGTATGTTGTCACTTGGGCAGCCATGCATGGAAGTTAAGTCCGCTCCTTTCAAGGTGATTGATTGGACGAGTGGCCTATACTTGGAGCTCCTTCAAAGACCAAGATACACCCAACTTTTCATGTCTCCCCTTTGTTGGAAGAACTTGTGTGTTCTACATCCTATTTGATGCGGAAGGAGGAATTATTCTTCATCCAAAAAGTTTTAGCTCGGAGACCGTACATACTACTCTCCGTTATATTTCTAATTCAATTTTTCATTTACCGATCCTGAGGTTTAGGAAGAATTTCGAGAAATGGAAAGTAAGTATCTCGTTGGCCAGGACAAGCTTGAAGTGGAAAGGGGAGATGTTACGATGAAGATGACGTGGCAATATTCATTTCCGTAATCGCACTTCATATTTGTGTTTTTATTTTCGCTTTTAGCTTTTCCTAAACGATGTCGTATTACATCTGAATTAGTTGAGAGAGTACTTGTGGGCTGTGGACCACCTGGCGTTCATGCTTGACATTATTTTGCAGTATTTGCAGAATCAAATTCCTCTTTTCTCTCCCATTTCTGTTACGTACGTATTCTATGCAATTCAATTTAGATTGAATGCTTCAATATATTATGTCTGAATTTTAATGTGTGTATTTTTGGTATAAGAAAACATATATACATGTGGATGGAGAACAAAGAAAAATAGAGATAGGGAAGAAAATATACCAAAATTTTCTGCATATGATATGTTCGATGAAATGTCTGAACTATTTTGGGATTGTCTGGAGGGTGTGGTTGGTTACACGAATGTGAGTTTTGATTTTAAATTGAGCCATGAAATCAGCCCATAGGCTAATGGTCGAAATTGATCTTTTGCAGATAATGTTCAACTAATTTTTGTCCAACACTTACATTTTTTGTTCTATTAATGATCTGTAATTCCAGAATGAAACTAGCATTGGAGTAACAGTACATAGAATAGAACATTACAAACAGAAAGACTAGTTTCAACAATTTATGCTATTCACACTATATTGAAAGAATTACATTACAAACAACAAGTCTAGTTTAGCCTAATCATATAGTTGACTCTCTAACATGACAGACATTTTTTAGCAACAATTACAACAGTACTCTGTAGCACAACATTAAAGCTTTCAAACATGTAGAATATAAATTACACCAATAATCACCTTAAAAATAACAGGGGTACCTCTAATGATGTAGATGATGATTGATGCTATTTGCATATTTAACTGCCTTCTATTAGTACTATTACTGTTGGGTGTGATTGTCAACATGAAACACTACTCTGTAGCACTTTCTGTGTTCGACAAAATGCGTCAAATGAGTGTCCCTGTAAACGGTTACACGTTTAGCACAGCAATCAATTACTACTGCCTTCTGAATATTTGATGAGCAAGTTTTGGCCTTAATCAGCATAGAGTTTTGCATATGATTCCATTCAAATTTATTATTTCTCATGCAAGCAAAAACATATTTATTTTTCTAATTGCTATAATGGAAACTATGTGGATATGATTGAAGTTCATAATGTTAGTATGTTTGATTATCAATATCTGGTGCTCTTTTTTTGCTTTTCCCCTAAAAAATACCACATGAGCCTATGCAGTAGGGAGGACTTCTTGTCTGCCTGACCCTGAATGGTTTTATAATTTCAAACGCACTCTTGAAGGGGGCGTAAATTATATCTATGTAATGTGTTGAATACTTTGCTCGAATGCGGTAGTGATTAATGTGTTTAATACATTTCTTATCAGCTGATTGTGATGCTTTTGTTTGTGCTGATTCTTTGTAAAATAACACATTTTCTTAACCTGTGCAATTGATATTCTTGTAGTTTCATGCATATGAAGACTGTGAATCCATTGATTTAAATATTTTGAAAATCAGTATCAATGTTTAATATAGAAATCAAATGCTAGTACCATATTTGTGTTCTTATTTGCCAAATGAACTTTACGATTAATTACAGGGGTCACATGTATTATAAATTTATCCATAACAGTAATAGTCATTCTATAACTTATACGATATACATCTTTTTGGATAATTAAAATAAAAGCAATGGAAAAGGGGAAAGAACCTGCTATAGGCGAAAGTTAGACCAGGTAAGGTTTTGATAATTCGTTTAAACTAAAGTGATTTTGTGAATCATACGTCTAGCTCTGTTGCATCTATTATTCTCCAAGAAAGTTGGTAATGAAGGTAATCCTAATGGCAGGAAAGATGAAACAACTACTACTGAATGGAGAATCACTACGAAGATTCAATTCCCCAATCTGATTCCCAGTTTCATGAGCAACAAGTAAGGCCACTTCAGGTTCTTTGTCTTATATCAAAGTAAATTATGTTATTGGGAAACTGATTAGGACAAATTTTATAAATAGTTGAAAAACTCATTTTCATCAACTAGTTTCTATTTGCTCATATTCTAGGAATTCAAGTTATTTTTATGCATGGGGTTCAAATTTTGTTCGTTACGTAGGAATACAATAAAACATAGTCTTAACTCATAAGCAAGGGCCTGCATATTGTCAAGAAAACTACATGTAACTTTTTAGGTCTCTGATATCATGATGATTCTTAGGCTGCATTTGGATCATAGTATACTGATGAATTTGAAATCCATAATAGCAAATCCATTGGCATTGTTTGGATGGAATGGATTTGAAACCTCACCTGCAATTAGTAGTTCCTTCAACTTCACAACCACCATTGCATCGAGTATTGGCGTACGTTGTTGAGTTTCCCTACTTTATACTATAGATCATGATTACCTAAAGTTTCATGTTAAAGATCCCAAACACAACTGGAAGCTCATCTGTAATGCATGCTTATTCTGAATAAAGACTCAGAATTAATTATTCATTAATTCTTCAGTAAGGAGATAATGGAAGCAGCAGCAGCAACACACAAAGGAGAAATGGGCGGAATTACAACGGGAATGGGAATGGGAAGAGTAAGGGGAAGGGGAAGGGACAGAAACAAGGACAGGGACGTGGAGGACGCAGCTCAGAGTATGTGGCTACAGAAGCTGCTTCTGAGAGTAATGAGAAGTTTAGTGTAAGCAGAACTAATCCCGTCCCTCGTATGCCAGATGGCACTAAGGGGTTCTCGATGGGTCGAGGAAAGCCCGTTGCTGTAAAAATTGCTTGAGGTTGCTGTTGTAGGAATGTAGCTGGTCATATATAGGTAAGCTTGTATTGAATTAGATTTAAAGGTGAAATTTGGACTCTACCATTATGGTTCCATTTTCACTCTATATTCTATTATACATGCAACATTTCACTTAACTGCAACAAAACGGAAAAAAATTTAGCATTACTCTATATATGCTAATTCATATGTTTCATTTTTTCTTAGTTGTGTTGAATACCAATTGAAACAAAATAACTTTAATCTTTTCTTTAATTAATAAATGGTGTTAGAATTTAAAGTTGTTTTATTGGTTAATTTGAAATTTTAAAATGAGATGTTGTATCCAATTTTTTTTTTTTTTGACAGGGAAGATGTTGTATCCAATTTACTAATGGTGCTTATGGATTGTGTTTATTAATATGTATAATTGTATCATTTATTTAATTTTTATGTTTTCTATATGTTGTGTATTAATTGTATAATTCTATTAATTTAAGCCATCAAAAAAAAAAAAGAAAAAAGCCATATAGAGTAAATGAATTTTGAATCAAGTTTCAGGGATGATTTTAATGATAAGTGTGATGAATTTTTTTAATTGATTGATGTTTAATTGTTTATCACTTATGGATTATGATGGTTTATCTACCTAAGTTTTTTTTTCTTTTTTTTTTTAATTTACAATTTTGTTTGATACAATTTTTTTTTAAAAAAAAAAAATTAATGGGCTCAATCTTGTAGGCTTGATCTATTCATGAGCCGACTCGACCTAACCCCGCCCACGAAATATGTTTGCACCTCTAGTTAAAGAGAACAAAAGATGATTAATGTGACTATTTTTCTCCTAAAATTAGTGTCATTTTGATTATTCCCCCCCCCTAATTATATCTCTTCAATCATTCTCTTCTACCACCACCAATAAGCTTTTTTCTCTCTCATTTTTTTTCAAAATTAGAGCACAACACTGATTCTATAACTATCATATAATTTTTTTTCCCAATATATTAGGGGACATAAAGATAAAAAATATTTTCGTTCTCATTCTCATTAAAAACTTGTAACAAACGTCTTCTCAGTACATGTTAAGTTATATGATATCACCTAATTCTTCTAGTTCGACAATTCGAACTCTTATTGATCATTCATGGACATTAATACAATGAGTGACTCTCTAGCACATCAGTTGCACGATGTAATTGGGCACAAGGGACTATTTTTGAACAATGGTAAATTAATACTCTCTCCATCCATTAAAACTATGCTCACATGGTTGGATACAAATTTTGTGGGGTATTGTGGGGTCTATTTACTAGAGTAAATATTTGTGAGTGTAAAGTCAATAACATTTTGAATAATTAAGTGATGGTTGGAGGATAATAATAAAATAATTGTTTCCACAAATAAAATGAACATACTTTTAATGGACGGACAAATAAGACAAATGAATATACGTTTGATTGAAGAAGGGAGTACTATTTAGTTATATTAGCTGACAAATTTTAATTAAAACTAATATTAAATTCATTTTGATGGAAGAAGAGACCTTATTATTATAGTGAAAAAGACAACAAAATTTCTTGCATTCTTAAAGGTATTTGGAAAGTCTACTAATTATGAGTAAATCTAAAATAAAATGGGGTTAGTTGCAAGAAGTTTTCTCACGTTTGAAAATATTGCGAGAAATTTTTTAGTAGTTTGAAAATTATACAAACTAAATTGTAAAATAAAATATAAATCATCAGGGTTTTTTTAACTATCATATATTCTTTTCTTTGCAATTCTATAACCAACTTTTTTACGTTTTGTAAGATGAAACAATTGACATTTTTTCGACGCAACATAAATTTTCACGTATATTCCAACAATTAAATGTGATTGTATTCCTGTGTAATTTAAGGATAAGTTTTGTTTTAACAACTATAAGGTGTTTCTACAGTTAAAATTGTTTTATAATGACGATCTTTCGTTTTAAAAAATTGCTCTTATTTTTTGGTATATATATGGATATGATCTATATGGTATCTCCGACAGTATTATCATTAAATAATTGTTAGAAAATGATTAAATATATCAAAATGTAAAATTTAAAAAGACAGTATATCATATTATAACAAAATATATGTTGTAATTAATAAAAATTTGATTTATATTTTCTCTGCAATTAACCCTTTATAGAAGATAGTTAGTTCTTTTTTTAAAAAAAAAAAAGAAAGTTCACTCTTTTATATAAGAATGAATTAACGATTTAATCTATTTTTTCCATTTCCCATCATATTATTTTATATTATATTCTCAAGATTTCAATATTTTAATAAAAAAGATTCGAAAATTAAAGTAATCAGATATAAATTATTTTTGAAGAAAGGGAAAATTAACTTTATTTAATAAATCGTAAGGGTAATTTTCAAAAAAAAAAAAAAAAATCGCAGGGGACTTTTGTAACTGAAAATAAATATAATTAATAAATGGAACTCAGTTTTGATTTTACAACGCCGCAAAGCCACATTCCAACCCTACCCTGTATTCGATTTTGAAAACAGCTGAAAGAAGATGAGCCGAAAGACTGCTGCTTCTGCAATTCGCCTGATTCGAACACGATTTGCAGCTAAATCTTCTCATGAATTAGGTAATTTTACTCATCCACTCTCTTTCTTCTCTTCGAATTCAAATGATTCGGGTCCCAAAGATAGGCGCGGTTGGCGTATCCCCACAATAGATTTCAGCAAAATTAATGATGTAGATGATGCTATTTGCTTGTTTCATGAAATCGTAAGAATGCGGCCACAGCCTTCTATTAAAGTGTACAACAAACTGTTGGGTATGATTGTCAACATGAAACACTACTCGGTTGCACTTTCTGTGTTCGACAAAATGCGTCAAAGGAGTGTCCCTGTAAACGAGTTCACGTCTAACATTGCAATCAATTGCTACTGCCTTCTGAATAGGGTAGACTTAGGGTATTCTATCCTGAGCATTATATTCAAGAGAGGTTACGAACCTAATGTCACGACATTCAACACACTGCTCAAGGGTCACTTTTTAGATGATAAGGTTGCTGAAGCTGAGAAATTGTTCAAAAAGCTTCTGGTCTTGAAACTTTGCGAGCCTAATGATGTTATGATTCTAACTGTGATTGATGGGCTCTGCAAAACTGGGCAAATTATTTCTGCTTTTGAATTGTTTCATACTTTGGAAAAATCTAGATGGAAACCCAATGTCAAGGCATACAACGCAATGATTGGCGGGTTGTGCAAGGGTGGGATGGTGGATGATGCTCTACAGCTTCTGTCCCAAATGTCGAGCAAGGGCTATTCACCTAATGTTTTCACGTGTAGTTCGATTATCCAAGGGTTGTGTGATGTTGGTCGGTGGAAGGACGTTGAAGCCCTATTAGATCAAATGACCAATTGTAATATATTCAAGGATGTGATTACTTTCAGTATATTGATAGATGCATATTGCAAGGAAGGAAGGGTGAGAGACGCCGAGGTTGTTCTTGAAGATATGATGCAACAAAAATTATGTCCTAATATAATCACGTACAATTCCCTTATAAAAGGGTATTGTCTGGAAGGGAATATGAGTAAAGCCAAAGAAGTGTTTAATTCCATTGCTAAGAAGGGTCTTACACCTTCTATCATCACCTATAACATTTTGATTGATGGATATTGCAAGAATGAAATGATAGAGGAAGCTTGGCGTCTTTTTCTTGAAGTCCCCCGTAAAGGTTTAAAGCATAATACCATAACCTACAATACCATGATTCAAGGATTATTTATTAAAGGTAGTTATGTTGATGGCTGGAAGCTGTTCAAAGATATGGATGCCCTACAAGTACTTCCTAACTTACATACATATAATATATTGTTGGATGGATATTGCAAGAATGGAAAGGTAGAGGAAGCTTGGCGTCTTTTTCTTGAAGTGCCCCATAAAGGTTTAAAGCGTGATACGATTACCTACAATACCATGATTCATGGATTATTTGGTAAAGGTAGATTTGATGATGGCTGGAAGCTATTCAAAGATATGGATGCTCGACAAGTACTTCCTAACTTACGTACATATTCTATATTGTTGGACGGCTTGTGCAAGAGCAAGGAGATTTCTAAAGCACTTACGTTTCTACACTCAATGGAAGAAAAAGGCATTATTCTTGCTATAGTCACATATGGTACTCTCGTTGATGGATTATGCAAAAATGGGAAACTTGATGTTGCAAGAGATCTTTTAAATGAACTACCTTCTAAAGGCCTGCAACCTAATGTTCAAATATATACTATGATTGTTGGTTCGCTTCTTCGAGAAGGATCCTTGGAAGAGGCAAAACTTTTGCTTGTGAAAATGGAGAAAAGTGGATGTGCGCCTGATAGTTGTCTATACAACGTTATTGTCTGGAGTTTGTTGAGGAGAAATGAGATTTCCGAAGCAATGACATTTTTGGAGGAAATGTATGAAAGAGGGTTCTCAGCCAATGTCAATACCATGTCCTTGTTAAATGATAAGTTTTGGAAGGTGACCGTGAAAATGTTATGCTTTTCGAAATGATTAAGAAACTTGTGCCCTAAGATATTATGTACATTTACATTTTAGATACCAAATTGATTCCTGGTTGTGTTAGTATCTTGTTGAATCTTAGGCCTTATTTTTCAAATTTTAGCATCTACCTACATTATGTTTGCATGTGTACCTGATATGCTTTAATATTTTACCTAAATCATTAAATATTAAATAATTTTATTTTCCCAGCCCTCAATTTATCTCTGGATATGAGTCTTGTTTCTGGGTCTGTTTCAGTTTCAGTTAGTTTGATGCTTGTTAATCATGTAAATTTTAAGGGAGAATATAAATTATAATGTCTATTCATGCCTCATCGTTCTAGTCATTTTGCTGATTGAGTCTTGCATTTGCCTTGTTTTTGTTTGTTTAATTTCTAGGATAAATCAACACATTTTACTCTTCAACTTCATTTGTAGCATTCTAATGCATATATGATATCTTCAACTAATCTAATGAATTTCTAATATATTTGCCATCAGCTGATTGTGATGCTTTTGTTTGTGCTGATTCTTTGTAAAATAACACATTTCCTTAACCTGTGCAATTGATATATTCTTGTAGTTTCATGCATATGAAGAGTGTGAGTCCATTGATTTAGTTATTTGAAAATCAGTACCAATTTTTAAATAGAAATCAAATGCTAGTACCATATTTGTGTTCTTATCTGCCAAATAAACTTTACGATTAATTACAGGGGTCACATGTATTATAAATTATCCATAACAGTGGTAGTCATTCTATAACCTATACGATATACATCTTCTTTTGGATAATTAAAATAAAAGCAATGGAAAAAGGGGAAAGAACCTGCTATAGGCGAAAGTTAGACCAGATAAGGTTTTGATAATTCGTTTAAACTGAAGTGACAGTGTGAATCATACGTCTAGCTCTGTTATTCTCCTAGAAAGTTGGTAATGAAGGTAATCCTAATGGCAGGAAAGATGAAACAACTACTACTGAATGCAGTGTGTCAAGGAGAATCACTACGAAGATTCAATTCCCCAATCTGATTCCCAAGTTCTTGGCTTAATATCAAAGTAAACTATGTTATTGGGAATTGATTAGGAAAGTTTAAAATTATGGGACGAAATTGAATTTTAACTCGTTTTTCTCATGAAGCATGATCCTTTCTCCTTGATTTCTTACCAGAAACAAGTGATGAGTGAAGAGTAATTAATTGTGATTGTACTAGTTCATTGTTGTTTCAGATACAGAGAATTTTGTACTGATCAAGGAAATCTAGTGTTGCTTCAAATTTTTTTCTATGATTATGAATATGCCTACTTATACTATATACCATTGATTTTTTTTTTTTTTTTTATGATTTAATGTGTTAAACTTAATGATGCATGCAGGGAAGCGTGTACAGAAGACGAACACAAACAACAGGGAACAAAAATAAATTTAAATAAGCTAATTAAGTTGCAAAAGTCTTCAGTTTTGGCATCACTTAATCACAACTTTACTAGCATATCACATTTATTTTGTATTTGATCACGAGAATTTTATGTAACACATGTTACTATTTGAATCATACTTTTAAAAATTGATTGATTGAGTTGGGCTACATCAATTTTGTCAGGTCCCAATTTTCATAATAAAAAATTAAAAAAGAAATACAAAATGTGCTACATTAACATTCGTACATAATTAATTCGTCCAGTGGCAACATATATATGTCATGATTCATGCTGTATATATATGGCTAGTTTAATTAGGAGGATAAATAAATGTTAAAACGTGGCATTGTTTCCGTCTAGACATTTTGTCCAAACTTAATCCAAAAATGTGTCCATTAAAATCATTAGTTTATTGAAAAAATAAAGAAAGAGAACACTTGATTAATTTGAATGGGGTGGGGAATTATTGATTATTTTAATAAACCACAATAATATTAATAGTGTAATAAGGTACAACTTTAACATTGGGACTTAGTTGTAGATGGTGTCAATTAACAGCGCAACCATCGTTTTCAAACTAATTTATATTTTTATCATCCAACTTGTCTAAATTAAATTCCATAAATACAAGCATGGATAAGATTGTAATCTCAATTGTTCTTCTCTGAAAAAAACAAAAAAAAAAAAGTCAGATGTTCTCTTTTATGAAGAAAGAAATCTTTATTTATTGATAATTTTGTAAATTAATTGAGTTCGATAGATTGGGTTTAAACTTAGTTTGAAATTACTTATATTTAAACTTGTTTAATAATAAATTAAATTGTACTTGAACAATATTTAATTGAGCTGAATATAAGTCAGACTCAAGTCCTAAGGCTACGTTTGTTTTGGGATTTAGGTGTGCGTGGGAAATCATGGCTTTAAGTCTATGAGATGTAAAATTTTTTATGAATTAAAAGTATGTTTGTTTTGAGATTTTGGTAGGATGAGATTTTATTTTATGTCAAATCAATGTTTAATAGATTGATATTGTATTATTTTATTATATTATGTAAGAATAAAGTAGGAAAGAAAATAGATAAATGAGAGAAAAGTAAATTGTATTGAGAAAAGTAATAACTCGTATGGGACAAGGTCCGAAAAGTTTTAAGTTCATCCGTGTGAGTCCCAAAACAAACGCAGCCTAAGTTAGTTTCATGACTTCTTTGATACACTTATCGATTTCGAGCAACAAGAGACCTGAGTTTGTTTGAACAATAGTCGAGAGAGGTATGAAAACCCAGCATGCAATATAAATAATAATAGTGGTAGCCCATGACATGCTTTCAACTAGTTTGAGAAAAATGTTTTTTTGGTCCCATATCTTGGTGGGTCTCCACTTTTGGTCCCAAAAAAGTTGTCTGTCCAATTTTGGTCCCATAACTTTTTAATTTGTCCAATTTTGGTCCCATTTTTGCCGGAAAATCTAAAACGACGTCGTTTTGGTCTCGTGACATGGGAATTTGTCCAATTTTGGTCCCAATTTTTGCCGACACGTGCATGTCACATGACAAAAAACGACATCGTTTTAGATTTTTTGGCAAAAATTGGACCAGAATTGGACAAATTCAAAAGTTACGGGACCAAAATTGGATAAATTCAAAAGTTATGGGACCAAAATTGGGCAGATGACTTTTTTGGACCAAAATGGGAGACCCAATAAGTTATTGGACTGAATTTATTTTTATCTCCAACTAGTTTCATTATATATATATATATATATAATTGTAATTTTTTTATCAAATAAATCTTAGAAAAACAAATGAATGGGTCTTGGGGTATACAAATGGGATTTTTAAACTAAAGTGTTTTGCTTGGATGGAAAAGCAATTGTTTTGCTGGTTGGGTCATTTCAATTTGTCCGACTATTTTGTGTACTTTATCAATCTTATAACTACTGCAAAAGGTGGATTGGGTAAACAAGAAAAGCAAACCATTCAAAGTATTTTATGTCTAATAAAATATATTCTACTAAATTAAATGGATTTATATATATATATATATATATATATATATATATATAAAGATATAAAGTTTTATGTGAGACCGTTTCATACATGAAACAACAAAAATATCTCGTTTCATGTATGAGATCGTCTCGCACAAATTTTGGCGGTATATATAATGGAGAGTGGTTTGCACAGGGGTTAGGGTGCTATACAGCCTCTACATGAGTGAGTCAAGTTGGATTTCACTTGCTACATTATATATGCAAGGGTTGTTCTTCTAATGTTGTTGATGTTGAGATATCTATGAAGTGCTTTAAAGTGCGCGATCATTCCGGTATTGTTCTTCTAATACAAGGGTTGTTCTTAGCGATGAACTCCAAATTTTAGAAGATTTCGCTCTTTTATCTTTTCTAGTCGTTTTATCTGTAATATGCCCTTGTTATTATGGGTGATTCACATTTAACAATTTTTGCAGTCAAATTCAATGGGATGATGAAACTGCTCTCTCTTGGTAATAATCTAACCTTCCTTCATTTAACTTCCAAGATTATGAATCAGTGGCCAGAGCTGAAGCAAGGTGAATTTTCTCTCTCGTGCTTTATAGGAAATTTGAATAATTGTTTATTGGAGTCAGATGAGGATATTTATAACGTACATTATATATGCAAGGGTTGTTCTTCTAATGTTGTTGATGTTGAGATATCTATGAAGTGCTTTAAAGTACGCGATCATTCCGGTATTGAGAATAATGCTTCTGGTTTTAGCTTCCCTGGTAGAGAAGATGGTGTCAGTGATGTATCTTTTGTTGTTTCTAGTCCAGAAAATGTTCCTTGTGCCTCATTATCTGCTCCTACTGAAGAGTTTTCTGGTAAAAATAGTGTTCCCACTTATGATGTAAGCTCTGCCCTTTCTAAGACTTGTTATCTATCTGATGATTGGGTTGATCTAATGAAGGGTGGTGTGGGCACTAATTTCCCAGGGGGTGCAGTAGAATTCAGGGAGTCATTGATTAAGTATGCCACACGTTTGAGTTTTTTGTTTAAGTATGTTAGAAATACTGATAGATATATATCTGTTGTGTGCCTTGAATCAATTAGTGGATATTGTGATTGGTTTATTAGGGCAAAAAAAAAAAAAAAAGAACAGATTAGGAGGAGATTTTGTTATTTATAAGGCAAACCTCAGTCATAAATGTTTGGGGAATATTGTGAACAATAAGTCAAAACGTTTTGCTTCGAGATTAATTGGGAAGCTTACAATGCCAGCCATTAAAAGTAAACCAACAATACATGGTTCAGATTTAGTAAACCTGGTGCACAACAATTATGGGATAGAAGTACCGTATCACAAGATTTGGCGTGCAACTGAAATAGCAAAGGACAACATCTTTGGTAGTTTTGATGAGTCTTATGATCATCTTAGATGGTATGTAGAGGCCTTACATAGAACCAATCCTGGAAGTGTTGCTTTTATTGAGTAGGACCAAACTACTAATTGTTTTGAAAGGTTATTCATCTCTTTTAAGGCGAGCCTTGACAATCATGTCGTCCGATGTTATTCTTTGATGGAACTTTCCTCAAGGGTCGAGGCAAGGGCATTTTGTTGACAGCAACCGCGAAAGACGGCAATAACGGTACCTTTTCTCTTATATAAACCTGTTGTTTGTATTCTTTTTTTTTTTTTTTTATTTGGACCTTATTTTTTTGAACAGTACTTTATTTCACTTTTGCACAGTCATTGAGATTAATTGCACAACACCCTAATTTTTTGCACAATGTCTGTCTGTTAATGTTTCTTTTCAGGACTATTTCCAGTTGCATTTGCAATTATTTCTGCTGAGAACACATCCAATTGGACTTGGTTTGTGCATAATTTGAAAGACATAATCAAGCATAAAAAATAAGTCTTCTACATATCCGATAGACACACCGGAATTCTTGCTGCTTTTAATACAGTTTTTTAAGAACCAGTCCACTTTTTTTGTTTGTACCACTTGTTAACAAATCTTAGAGGTCGGTTCTCTTCAGGATGGTCTAATCATCAGCGTGCTGATCTTGGGGACCTCTTTAAAGCATGCGCTTATGCTCCCACACAACGTTTATTTCATGAAAATGTGGCCCATTTTATTAAGGTTGGTGGGCCTATGGCAGAAGAATGGATTGCCCAAATACCTGCCGATAAATGGGCAGTTGCGTTCTCCCCTAATATTATTCGCTACGGAGAAATGACTTCCAATGCAGCAGAGTCCTTCAATAGTTGGTTAGTCGATGCCCGATGCCTGCCAGTTACAAAGTTCTGTGACTGGATACGGTCCAACCTTGGACGGTGGTTTGTTGAACGCAGAAAGGAGTCTGAAAATTGGACCACACCTCTGGTGCCTCAGAAGGAATATCAATGGAGCATCTTATGTCATTTTGGTTTGTCTTGGGTTGTATCTAAATGCCCGGGTGGTGATTTTGAAGTATTATCTGACATTTCCTGCACTGTCGATCTTACAAAGAGAGAATGTTCATGTCATGTGTGGCAAACAACTGGATTTCCTTGTGCACATGCTGCTACTGTTATTCAAAGGCATTGCAACAGTATATATACTCACATCAATGAGTTTTACTTCACTGAAAGTTTTCAGCAAACTTACAAATCCAACATCAATCCAGTCCCTCAAACCTTGCGTTTTGAATGCAATTATAATGATAAGAGTAAAAAGATCCTTGCACCACAGCTTAAACGACAGCCTGGACGACCCAAAAAATCTAGAATCACTTCATATGGAGAGTTTTCTAAGAAGAAAGTGAGGTCAACTGGAGCTACAACATAATTTGTCTTCAGCCTGTATATTTTATGGTCTTCATTTTGTACGTCATTTTGATATTCACATGTGATTTGCTGTGTAATATTTAGTGTGGGCAAACAATATATTTTTGGAGATATGCCCTATATTTTGTGGTCTTCATTTTGTATATCATATTCATATTCACATGTGATTTGCTGTGTAATATTTAGGTTTGGCAAACAATATATTTTTGGACATATGCCGTATATTGAGTTTGTTGTGTAATATTTAGTGTGGGCAGCTGAATTGTAATTTAAAACAGTATTTTGTATCACATTTTGAGATTAAGATTTTTGTCATTGATTAGCAGGAGATTTTTGTGTATAATGGTGCAGTAATTTTGAACTGCTAGGTGCAAATATTTTGAAATTTATTTTTTAAGTATACACTTTTCAGATCATCCAATTGAACTGCAATGACAAGGTATCTTTTTTTATATAAACCTGTTATTTGCCCTGGACAATTTATTTTTTTGCACATTCATCTTTTTTTTTGCACAGTTGTTGAAATTATTTGCACATGGACTTTGCACAGTGCATTTCCTTTTTGCACACTTATAGAAAATAATTGCACAGTGCTACCCCTATTTGTTTTTCTTCTCAGATCATCCAATTTAATTAAAACGATAAGATGTTGTACATAAATACTTTCATTTAATTTAAAAAACTAACAGATATAAGGGGCCTGTATTAACATATCAGGTTCTAAACCTTCAAAAACTAGGGATCATTACATATACCTGCAAATACAGTGGCAAATACAGATTTTTTTAAAAACAGCAATGCTATAATCCAACACATTACACCAACTGAAACTATGGTCAACACATTTGCAATTACCAAAGTTCCTATTGTTATCTAGTATGATTTATGGATATTGCCTTTTTTCCTTGCATAATGCGTGTCTTCTACTCTTCCAACACTTGAAACTTCTTCCATATCATTCGCACTTGAATTGGACTCTATTGGACTACACCAATGAGACCACCCATGTGATGAACAATTGTAATATAACCTACCAGGATTATTTCTTATTTCCGATACTCTAATCGTTGTTGGACATCGGCAGGTTGTGCAATATGATTTCGCGTACCTTGGGTAATTTGATGTAGTTGTCTGAGACATCATTCATTCAATGTTGTTCGTGTGTAAATCTGAAAACTAATTTTTGCCGTCTATAAATACAGGTAGAGTTGCAACGGTCATAAAGCCCACAACGGTCAGATCCATTCAAAATTCTAAATTGCAGTTCAATTATAGTATTGGGCTTTACATAGTTTAGTTATTAGTATTGGGCTTTACATTTAATTGGACAGTAATTAATCTGATTGTCTTGGTTATAAAACAGTTTTGGGCTTTTAAAAAAAAATTATTTCGGCCTGTACATATATCATCTTGCTTCGAAAATGTAAATAGGGATATTAGATTGGATTTTTCGCACCAGGTTTAATATTAATAAAAATTTGTACTTGTGTGTTTTGGGCTTACAGGGAAAAAATAGTAATTATAATACTTTTTTTTTTTTTAAATACTTGTATAAATTTTTTTGGTCTAAATAATTTTAAAAAAAAAAATTTACAAATAGGTTTAAAATTAATTATTATTTGCACCGAACCACAGTATACATTTGCACAGAAAATTAATATTAGTAATGGGTCCAAACATTTAATTGGGCTCTAATTAATCTGATTTGGGCTTTTAATTAAATAATATTAGTCTTTGGTTATAAAACAGTTTTGGGCTTTAAAAAAAAATGATTTGGGCCTGTACATATATAAAGTTGCTTTGGGCTTACAGGGAAAAAATAGTAATTATAATACTTAATTTTTTTTTTTGAAATACTTGTACAAATTTTTTTTGTCAAAAAAAGTTAAAAAAAAAAAAACAAAATTTTCAAATAGGTTCAAAATTATTTGCACCGAACCACAGTATACATTTGCACCAAAAATTAATATTTGCACAATGAACTTATTTTCAAATTTGAATTTCTTTTAAACCAATGTGTAATTTTTATATATTTTTAATGTATTTTTCTTTTAAACGAAAAATAATATGGAAACAATTTTGGATAACATCTTGGGCTTCAGAAATATTTTTTTTTATGGGCCTGTTCAAAATATAATAGAAACATTGTTCAAATCACTGTTTGGAAATCTAATCGGTTGAATTTGAACAGTTTTCACACGCTGCTTCAATAGACACGACTTCTCGTTCCAATACAAACTTTTAATCGGGCATTTATATAACACTGGCAGTCATGATTACTACGCATTTCATTTCTCTTTCTCTTTCTCATTCTTGTCTTATCACACGTTTAATACGTTCCTCTTTTCTGCAAAATGGTAGGTTCATCCATATTTATGTACTTATATGCTTTTTCACAGAATCCATGTTTCTTGATCTTCTGTTTTTTTATAGGATGCTTCCAAAATGAACGGCCTTCTTGAAATAATCGAGAAGAACAACAAACGCTTAATAGAGGTGGCTAAAAAAACAGAGGTGAATATTTTTGAAATTTTCTTCATTTTGTATGACTTTATGGTTCTTATATTCGAGTCACACATTTCGTTAAATCTTTTCTTAAACATGCAGAGGGAGAAGGTTCTTGCAGAACTGGCCCATGTTCATCTAAAGCTCTTGCAAGCGAAATCTCATGCAGCCATGATGAAGATCGTGTCATTAGGTATCGATCGTGATAATGCTACGAACGATGAAGACCGGATTCGATTCAGTGTGCTTCAAGAGGTTACGATGGAAGAACATCTTCATTTAGAAGAAAAATACCAGGCCCAACTTTTTGCCCCATACCCTGTTCCTTTTTAAATTATGCATCTTCCTCTGTTTTTGCTTTTTGAACTAAACAATATGCCCTATTTATTTTGTTGTTATTTTTACAGTAGTATTATATTGGTTTATACGATTTATTAATGTTGTTTTATACATATATACATATATGAAGCTATATATTTATGCTGATGTTTTTCATTCATTTTTGGCATGTATTACACGCAAAAAATATTGTAATCATAATCTTCAAAAAACATCACATCAATTATCCTTAATGGTCAA
Organism: Paraleonurus japonicus; assembly: GCA_030762865.1. NCBI lineage: Eukaryota > Viridiplantae > Streptophyta > Magnoliopsida > Lamiales > Lamiaceae > Paraleonurus > Paraleonurus japonicus. The sequence goes on along the minus strand of CM061059.1, from coordinate 32,300,099 downwards.
GTACTAATATGCATTTGCAAGACATTTTGAAGACATGTTGTTGGTGCAATTCTTTATTTTTTCAAAGATGTTCAAATATAAGGAAAATTTATGTGTTGTTTTTTGTTAGCTCTTATTTTTTAAGTAGTTACATTGTGCAAATATTTTTGTATATCTGTGCAAATTTATCTTCGTAGGTTGTGCAAATAATTTTTAAGCTATATTCAATTTTGAAGTATTTAGGCTTATCTGTAACTGGCTCATTGTTTAAAACACTAGTTATCTCTTAGGCTTTATTTGTTCCAGGCATATTTTACTTTGTGGCTTAGATATTTTAAATTTGCACAAATATCAGGATATTTTTTTGCACAACTTTTTATATTTTGCACAGACATATTTATTTTTTTGCACAACTGTAATAGGTTTGCACCGTATCATTAATTATGAGATACATGCAATAGTACCAAAGTAGTAAAAACTATTTCAAAGACATCACTTAGTCCATACATAATTATAACTAGCAAAACATTAGTAAGTACTATATAACGATCAACTTCAACATTCGTTAGACATACGTAGTAAAACCTAAGTAAAATATTAATTAATTAATCCTCCATAAGTCATACTATCTTAGAATACAACATTTTCTTCATCCAGGAATAACTTTACCATCTTCGATCTATAATTTCCAGCTGATGCTGTACTGTACTCCCCTTTTCTTATACTCTTTTGTGCCACAAATGACTCAATCAAATTGCAAACTATTATGCCACAATCTACTGAATCTGGTGCCCGCTGCAAGCAATCCTCCGAAACTGGTTGTATCATCTTCTTTCTAAGAAATGGGTGCGAAGGTCTATTTTTCGAAAAAATCTCACGCAATTTCTGATTCACGTACTTAACCTGTTACCATTACAAACGTCATCACTGTTAATTTTTTTATGTAAATTGACATATTGTAAATCAAATAAGTTCTCCATAAAAATACTTACTACCAACAAAGACTGTGACAAGTGATGATCTGTTGCTCCTCGCCTTCGTGGACGCATTGAATTAAAAAATTTCCATTCGTTCTTTCTCAGGTTAAGTTTTAGAAGTGTCCAATGGTCACCCATTCCCCTCACAGTAGTACTACCAACTCCAGCTAGTATTGGAAATAACAAGCATTCTATATCCATTGACTCCTCAATAACTTTATCAATCAAGTTCACCAACGACCCTTTTGGATTCCTTTCGTTCGACTTAATTAAGGACTACAGTTCCATATCACAAAAAAAAAATACATATTTAAGTGCAACTGTATGTTTAGTTTTAACTGTATTTCTATAATAAAACAAGTATGCTTACCCAACAATGTGAAGTGAAAATCAAATTATTTTTTGCACCGGCTTTCTCACTATCGTATTTTAAATGCATCATCTCTGCCCATGAATCAATAACCTATTTTTTTTTCAAATAACATAGCCAAAAAATAAAATATGGTTTTCTAAAAGATAACAAAGAAACAAACAACAAGAACTATAACAAGTTTTTTACCGTGCTCGAAATCCTCTCATGTTGCAGAATAGCAATTGCATCTTTGACAGATACTTGAGAGAACTGTTTGACTCCTATCCAAATAAGAGCCCTGCACATTCCAAAAAAAATTGATTTACCATATTTGTTTTTAAATTTATAAAATATCATGTATTACATAAACAAATAAGTAATGAAAATACCCTTCACCGTCTCTCTCGAATAAGGTATTGTATCGCCTTCCTTTAAATTGTTCTCTATTTTTCTAACAGCAATGCATTTTTCATCAAATTCGAACCCCTTTCTTGTAGGTGCACCGTCATAGTTTTTGTCAATTTCATCATTTGTTGCTTGTTCAATATCAGTAACTTTATCGGACAAAACAACAAGCTCCATTGTGCTTGGTTGTGGTGTTATTACAACTTATTTTGGACCATCCTTCTCTGTTCTATCCTTAACTCTTTTGATCATTGTGCTTGGTGAAGGATAACTTTGCACTTTTTTGCCTTTATCAACTGGTGTTTTCTCTTCTCCTGAATCAACCTCACAAATAACATTCAGTTCACGCAATACTGAGTTCTCCTTTCGCAGGATTTCCATTTCATTTCGCAGAATGTGCAATTTTTCGATTGCCTCCAAGTGTGCTAGATTGACTGGATTTTCATACAATTGTGTGGCAGTCGGAATTGTTGCTTCTCCAATTTTCTCTTTAAATCATCATTACAAGCCTTCAGTTTTAAATTTTTTGTTTCAAATCTTAATTTCATCTCTTTCTTCTCATTTTCCAGCATTTCAATCTCCTGACCCATCCTTTCAACAACCGAATTCAAATTCTCATCTTCCTCAGGTCTTAACATCTCCCTTGTGCTATTTATCTGAATGTCGTAGAATGTCCCGTCATCCACACCTTTCAACTCTCCCAGAACATTTCTGACTGTTTCAGATGGTGACAGTTCTCTCTCAAAATCTTGTGTAAGATTAATGCTGAATGTTGGTTGAGCGTTATTCAGATTAGCAGACCTTGCTTCTTCATTCGAAGTTGGATTTTCCATTTCTAATTTCTCTATTCTAGGTGACAACTTACCATCAGATGTTCCACTATCAAGGTAGAATCGACAATCTCCTCTAACCTTAAGTTCTTAATGCCATCATCTTTTTGGTTTGTAATAACAACATCATGAAGTTCTTTCAAACCATCTGCAGTAAATTCGCATGTTGGCTCAACAAACTCGTCATCACTAGACCCGTTACTCAAACCATCACTACGGTCTATATTATCCCCATCTGTGTCCATGCAATATTCTTTTTCCTTAAACTCATCAGTTTCATCGTATTTTTTTGCCTCTTCGAAAAAACTCTTTCTATATTCAGACAACACACCCATTATCTGCTTCTCAATTTTTGTAGCCTTCATCACTATTTGAATATCCTAACATCATGTTAAATATTAATAAAATTCTAAATTGTATTTTTGATTCAAATATACAGCAACACTTGAATATTACTTACTTGATCTTTTTTTGATAATTTCACACGCTGAAGTTTCTTGTAAATATCATTCATGTCCCAGTTCAAAAAATGAGGGAACGATACATCCTGCCTTCTGTCAACTAAGTCTGTGTGCTCACACAACCAAAACTGCAAACACACATGAAAAGGAATTATACAAACATCTTTTAAACAAATAACAATCTAATTTGTATTTCTATAAATATGTTATTATCTTACAGGAAGTATAATGGCACATCCTCCAGCTTTCATTTTCTTGCTACCAAGCAATTGATTCTTTAACATATCTACAACGTATGTGCTCCAGTCGTAATTGCATATTTTTTCCATATCTTCCAGGTAAACAGACAAGTGGAAAGAACATGATCCATTCTGAAAGGGAGACAGGACACATGCCATAAAATAACAGTGTACTAGCCTAGCAACATCATCTATGTCCTCTGCATCATCACTAGCAATGATTGACTTAATTTTCTGGAATAAAATTGCTCTATACATCACAAATGCAGTGTCCGTACTTTCAATCTCCCTCTTAAAACACCTTTTTATCCAGGGTTTAACTATGTATTCATCCCCCCTATTTTCTATCATATCAGTACCTCCAGTAATGCCAAATATTAGTTGTGCATCCCTGTTCAACAACGGTATTTGTTCTCCTCCAATAATAAAGCACATACTATCAAAGTCAAAAGTATAAGCTATCTACCTTATATCCTCCTCAAACTTGTGACACTTTTTCATCAACTTCTCATGTTCTCTATTATATATTGCCTCAAACAACAACCAATATGGGGTCAACTTCAATATTCTAAGATGTTCATCCCTAAATTCAAGACTGTTCAATTCCTTAATAGCAGTACGCAGATTTGATCTATAATACGTCTCATTTTTTACCACTTTGACAGAACCTAAAAAAGGGGTAAACAATATAATTTTTGTTAATAACATATTACAGACTGTTAGATCAAGAATGTTTTGATGAGTTAAAAGGATCAATTCAGATGATCAGACGACCCTGAAGAACAGCTGAGATCAAGTCCTTATACTAAGCTGATCAGACTAGGTCAAGGACTGATTAAGTCAGCTGGAGATAAGAGGTTGCAAGTCATCTGGAGACAAGCTCGAGTCTAGTCGTCTGCAGGAGACAATAATGAAGAGCTCAGACGAGGTCAAGACAAGCTGAGTAGAAAAAGAAAGGCGAGTCTTCACCAAGTCAGCTGCAGATGAGTAGAAGAAATCAGCTGAGGTCTAGAGCAGTTTTCAAGAATAAGTTTGTTAAGCAGTTTCTAGTTTGTTAAAACTAATTAACAAACTAACTGTCTTTTCAGACTTATAAATAGGTTTAGGCACTTCTTTAAAAATATATCTATCACACGAATCATTAATTAAGCAATATATTCTCTCAAATCACAAGTTTTCAAAAAGCACAAAATTATTTTCAAGGTTTTCTTCATCGATATTTCTAAGTGTTTATAGAACACTATCTTATACTTCTTCAAACACATTTCTATCACTATAGAGTTAGATTTCTCAGAATTGTTTAGGAGTTTGAAGATTTGAAGATCTTTGTAAGTTGTAAGCTGTACGATTGAAAGTGAGTAAGTAAGCTAGTGGAAGAGACCCTTCTTCAAAATTTGAAGAAGGAGAGTGGATGTAGGATTTTTATAATCCGAACCACTATAAATCTGTTGTTCTTTATTGCTTTCATTTACTTACTTGTTTATTTCAATTTCCAGTTTATCAATCAAAGATTAATTTCAGAATCAAAGTTAAAACTAAAATATCAGTTTGCTTTTGATCTTAATAAAGTTGAGATTAAATTGAATTTCCGCTGTGTTACTTTGGTGCTTTGAATAAGTTTTGAAAGATTTGTAAAAATCTGAAAAATCTATTCAACCCCCCCTTCTAGATTTTTCCTAGAAGGCTGGTACAAGTTTTGTCTAGTCTTCTCAACTAATTGGGACCAACAAGTGGTATCAGAGCAGTGTTAAGCTGTTCTGATATTGATTTTAGGTCTTAACTAAGATTCTAAAATCTGTTCTTGATTTTCTTCATCTTCTTTATTTCTACTAACTTTGCTACTAACAAGATTGTGGAGTGTTTTGTTTTCCTATCTCATCATGTCTTCAGGCAAGAACAAGAAATCCAGGAGTCTGCCAGAATTTTCAATTGAAGAATATGACTATTGGAAATTCAGGATGGAAAATCATCTCAAGGCAATCCATGATAGGATGGAGGAGGTTCTTGAAGAAGGACCTATTAAATTTTATCATGAAGGCACCAGTAATGGCACTGAATCAGCTAAAACCAGAGTCAGACAGGAGAAAAAGAGTTCAGAACTGACAAATGATGAGAGGAAAATTCACAACCTAGACCAGGTAGCTAGAACTGAAATCATCGAAACTCTAAGTAAAGACTGGATTGAAAAAGTCAAAAGATGCAAATCAGCTAAGGAGATGTGGAAGACACTTGCAAATGTTTGTGAAGGATCTGACCAAGTGAAAGAGAATAAGTTGCAGTCTGTATTACATGCCTTTGATACCTTCAAGATGAAGGAGAATGAAACAGTGGATCAGCTAGATGTGAGATTAACAAATCTTCTCAACAAAGTAGCTGATCTTGGAAAGAGCTATACTGAAAAGGAGATCGATAATAAGATACTGAGATCTTTGACCAAGAGATGGAGAGAAAAGTCCAATATCCTTAAAGCAACTCAAAATTTATCTTCTATTACTCATCATACCTTATTTTCTCATCTTAAAGCTTTAGAGTATGACATTCAGATAGAAGATGAGGAAGATGAGATGGAGTCAAGCACCTCATCCAAATCTGTTGCTTTTGTCAGCAAAGAAGACAAGATGTCAACTGAATTTGTAGGAGCTGATCTATCTTTGAAGGAACAGATGGCTTTACTCACCAAAAGGTATGACAGATTAAGAATGAAATATAAGCGTAACAAATTGAGGTTTGCAGGTAAGGACAGATCTAGATCCAAGTCAAGAAGAAAGGAAGATGACTCAACAGATGATGACAAGAATAGGAGCCAGAAAAGGAGATTCAGATCCCCTGTTAAAAGAAATCCTACTAGCCCTAAATCAGATAGGAGTGACACTTGCTATACTTGCAACAAACCAGGACATTTCAGCTACGATTGTCCTCAGCTAACTCCTAAAGAAAGGGAAGAGAAAAGGAAAAAGAGAGACAGGAGATTTGCAGATCAAAGAGCTCTTCTGGCTGAAGAAAAGGAACCAAGAAAATCATCATCATCCTCATCTGATTTCGGATCAGACGATGAAGTTTATCTCATGGCTAAAGAGGTAGTCTATTATTCTTCTTCTGATAATGATTCTTGTAAATCCTTTTCAGATAATGATCAAACTGTTATTCAGGGGTTATTGAGAGATTTAAAGATGTCCTTGGCTGCTTATAAACAACTAGAGACAGAGAATTTGACTTTAAAGGATCAAATTCAGATTCTAATTAAAGGAAAGCAGGTGATGAACTACCCAGAAACTGAGGAAACATTCAAGGGGGAATGTTTACCCCAGACTGAGGCTAGTACATCAGCCAGCTTGTCTGAAAGATTAGAAAGTGAATTGAAATCTTTAAAAGACAAATTCGAAACAATCTGTGCTGAAAATGAATTAATTAAGAAAGACAATGAGAAGCTAGTCTTCAAAATAAGTCAACTTAATAATTCACAATCAGCAATAGATCATATCTTTAACACATCTCAAAAATCCCATGACAAAACAGGTCTTGGTTATGACAGAAATAGTAAATCAGATGTTCAGAAACCTAGGAGATTTGTGAAAGCATCTGATAACCTAAAAGAGATTAGAATTGGTCCTTAGAAACCAATTAGTCAAATAAGGACTGCATCTCCCAGCCTGAAAACAAAAATTCAGCTGAGGATTCCTTATAAGACTAAGAGAAATCCAAGAACCAAAATAAGAAGAAATTCTTATTACAGTCCTTTTGATGGGAAAAGCAGATGCTATCCCACTTTTCCTAAGTCTAGGAAAATTACTAAATCTGAATACAACAAGATATCATTTAAAAATGATACAATTGTAGACAGATTTGGTAGAGAGACCAAGTCTGATTTATTATTAGGAAATGAGATTTTTGTCTTGTTACCTAAAGTGATGCTTGACCTTCAAGGACCCAAGATCACTAGGGTACCTTATAACTAATCTGTTTTTCAGGATTCACAAGGATCATCACTCAAGGAAGAGATCTTAGCTTCTATATGGTATATAGATAGTGGTTGTTCACAACACATGACTTATAACAAGAGGCTGCTATCAAACTTCCAGAACATTGATGGTCCAAGAGTATTATTTGGAGACAACAACTGTGGACAGACTAAAGGAGTAGGTACTCTGATTATCAAGGATATTCAGGTATCTGAGGTATATTTTATTGAAGGTTTGAAACATAATCTGCTATCTGTTTCCCAACTTTGTGATAAAGGTTTTCTTGTCAAATTTTCTAAGGATAAATGTGATATCTTAGATAGTGCCTCAGACAAGGTACTTTTAACCGGCTTCAGACATGGCAATGTCTATGTGGCCAACTTTAATAGTTGCCCTAAAGATACTTGTCTAATAGCTAAGGGTGGAGATGACCTCAGCTGGCTATGGTACAAGAGGCTTAGTCATCTGAACTTCAAGACCCTTAGTAAGCTGGCTAAAAAGAACCTTGTTAAGGGATTACCTGAGAAACTTTATTCTACTGATCTTAAATGTGATGCTTGTCAAAAAGGTATACAACCTAGACACTCATTTAAGAGTATTAACACCTCATCATCTGAAAGAGTTTTACAACTACTTCCTCTCGATCTGTTTGGACATGTTTCACCTCTCAGTTTCAGTAGAAGGAAATATACTCTTGTTGTAGTAGATGATTTTTCTAGATACACTTGGGTTATATTTCTTTTCAAGAAAAATGAGACTATAAACAAGATCCCTGATCTGTTCAGACAGATTCAAAATGAGAAGTGTGTTAATATTATTAAAATAAGAAGTGATAAGGGCACAGAATTTTTGAATTCTTGTGTATCTAACTTTTTCAATGAGTGTGGAATTATTCCTGAGACTTCATCAGCAAGGACTCCACAACAAAATAGAGTGGTTGAAAGAAGGAATAGAACCTTGAAGGAAGCAGCCAGGAGCCTGCTAGCTGAGTATGAAACCCCTCACAGGTTCTGGGCTGAAGCCATCAATACAGCTTGTTATACCCAGAACAGGTGCTTAGTTGTTAAAGACAAGGGTAAGACTCCATATGAGATTTGGAAGGGTAAGATTCCAAGAATCTCATATTTTAGAGCTTTTGGTTGTAAATGTTTCATCCATAACAATGGGAAATCTAAGCTGAGAACTTTTGATGCTAAGGCAGCTGATGGAATATTCTTGGGATATTCCAACACTTTCAAAGCATTTAGAGTTTTCAACAAGACAACCCTTTGTGTGGAGGAAACCCCTCATGTTGTTTTGGATGAATTATATTCCTTCTCAGATAAAGTGAATCAAATTTCTAAAGGTCTAGATAAGATTGAACTAACCAAAACTAAACATAGAACAGTCTATCTACCTAGTCTTGATTCAGACTCAGATGAAGAAGAATCCCCATCTGATAATCAGAAGACAACTTCTTATCAGACTCCATCTGAGGAGACACCCTTGACATCAGCTGATCAGCGGGAGTCAGCTGATGAAGGGGGAATGTCAGCTCAGGTAGAGTCAGAGGAGTTGCCTGCTGAATCTCAAGATGAGGATCCTTCTACTCATATAGGCAAAAGGATGAGAAGTTATCATCCATCTGACCAGATTATCGGAGACCCATCAAGTAGTGTGCAGACACGAATGATGTTGGACTCTGAAAGCCTGTTCAGCTGTTATGTGTCACTTCTTGAACCCAAGTCTATTGAGGAAGCTCTATCTGATCCAAATTGGATAACTGCCATGCAGGAAGAACTGCATCAGTTTAAAAGGCAAAATGTTTGGGAATTAGTGGAGAGACCCTTACATAGAAAGATTATAGGCACCAAATGGGTGTTCAAAAACAAAACAGATGAGAACAACATTATTGTTCGTAATAAGGCTAGATTGGTAGCTCAAGGTTACTCACAGTCTGAGGGGATAGACTGTTCTTGGCATTTGCCAGATTAGAAGCAATAAGGCTGTTCTTGGCATTTGCTGCTTATAAATCTTTCAAAGTCTTTCAAATGGATGTTAAGTCTGCTTTCCTTAATGGTGTGTTACTTGAGAAAGTCTATGTGGAGCAGGCTCCTGGGTTTAAGATCAATAACAAGGTCTATAAACTCAATAAGGCCCTATATGGACTGAAACAAGCTCCCAGGGCTTGGTATGATACTTTATCTGATTTCTTGATATCAAATGGTTTTTCAAAAGGTAAGATAGATAGGACTTTGTTTAGAAAGGAAGTAGATGGTAACATCTTGTTAGTTCAGATTTATGTAGATGACATTATCTTTGGTTCACCTAATCTGAAATTATGTGAAGATTTTAGTGTCCTCATGAAAAATAGGTTTGAAATGTCAATGATGGGCGAATTAACATACTTTCTAGGCTTACAGATTAAACAGATGAGTAAGGGTATATTTATACACCAGACTAAATATGCTAAGGACCTAATTGAGAAATTTGGGATGACTACTAGTAGGGAAGTTAAGATTCCAATGGCAACTAACTTTTCCATGGATTTAGATGAGCAGGAGATACCCACGGATGCAACGGAGTATCGTGGACTGATTGGATCTCTTCTCTATCTCACTGCAAGTAGGCCAGACATAGCCTTTGCAGTTGGGGTATGTGCAAGATTCCAATCTAATCCCAAGAAAACTCATCTGGAGTCTGCTAAGAAAATCCTCAAATATCTCAAAGGAACTTTGCAAGTAGGGTTATGGTACCCAGCTGATGACAACTTTGAGCTGGCTGGATATTCAGACTCAGACTTTGGGGGATGTAAGATTGACAGGAAATCCACCTCTGGAACTTGTCAATTCTTAGGCAACAAATTAATTTCTTGGTTATCTAAGAAACAGACATCTGTTGCCACTTCCACAACTGAGGCTGAATACATGGCAGCTGGAAGTTGTTGCTCTCAACTCCTCTGGATTAGTCAACAGCTTAGAGATTATAATATTCAAACATCATCTGCTCCTATTTACTGTGATAGTAATAGTGTAATAGCCATGACTTACAATCCTGTTATGCATTCTAGATGTAAGCATATAGACATCAGACATCATTTCATTAGAGATCATGTGGAAAAGAATGACATTAGAATTGAAAAGATAGCCGCTGAATCACAAAGAGCAGATATTCTTACAAAACCATTAGCTGAATCTAGATTTAAACAATTGTGCTTAGAATTAGGATTACTTGATGCATCATTGGCTGATTTTTTATTATCATTGCTTGCATCTATTAATTGTTTTCCTTATTTCTTTCTTTCTTTTCTTTAAAATAATGTCTAGAAAGAATTATCAGACTACATATGAGTCAAAGGACAATCAGGTAGCTGATATCATTGATCTCCTATCTTGGAATCAAGAATCAAGGATTAGTCATATTGACCTTATCTGACTTGATGATTACTTATCTGACATTAGGTAAATCAGACTAGGACACAATAGTCAACTGATTTCTTGAAAAACAGATGACTATCTGCATCCTATCTGATCTACCTCAGCTACTGATAGTTTTGATGAGTTTATTTGCAGGAACAGGTATGTCAACTTGTAGAGCAACTGACAAAACCTAATCTGAAATTCTCCTCCCTCCGTGTTCTATTTTGAAAATTGTATCTCCAAAGCTGCCAATTTCTTAATAAGTTCACCAAAATTTCTGTAATTCTCAAAATCAGATTCAAATGAATACGTTTTTTTTTAAGTCTTTCTAAACTTAATCTGAAATAAAAAGCTTATAAAAATTTTGTTTTCTGATATACTAAGATCATTTCTGATATCTTTGCTTACGTCAGAAATACTAATTACCTCTATAAAGGTAAAACCTATTAGCCGTCTAATCTATAGGATACAACAACTATTTTTCACACAATTCTAGAAGCGTAAAAGTCACGCGCCTGAATTCAAAGCGTCTTTCTCGCTAAACCATTGAGTTTTTACACGCGCTTTCATTAATCAACGGTTAAAAATTATTTCCTGAAAATATGCCACGTATCATCTTCCCAATTTTCCCTCTCTCTCTTCAGGGTTTAAAAACTTATCTTCTTCGTTTCAAAATTTCACTTTCACATTTTCCCTTGTTCAAAATTTACTGCAAAATTTTCTCTCTCAAAATCTACTCAAATGGCTTCTTCTTCTTCTCAAACTCCAAAACCCCCCACTTATATAACCTCTGCCAGATCAGAATTTAAGATGAACACAGAAACGGTCAAAAACAAACTCAAGGCCGAGATGTATGTCGATTTCAACACAACAAGAGATAGAGAATCCAACGAAATCCTGAGATTACTGGAGGCATTAAGGCTGTGTGGATTCTGCTCGATGAAATCTGTAGAAAATAAAACTATGGATTTCATTGGGGCAGAATTTCTGGCGAAAAGTGAATTCACTGAGAATGGATTCAAAACCACTGTAGAAGGTACACAGTTGGAGTTTACAAAGGAGAATGTGGCCCGAATTCTTGATACCACGGCAGAAGGGGTGAATCCATTGAGTTACAAGGAAGAGGAATGGGAACAGTCGTTTGACATTTTTGCAAGGATTACGTATAGAGGGACGAGGAGGGATCTCAAGAAGCATCTCCTAAGGAGGAAGTATAGGCTGTTGATGACGATTGTAACCAAATCCATCTTGGGAGATCAGAGTTCCCATGATGGTGTAACTAAGTCCCGTCTGTGTTGTATGAGGGCAATTTATGATGAAGTTAGGGTGGATTGGGTAGACTTGTTGTTTCGGAGGCTGAAGGAAGAGAAATTAAGGTTGGTATACAATCCAGATGAAGGAGACTGGACTGCTCAGTCAACTGTGAGTCTGTTTAACAAGATCACAGTACTGATGGAAGGGCTGAACAAAAGGGTGGAAACCAGAGTATGTTAGATCAAGAAGTTTTGATGAGTTAAAAGAAGCAGCTCAGATGATCAGACGACCTGAAGAACAGCTGAGGTTAAGTCCTTATGCTAAGCTGATCAGACGGGGTCGAGAACCAAACTAGTCAGCTGAGGTCTGGAAGATTACAAGTCATCTGAAGACGAGCTCAAGTCTAGTCATCTGCAGGAGACAAATATGAAGAGCTCAGATGAGGTCAAGACAAGCTGAGTAGAATAAGAAAGACGAGTCTTCACCAAGTCAGCTGCAGACGAGTAGAATAAAATTAGCTGAGGTTTAGAGCGGTTTCCAAGAATAAGTTTGTTGAGCAGTTTCTAGTTTGTTAAAACTAATTAACAAACTAACTGTCTTTTCAGACTTATAAATAGGTCTAGGCACTTCATTAGAAAATTATAGAGAGATCACACAAGTTATTTTTTTAGATTCTCACAATTCACAAGACTTCAAAAAAGCACAAAATTGTTTTCAAAGATTTCTTCATAGATTTTTCTAAGTGTTTATAGAACACTTCCTTGCACATCTTCAGATACACTTCCATTATTTTAGAGTTAGATTCCACAGATTTGTTTAGGATTTTGAAGAGTTGAAGATCAGTTTGTAATTTGAAAGTTGTACGATTGTAAAGTAAGCAAGTAAGCAGATAGAAGAGACCATTCTTCAAAGTTTGAAGAAGGAGAGTGGATGTAGGATTGTTATAATCCGAACCACTATAAATCTGGTGTTCTTTATTGCTTTGTTTTACTTACTTGATTCTTACAAATTTCAGTTTCCAAATCAAAGATAGATTTCAGAATCAAAGTTAAATCTAAAATATCAGTTTGCTTTTGATCTTGTTCAAGTTGAGTTTAAAACTGAATTTTCGCTGTGTAACTTTGAAGTTTTGAGTAAGATTTAAAGATATTTGAAAAATCTACAAAATCTATTCAACCCCCCTTCTAGATTTTATCCTAGAAGGTTAACTCAAGTTTTCTTAATCAACTCAACCAATCGGGACCAACAAGTGGTATCAGAGCAGTGTTAAGCTATTCTGATATTGATTTTAGGTCTTGACTGAGATTCTGAAATATTCTTGATTTTCTTCATCTTCCTTATTGTTACTAACTGTGCTACTAACAAGTTTGTGGAGTGTTTTGTTTTTCTATCTCATCATGTTGATTAGGGTGAATTTGTGCGTGCTTATACTGTGGTTTATTTGCTTATTCTTATATATTTTATGAGCATTTTCTCCCGTATTCGTACACTTGCGAGGTTTTACGGTTGTGGAAGGTTTTTGTTGGTTTTGTAGGTGTTGATCATTCATTTGGTACGATTCAACCTTCCATCAAACCTCTCTTATGTTCATGTTCTCAGTAAAAGTGAAGCATCGAGAGGAAATTAGAAAGGCATGAAGCTGAGGGTCGAAACGCGAGTGGAATCGTCAAAATCGGAGGTCAAATGCACTGTCTCGAGCTCATCTCGAGTCACGTCTCGAGTGGCGTCTCGAGTCGAGACAGGCTCATGACTCGAGTCGAGACGTAAGGAGATTTACGTGAGCAAGCTAGCATGTCTCGAGTGGTGTCTCGACCCCTATCTCGAGTGGCGTCTCGAGTCGAGACAGGTGGTCAACTCAAGTCGAGACGGCCAGGGAAGCTCGAGACAAACAGAGTCAACTGTCTCGACTCGAGTCAGGCAAATGTCTCGAGTCGAGACAGGCTTCTCGGAGCAGTTTTTGCAGAACTTAATTTTTCAAGGGACTCACTTGCAATTTCAGCCTTTTCACTCGAGCCCCCTGCTATAAAAGCCCAATTTTCTGAATTGAAAGAGGAGGAACTCATTTGGGAACACAATTCCACACTTAGATAAAATTAGCTTTGATTAGAAACATTGAATTCCATTTTCCCTTTTCTTGTTCTTCAATTTCATAGATAGATAGCTTTAATTTCTGATTAGATTAAGTTTACCCATTGCTTATCTTAGTTTAGTTCTTCAATTCAAGCAAGGAATCAACTATTGTAAGGATCTATTGCAAGTTTTCATCCATTCAATTAAGGTGGTATCTCCCAATTTATTGCTTTCATCTAGTTATTCATGGGTAATGTTTATATTGCTTTGATTTCTATTTTGTTGATCAAATTAGCCATGGGCTAACTCTCTTGATTGCTTGGGTGTTGGAATTACACATGATTTTGGTGTTGATCTTGAATTAATCACTTTGATTGGCATGTGTTGTGGTCTTAATGCTTCTACTAGTGGGCTTTGTGATGATCTCTTGATTAATTGATTTCATTAGCTTGATTTGTTGAATTAGTGTATTACAACGAGAGTTGGGTATGCTTAGGATAGGATTGAGTGAACTAATTGATTGATTTTGATGATTTTGATCGTAATTGATTGCACCGAGAGGTGAATGAGTTGCTAGATTCCCCAATTAGTGGACATTGCATGCCTAGGTGTGTAGTGAAGGGACGACCCTAGACATTAGTACCCGATTGTGAACGTGTTTAGGTGATCAACGGTCCTAGGAGCTAGCTTGCTAGAAATTACGTGATCGCTCTTAGCTTTTGCCATTTCCATGCCTTGATTTGTGATCGATTCATGTGATACCCGAAGGATTTTGTAAGGAAGACACCCGAGCGATCGTTTCACACACTACTTGCACTCGTTAGAGTTTTATTTGTTTCCTTTTGCTATTTGCTTGCTCTTGTTTATTTTGTTGTTGATTTAAGTGTTAGCATCCGGATAGCCACTATAATTCTATGGAAACGTATGTGTTTGAGGCTTCGCCGTTCTCCTAGTCCCTTGGGTTCGATATTTGTTGGTCGTAAATACTTAGTGCTAAAATATACGCGATCAAAATGGCGCCGTTGCCGGGGACTAGTTGAGGACACTTAGGTGGAACTTGAATTCTAGTTGAGTGGATTTACTAGTGGCATTTTTTTTGTTCTTGCTTTGTTGTTTTTATTTGTGTGAATTTGATACTTGCCTTCTTTTGTAGGTGGACACTCACTTGTTCTTAGGGGGTTAAATTTCTTAATAGAAATCGAACCTCGAACTTAGCCACCGAAAGAATGCAAGGGAAGTGAAGAGCTTAATTGCAAAGATGGAGGGATATAACCAATACTCGTGGAATCAATACTATTACCAAAATAGTATGGTTTATCCTCCATATTATGAAGGTTATGGCTACGATAATGGGAGAAGCTATGAATATGACTATCAAATTCCACGAGCTTCCTCCCATTATCAAGAATGGGAAATCCATGATGTGAGAGCTATCTTGAAGGAGATGCTTGGGATGTTGTTAAAGAGGCTTGAGGAAGATAACTCAAGATTTGAAGAAATGTTCCCCTTGTATGAGAGCATCTATGAGACAAAGACAATGGTTGATGCAATGATAGATGGGAATATGGAGATCACCAAAGCTCAACTCAATGTTCTAGTAAGTCAACTCAAAGCTTCTCTATGCAAAGTCGAGAGCATAACCATCATGGAGAACCATCAAGAAAAAGGGGAAGAAGAAAATAAGAATGAAGAAGAATGGAAAGATGAGAAAGAAGAGGGTCCAAGCATGGAGGATGAAGGAGAAAATTTCCATGTCGAAAGTGAGGAAGAGGAATGTCCATTGATGGACATGAGCAACATTGAAGAAGAAAATCTAGAAGCACCAAATGAGGAATTGAAGAACGAAATGAGCATTTCTAAACCCCTTAACTTTTCAATTTGTACTTTAATTGAGATTGATGCTTCTATTGATTTTATTTTACCTCTTGTGAACTTTGATTATAGGAAAGAATTGAAGAAGTGCTTGGGCATCCGTGGAGAAAAGAAATGGAGAGGGTTATTGGTGAGAAAGAAAGGAGGACAACCATTAATAAAGTGCAAGGATGTGGATGATGGGTCTCTCCTACATATTTTCCTCCATGATTTTGAAGCTCAAAGGATGAGATACAATGGCAAGGAGGACCGATATCCTTGGCCATTCCGATGAAAAGGAGTTTGAACTCAATAAATAACGTCCGGCATAGGACATTAAAAATAGCGCTAGATGGGAGGCAACCCATCGTTTTTCTTGCTTTCTCTGTTTTCGTGCTTGTTTTTTTTGCTTTCAATAAGTGTGTTTGTGTTTTCGTGTTAGGAAGTCGAGGTTGTTCAAGTGAGGCTTGGTGAGGTTTGCAAGCTTGAAGGAGAGAGGGTACTTGAAGACATTTAGGTACAACACCTTCTCTAGACTTAGACTTGTCTAAGTTTGGGGGAGGTGTGCCTCTTTTCATGCTTTTCCATTTGCACCGGCGCACTTCGTTTTTTGGGCTTATATGTTATACTTGTGCATGATTTTGGTGATGTGCTTTTATTTCATAGTAGTAGGTAGTTGTGTGCAACTCAATTAGCTAACTATCTTACCAAACTTTTAATTGCTATGCAATGAAAAAGTTTGGGGGGTGTGTTAGTTTTGCGATTTTTGTTGCACCAACTTGCCTCTCATTAGTATGAGAAAATTTTGTGCTTAGTTGTGGATGATTGTTGAAAATCTTTGAGTTCATTTTTGTGAATGGATGTATTTGGGAGGAATGATTTTTAGATGATTCAAAAGGCATGTGAATGGATAGTGGAAAGTTGAACTAGTGAAGTGAAATGAGTGATGTGTTGATTTGATGCTTGCATGAGATAATATGTGTAGTGGATATGTGAGTAATCATGCTTGAGTTCATGTTCATGGAAACCATGTAAGCTTTAGAGCCTAATGATCCGTGCATCTTCACGGTTTCATTCATTGTTGAGAGATTCGATCACATTGGTGCATACTAGAACTTGCCTTGAAACTTGTCGAAATTGAGTTTTGTGTGAAATTCATAAAAATGACAAGAGGCCATGTTTGATTTGATAAGCCATTTAGCCAAATTTTACCCCACCAATGTCATTAATTTCCCTAGTAAGCCAATTTGTGCCTTAAAGCCTTATTCTTTGGCAAGCTTGTGAAATTAAGTCATTTTGCCTATCTTTATGAGCCTTTGTTCCCATATGTTTAGTAGAGCATGATTGTTGGCAAATGAATGGTAAAGTGAAATTGAAAAAAAGTGTGGTGGTATGATTGGAATAAGTGTGATGAGTTGAAAAGAAGAAGTTGAAAAGAAAGAGATTGAAAGAAAAAAATTGAATTGAGAAAAGAAGTAATGAGAAAAATTCAATTTGAGCTTGAATGCAAAAGAAAGTCTCAAAAGGAGTTTGGTGGTGAATGTTATTTGAAAAGGATGAAAATGAAAGAAAGAGAGGTGTTGTTGAGATGAGGTGAAAAGTGCATTGCAATATTTGATCAACATTTATTGCTCTACTAACATTAAGTCACTACTTCCAAATTCACCTACCTTGTCCAAAGAGCCTACGTTACAACCGTAAGGAAGTCCTCTTTGATTTATGTTTGAAGCAAAAAAAGACATAATGGAGATTGAGTCTATAGGCAAGCATATGGTGTGCATTTTTGTGCATTGATTTTTGAGTGCATACACGTCCAAAAACTTTTTGAGAGTTGAGCGAAATACCTCATGGAAGGAACATGGATTTGAGTGTGTGATCTTACATTAGTCATTGCATGTAATATTCTTGTGTTGGTTGATGATTGACATTGATGCTTATTGTCATGGATCAAGTTTGATGACCTTATACTTTCTAATGCTAGATGAATTTCTTGAAATCAAATTCACCCTTTGTGCTTAATTGTTTCGTTGCTCGGGGACGAGCAACACTCTTAGTTTGGGGGAGTTTGATTAGGGTGAATTTGTGCGTGCTTATACTGTGGTTTATTTGCTTATTCTTATATATTTTATGAGCATTTTCTCCCGTATTCGTACACTTGTGAGGTTTTACGGTTGTGGAAGGTTTTTGTTGGTTTTGTAGGTGTTGATCATTCATTTGGTACGATTCAACCTTCCATCAAACCTCTCTTATGTTCATGTTCTCAGTAAAAGTGAAGCATCGAGAGGAAATTAGAAAGGCATGAAGCTGAGGGTCGAAACGCGAGTGGAATCGTCAAAATCGGAGGTCAAATGCACTGTCTCGAGCTCATCTCGAGTCACGTCTCGAGTGGCGTCTCGAGTCCAGACAGGCTCATGACTCGAGTCGAGACGTAAGGAGATTTACGTGAGCAAGCTAGCATGTCTCGAGTGGTGTCTCGACCCCTGTCTCGAGTGGCGTCTCGAGTCGAGACAGGTGGTCAACTCGAGTCGAGACGGCCAGGGAAGCTCGAGACAAACAGAGTCAACTGTCTCGACTCGAGTCAGGCAAATGTCTCGAGTCGAGACAGGCTTCTCGGAGCAGTTTTTGCAGAACTTAATTTTTCAAGGGACTCACTTGCAATTTCAGCCTTTTCACTCGAGCCCCCTGCTATAAAAGCCCAATTTTCTGAATTGAAAGAGGAGGAACTCATTTGGGAACACAATTCCACACTTAGATAAAATTAGCTTTGATTAGAAACATTGAATTCCATTTTCCCTTTTCTTGTTCTTCAATTTCATAGATAGATAACTTTAATTTTTGATTAGATTAAGTTTACCCATTGCTTATCTTAGTTTAGTTCTTCAATTCAAGCAAGGAATCAACTATTGTAAGGATCTATTGCAAGTTTTCATCCATTCAATTAAGGTGGTATCTCCCAATTTATTGCTTTCATCTAGTTATTCATGGGTAATGTTTATATTGCTTTGATTTCTATTTTGTTGATCAAATTAGCCATGGGCTAACTCTCTTGATTGCTTGGGTGTTGGAATTACACATGATTTTGGTGTTGATCTTGAATTAATCACTTTGATTGGCATGTGTTGTGGTCTTAATGCTTCTACTAGTGGGCTTTGTGATGATCTCTTGATTAATTGATTTCATTAGCTTGATTTGTTGAATTAGTGTATTACAACGAGAGTTGGGTATGCTTAGGATAGGATTGAGTGAACTAATTGATTGATTTTGATGATTTTGATCGTAATTGATTGCACCGAGAGGTGAATGAGTTGCTAGATTCCCCAATTAGTGGACATTGCATGCCTAGGTGTGTGGTGAAGGGACGACCCTAGACATTAGTACCCGATTGTGAACGTGTTTAGGTGATCAACGGTCCTAGGAGCTAGCTTGCTAGAAATTACGTGATCGCTCTTAGCTTTTGCCATTTCCATGCCTTGATTTGTGATCGATTCATGTGATACCCGAAGGATTTTGTAAGGAAGACACCCGAGCGATCGTTTCACACACTACTTGCACTCGTTAGAGTTTTATTTGTTTCCTTTTGCTATTTGCTTGCTCTTGTTTATTTTGTTGTTGATTTAAGTGTTAGCATCCGGATAGCCACTATAATTCTATGGAAACGTATGTGTTTGAGGCTTCGCCGTTCTCCTAGTCCCTTGGGTTCGATATTTGTTGGTCGTAAATACTTAGTGCTAAAATATACGCGATCACATGTCTTCAGGCAAGAGCAAGAAATCCAGGAATCTACCTGAATTTTCAATTGAAGAGTATGACTATTGGAAATTCAGGATGGAAAATCATCTCAAGGCTATCCATGATGGGATGGAGGAGGTTCTTGAAGAAGGACCTATTAAATTTTATCATGGAGGCACTAGCAATGGCACTGAATCAGCTGAATCCAGAGTCAGACAAGAGAAAAAGAGCTCAGAACTGACAAGTGATGAGAGGAAAATCCACAACCTAGATCAAGTAGCCAGGACTGAAATCATTGAAACTCTGAGTAAAGACTGGATTGAAAAAGTCAAAAGATGCAAATCAGCTAAGGAGATGTGGCAGACACTTCCAAATGTTTGTGAAGGATCTGACCAAGTAAAAGAGAATAAGTTGCAGTCTGTATTACATGCCTTTGATACCTTCAAAATGAAGGAAAATGAAACAGTGGACCAGCTGGATGTAAGATTGACAAATCTTCTCAACAAAGCAGCTGATCTGGGAAAGACCTATACTGAAAAGGAGATCAATAATAAGATATAGAGATCTTTAACCAAGAGATGGAGAGAAAAGTCCAATATCCTTAAAGCAACTCAAAATTTATCTTCTATTACTCATCATACCTTATTTTCTCATCTTAAAGCTTTAGAGTATGACATTCAGATAGAAGATGAGGAAGATGAGATGGAGTCAAACACCTCATCTAAGTCTGTTGCTTTTGTCAGCAAAGAAGACAAGATGTAAACTGAATCTGTAGGAGCTGACTTATCTCTAAAGGAGCAGATGGCTCTGCTCACCAAAAGGTATGACAGATTAAGAATGAAGTATAAACGTAATAAATTGAGGTTTGCAGGTAAGGATAGGTCTAGATTCAAGTCAAGAAGAAAAGAAGATGACTCAACAGATGATGACAAGAATAGGAGCCAGACAAGGAGATTCAGATCCCCTGTTAAAAGAAATCCTTCCAGCCCTAAATCAGATAGGAGTGACATTTGCTATACTTGCAACAAGCCAGGACACTTCAGCTATGATTGTCCTCAGCGACTCCTAAAGAAAGGGAAGAGAAAAGGAAAAAGAGAGACAAGAGATTTGCAGATCAAAGGGCTCTTCTGGCTGAAGAAAAGGAATTAAGAAAATCATCATCATCATCATCCTCATCTGATTTCGGATCAGACGATGAAGTTTGTCTCATGGCTAAAGAGGTAGTCTATTATTCATCTTCTGATAATGATTCCTGTAAATCTATCTCTGAAAATGATCAAACTGTTATTCATGAATTATTGAGAGACTTAAAGACATCTCTGGCTGCTTATAAATAGCTAGAGACAGAGAATTTGACTTTAAAGGATCAAATTCAAATTCTAATTAAATGAAAGCAGGTGATGAACTACCCAGAAACTGAGGAAACATTCAAGGGGGAATGTTTTCCCCAGGTTGAGGCTAGTACATCAGCCAGCTTACCTGAAAGATTAGAAAGTGAATTGAAATCTTTAAAAGACAAATTGAAACAATCATCTTGAAAATGAATTAATTAAGAAAGACAATGAGAAGCTAGTCTTCAAAATTAGTCAACTTAATAATTCACAATCAGCAATAGATCACATCTTTAATACATCTCAAAAATCCCATGACAAAACAGTCTTGGTTATGACAGAAAATAGTAAATCGATGTTCAGAAACCTAGGAAATTTGTAAAAGCATCTGATCACTCAAAAGAGATTAGAATTGGTCCTTGGAAACCAATTAGTCAAATAAGGACTGCATCTCCCAGCTTGAAAACAAAAAATTCAGCTGAGGACTCCTTATAAGACTAAGAGAACTCCAAGAATCAAAATAAGAAGAAATTCTTATTACAGCCCTTTTGATGGGAGAAGCAGATGTTATCCCACTTTTCCTAAGTCTAGAAAAATTACTAAATCTGAATACAACAAGTTATCACTTAAAAGTGATACAATTGTAGACAGATTTGGTAGAGATACCAAGTCTGATTTATTATTTGGAAATGAGATTTTTGTCTGGTTACCTAAAGTGATGCTTGACCTTCAAGGACCCAAGATCACTAGGGTACCTTATAACTAATCTGTTTTTCAAGCAAAAGATTTGCTTGTCCTCAAGCAAAGAAGTAAAAGAACAAGGGGGAAAATTGCATAGGTTCACTCAATACATGGACTTATCAACACTATGATGTAATCAAGCAATCTTCCTCAAATGAATCATCAAGTCAAAGAGCAACTAATCACCTTCACATGAGTTGTGCTTCAACAATAGCAAATTCGAACAAATTGTCTACCATACTCACAAGATATGTGTCTATCACTCATCACTCAAAAGTGTATAGGGCAAATATACTCTCAATCAATCAAATCAAACAAGTGCACTACCATAGGCTTGCCACAAGTCTACATTTTCTACCACACAAAAGTGATCAATCAAGGAATCAACAAGGTCTTTATATTTGGTAGTAGTGTAGGCTCTTTGGTAGAGGTGGAAGATTTGGATAAGTGACTCGTAAACTAGTGGAGCGAGAGGTCAAGACGCCTAGGAACATCTCTTACTCTAAAGAGAAAGTGCAATTGTACGGGTTGCACCCACAATACTCAACTCACACAATTTACTCGTTTTCTTTACAAATCATTATTCTCACTCAATGGTCATAGAACCCTTTTTTCTCTTTTTCATTCAATCAACCACAATATGCACAAGAGATTTTTTTTCTTCTTTTTTCATCATTTCTTTTCTAATCACATCTCTTTTTTTTTTCAAGTGCACAAATTTTTTTCATCTTTTTCTTTTTCATTTCTCAACTCAAATTTTTCCCACAGTCTTCTTTCAAAGCACAAATTAACCTCTTTAAAAGCATTACGCTCCACTAGTTATTAGGGACAATTGGGCTCATAAAAGATAAAAGGCTAAATTCGTAGGTTTTCCAAAGAAATAAGTCTAAATAAGCTCAAAGTGGCTAACTACGAAATAATATCATTTGGTAGGATAAATTTGGCCAAGTGACTAAATCAATTCAAAGATGGCCTTGTATCACATTCCAAGACTTCACACCTAAGTAGCTTCTAATTAAGAAAAGTGGCAAGTTCTAGAGCACACAAGCATGATTGATACACACATCAAGGAAATAAGACTCAAAATTATGCAAGTCAAGGCTCATATCTCACAAGGTTATCAAGGTAGACAAAATGCTCTCCTAAGCAAAGTTTCCACACAAACACATATTACAATGACTAAATCACCCTCTAACTCAACTCATCATCCAATTCCAATCACAAGATCACCAATTAATCTCACAACAAGTCCACAATCAAGATCACCTTACTCAATTTCCATCACAAAATACCCATAAAAGATATAAACTCAAAGATATGCAATAAATCCACAAATAAGCTTCAAAATCACAAAAAATTTCTCATGCTAATGAGAGGCAAGTTGGTGCAACGAAAATCGCTAAACTAACATACCCCCCAAACTTTTTCATTGCCAAGCAATTAAAAGTTTGGTAAGATAGTTAGCTAATTGAGTTGCACACAACTATCTACTACTAAGAAATAAAATCACATCAACAAAACCATTTACAAGTATCGTAAATCATGTAAGCTCAACAACGAAGTGCGCCGGTGCAAATGGAAAAGCATGAAAGAGGCACACCTCCCCCAAACTTAGACAAGTCTAAGTCTAGAGAAGGTGTTGTACCTAAAAGTCTTCAAGTACCCCCTTTCCTCAAAGCTTGAGAGCATCACCAAACGTCACTCGCACGCCTCGACTTCCTACAAAACAACACAAAATACACTTATTGAAAGCAAAAAACAAGCACAAAGAACGAAAGCAAGAAAAACGATGGGTTGCCTCCCATCTAGCGCTATTTTTAATGTCCTATGCCGGACGTTATTTATTGACTTCACGCTTCCCTATCGGAATGGCCAAGGATATTGGTCCTCCTTGCCATCATATTTCAACCTTTGAGCTTCCAAAACCATTAGACTCTCATGAAAGTTGGACCAATCACCCGCATCTTTCTTTATTGGACGTTTCCCTTGCTCTTTTATTATCATCTCTTGCCATTCTTTCTCTTTTTGTCCAAGGATACCCAAGCACTTCTCAATTTCCTTCTTTTGATCAAATTTATCAAGAGGCAAAACAAAATCAATAGAAGCATCAATGTCAAATAAAGTACAAATTAAAGAGTTCAAAGGTTTAGAAATGCTCATTTCACTCTTCAATGTGTTGTTCGATGCTTCTTGAATTTCTTGCTCATTGAAGCTCGTGTCTATTAAAGGACACTCCTCTCCATCTCTCTTGATTGTAGGATCGATGCCTAGACTCTTCTCCTCACTTGGGTCCTTTTCACCTTTCTCTTCCCCTTCTTCTTCTTCTTCTTCTTCTTCCGCATTTTGTAGCTTTTTCACAACGATGGCCGATTGTCCTAGTTGAATTTCAAGATTTTTGAGTTGATTCCCATGTTGGGCAATTTGACCTCCAAACAAACTTTCCATTTTATCAAGCCTTGCTTCCATCTTATCAAATCTTGCCTCGAGCCTAGCATCATTCTCTTCTGTTTTCCTCAACAATAGGAGTAACAAGTCACGCGTCGTTGATTTTTCCTCATTGTTTTCCCACTCTTGATAATGAGACGGAGCTTGTTGCGTTTGGTAGTCATAATAAAATCTCCTCCAATTATCGTGGCAATCTCCTTCCAAAGCTTCTTGAAATTCAAATCCATGTGGATCAAATTCTTGACCATAATGCTCATCAATGTAGTTTGGAAACGTCTCTTGAAGAGTGGGCGAGACTTCCTCATTTCTCCAATCTTGATAATAGGAGGGAACTTGTTGCATTTGATATTCATAATCAAAGTTCCTCCAATTATCGTAACCATTTTCTTCATATTGTGGAGGATAAACCATACCATTTTGATCATAGCAATAATTCCATGGGTATTGGTTATATCCATCCATCGTCTCAATTGAGCTCTTCACTACCCTTGCCTTCTTTCAGTGGCTAAGTTCGAGGTTCGATTTCAATAAAGAAATTTAACCCCCTATAAAAACAAGTGAGTGTCCACCTACAAAAGAAGGCAAATATCAAATTCACACAAATAAAAACAACACAACAAGAAAACAAGTCAATAAAATGCCACTAGTAAAGCTATCCAACGAAATCTCAAGTTTCACCTAGACACACTCAACTAGTCCCCGGCAACGGCGCCATTTTGATCGTCATATTTTAGTGATAAGAATTTTCGACCAAAGTTATCGAACCCTAGGGACTAGGAGTGAAATGAAGCCATGAAATTGCACGTTTTCAAGGATTATAGCAGCTAGTCAAGATTGCAAAATTTAAGCAACAAAATAACAACACAATTCCAACAAGAAATTAAACGAAGCAATCAACAAAGGAATAACAAGGATGAGATAGAAGTGGTCGGGTGCAAATCACCAAAGACTCGTCAAATTCGGATCATCAACAATCAAGTGTTCATTCAGAGAGGGATCATAGGGATAACCAACAAATAATTCAAATAAAACCGTACTGGATAAGCCTAGGTTCTAATGATCGATTAAGTATGTAGGAATGTGAGAGACGGCACTCTCACCCCCTCACTAATTACAAGCAAACAACAAGTAATCAATGTGCCTTAATGAGGTTCTAATTAATCAACCAAGTATCCTTGAGTTAACCAAATATTGACTTCAATCACTTAAGCAAACCTAACACCTATGCATCAATTCAATCAACCAAGTATCCTTGCATTAATTAAATCAATAAACACAAGATCAAAGCTCACCCAAGCAATTAAATCATACAAAGCATCATTAAGACAAGTAATCACCTCAACAAATGAACACCCAATCATAAAATCACCAAAATCAACTCATCTAAGGATCATTACACCCAAGCACATATGAAATTTAGCCAATCATGATCAAAATAACAAAACCCATAGCAATAAAGAAAGAAATAGTAAAACCCATGAAACTCAAGAAAATTGAAGGAGAAGAAAGCATGAGAATAAAGAAATAAACCATTAGAATAAAGAGATTAAGGATGGGTATCACCTTAAATGTGTTGCTACACTTGATTGAATGAAAATCTATCACTAATTTGCAAGAAATTAAAAAGAAATTGAAGAACACCTACAACTATGTGAAACTATGTGTGTTTAATCCTATCTAATTCCCTATCTAATTGTGTGTTGTGTATCCCCTTTTAATCAGCTGAAATGGGAAGTATATATAGTGAGGGCAAAGTTACAAACTCCAATTTGCAAAGAAGGGCCTCGAAAATGATGATATTTCACACAAAATCGCGCAGCAGGTGTTCCCACTCGGCCACTGGGAGTTCCACTCGGCCGAGTGACCTTGGTTTGGCTTGGCCGAGTGGTTTCTTCTGGCATAATTTGACTCTGGCAAAATTACCTCACTCGGCCGAGTGAGCTTGGTTTGGCCGAGTGGGTATCTTTCTGGGATGATACGACTCGGGCAAACTGCAAACTCCACTCGGCCGAGTCACATGTGCTATGGCCGAGTGACTTCTCTTCGCAGCAACCTCCGCTTCGATCGCTCATATCTTCTGCATACGAACTCCGATTTGCCCGATTCTTGTTGCTACACGACCCTCTTTCAACCCTCTTTATAATGGTATAATTCTTCACTTAATCCAATAATATATGAAGGTCTGAAATTTCTCCATAAGTTGATGATTCCTACACATATTAACCAAAACAATACCACACTCTCTATCAAATGCAATTGGTCAAATATGAGTGAAATAAACATGATATTCATATCAAAATGAGAAGATTAAACATTCAATAATCATGCAATTTTCACACTAATCGGTACCTTATAACTAATCTGTTTTTCAGATTCACAGGATCATCACTCAAGGAAGAGATCTTAGCTTCTATATGGTACATTGATAGTGGTTGTTCACAACACATGACTTATAACAAGAGGCTACTATCAAATTTCCAGAACATTGATGGTCCAAGAGTATTATTTGGAGACAACAATTGTGGACAGACTAAAGGAGTAGGTACTCGATTATCAAGGATATTCGTGTATCGAGGTATATTTTATTGAAGGTTTGAAACATAATCTGCTATCTGTTTCCCAACTTTGTGATAAGGGTTTTCTTGTCAAATTTTCTAAAGATAAATGTGATATCTTAGATAGTTCCTCAGATAAGGTACTTTTAACTGGCTTCAGACACGGTAATGTCTATGTGGCCAACTTTAATAGTTGTCCTAAAGATACTTGTCTGATAGCTAAGGGTGGAGATGACCTCAGCTGGCTATGGCACAAAAGGCTTAGCCATCTGAACTTCAAGACCCTTGGTAAGCTGGCTAAAAAGAACCTTGTTAAGGGATTACCTGAGAAACTTTATTCTACTGATCTTAAATGTGATGCTTGTCAAAAAGGTAAACAGCCTAGACACTCATTTAAGAGTATTAACACCTCTTCATCTGAAAGAGTTCTACAACTACTTCATCTTGATCTGTTTGGACCTGTTTCTCCTCTCAATTTCAGTGGAAGGAAATATACTCTTGTTGTAGTAGATGATTTTTCTAGATACACTTGGGTTATATTTCTTTTCAAGAAAAATGAGACTATCAACAAGATCCCTGATCTGTTCAGACAGATTCAAAATGAAAAGGGTATTAATATTATTAAAATAAGAAATGATAAGGGCACAAAATTTTTGAATTCTTGTTTATCTAACTTTTTCAATGAGTGTGGAATTATTCATGAGACATCATCAGCAAGAACTCCTCAACAAAATGGAGTGGTTGAAAGAAGGAATAAAACCTTGAAAGAGGCAGCCAGGAGCATGTTAGCTGAGTATGAAACCCCTCACAGGTTCTGGGCTGAAGCCATCAACACAGCTTGTTATACCTAGAATAGGTGTTTGGTTGTTAAAGACAAGGGTAAGACTCCATATGAGATTTGGAAGGGTAAGATTCCAAGAATCTCATATTTCAGAGCTTTTGGTTGTAAATGTTTCATCCATAACAATGAGAAATCTAAGTTGAGAACTTTTGATGCTAAGGCAGCTGATGGAATATTCTTGGGATATTCCAACACTTCCAAGGCATTTAGAGTTTTCAACAAGACAACCCTTTGTGTGGTCTTTGATGAGTTGTATTCCTTCTCAGATAAAGTGAATCAAATTTCTAAAAGTCTAGATAAAATTGAACTAACCAAGACTAAACATAGAACTATCTATCTACCTAGTCTTGATTCAGACTCAGATGAAGAAGAATCCCCATCTGATAATTAGAAGACAACTTCTGATCAGAATCCATCTGAGGAGACACCCTTGACATCAGCTGATCAGCGGGGGTCAGCTGATGAAGGGGGAACGTCAGCTCAGGAAGAGTCAGAGGAGTTGACTACTGAGTCTCAAGATGAGGATCCTTCTACTCATATAGGCAAGAGGATGAGAAGTTATCATCCATCTGATCTGATTATCGGAGACCCATCTAGTAGTGTGCAGACACGAATGATGCTGGACTCTGAAAGTTTATTCAGCTGTTATGTGTCACTTCTTAAAACCAAGTCTATTGATGAAGCTCTATCTGATCTAAACTGGATAACTGCCATGCAGGAAGAACTGCATCAGTTTGAAAGGCAAAATGTTTGGGAATTAGTGGAAAGACCCTTACATAGAAAGATTATAGGCACCAAATGGGTGTTCAAAAACAAAACAGATGAGAACAACATTATTGTTCATAATAAGGCAAGATTGGTAGCTCAAGGTTACTCACAGTCTTAGGGGATAGACTATGATGAAACCTATGCTCCAGTTGCCAGATTAGAAGCAATAAGGTTGTTCTTGGCATTTGCTGCATATAAATCTTTCAAAGTCTTTCAAATGGATGTTAAGTCTGCTTTTCTTAATGGTGTGTTACTTGAGGAAGTCTATGTGGAGCAGCCTTTTGGGTTTAAGATCAATAACAAGGTCTATCAACTCAACAAAGCTCTATATGGACTGAAACAAGCTCCCAGAGCTTGGTATGATACCTTGTCTGATTTCTTGATATCAAATGGATTTTCAAAAGGTAAGATTGATATGACTTTGTTTAGAAAGGAAGTAGATGGTAACATCTTGTTAGTTCAGATTTATGTAGATGATATAATCTTTGGTTCACCTAATCTGAAATTATGTGAAGATTTTAGTATTCTCATGAAAAACAGGTTTGAAATGTCAATGATGGGTGAATTAACATATTTTCTAGGCTTACATATTAAACAGATGAGTAAGGGTATTTTTATACATCAGTCTAAATATGCTAAGGACCTAATTGAGAAATTTGGGATGACTACTAGTAGAGAAGTTAAAATACCTATGGCAACTAACTTCTCTATGGATTCAGATAAGCAAGGGATACCCACAGATGCAACGGAGTATCGTAGACTGATTGGATCTCATCTCTATCTTACTGCAAGTAGGCCAGACATAGCCTTTGCAGTTGGGGTATGTGCAAGATTCCAATCTAATCCCAAGAAAACTCATCTGGAGTCTGCTAAGAAAATCCTTAAATATCTCAAAGGAACTTTGCAAGTAGGGTTATGGTATCCAGCTGATGACAACTTTGAGCTGGCAGATTATTCAGACTCAGACTTTGGGGGATGTAAGATTGATAGGAAATCCACTTCTGTAACTTGTCAATTCTTAGGCAACAAATTAATTTCTTGGTTATCTAAGAAACAGACATATGTTGCTACCTCCACAACTGAGGCTGAATACATGGCAGCTGGAAGTTGTTGCTCTCAACTCCTCTGGATTAGTCAACAGCTTAGAGATTATAATATTCAAACATCATCTGTTCCTATTTACTGTGATAGTAATAGTGCAATAGCTATGACTTACAATCCTGTTCTGCATTCTAGGTGTAAGCATATAGACATTAGACATCATTTTATTAGAGATCATGTGGAAAAGAATGACATTAGAATTGAAAAGATAGCCACTGAATCACAAAGAGCAGACATTCTTACAAAACTGTTGGGTCCCTTTAGAACGAGTTTAAATGCAAAAACAAGATACCCTCTAGTGATAATCTAGAAGGGGGGGATGAATAGATTATCAAAAAACTTTTGCAAGCTTAGATGATCTATCAACTCCAAAAACAGAATTACAGCGGAAACAAATTCTTGTTTATACTCAATTCTAATAGGATCTAAAGCTTTGTCAGATAATCGATTTGTAATCAAGAACCAATTAATAAAACCAAGTAATAAGCAGTAAGAAGAAATAACACCAGATTTATAGTGGTTCGGATCAAACGATCCTACGTCCACTCTCCTTCTTCGAACTTGAAGAAGGGCCTTCACTTACTTACTTCCTTCTTTCTTGCTACCTTACTTACAATGATGAATCTTCAGCCTTACAATGAATCTTCCTAACTTCTGAATATCTATGGCTTGAAGATTGAATGAAAAAGTGTTCTATAAACACTAAGAACTGAAAACGTATAACACGTTTTGAATGTGTATAATTCTCTGTTGCTTGTGTATACAAAGTATGATGAAGAGTGCCAAGTGTAAAAAAAAATCCCATCTAATCTAAATTGATTTCTATTCCTATTTATAGAGAATACCTCTTGGCAGTTGTAACTTCCTTGAATTCAGTTAGTTGAAAGTTGTAACTGATTAACTAATTCTTGAAACTGCTTCTTATTTGGTTGTAACTGATTCTTGAATTTAACTAACTCTTCTAGCTTGTCTGATTCTTCACCCTGTCTTGAATCTCCACCTTGTCTGATTTTCTACTCTGTCTTGAATCTCCACCTTGTCTGATTTTCTACTCTGTCTGATTCTCTATCTGATCTTCTACCTCGTCTGGTTTCATCATCGTCTGTTTTCTGTTCTTGTTTCTATCTGACTTCTTTTAAATCAACCCTATCTTATTTCTATACTTAGTTTATATAAAGTTTTTATTACATCAGCTGACTATACATTGTCTTCAGCTGGTCATCTAACTTTACACTTTAACACATCAAAACTAAATACAAATTTCTTTTCCTAACAATTTCCCCCTTTTTGATGATGTTAAAACTCAGCTCAAGAAAAGGAATGTTAGTATTCTCAAAAATGTAAAAATAAGCGATTGAATTACAAAGTCAGATAACTAGAACAACTAGTGTTAATAACAGATGATTAGAAAATCATGAATCAGATAATCAGAACAATTTGATTACATAACTAGATATTTAAGAGTTAGAAAATGAAACAAAATATTTCAGAAATCAAGAGGTTAATCAGATTAGTTTTTAAGAGAAACAACAAAGATTAAGAGTAGATCAAAAATTTATTCACAGTCTATATCAGTTATCATGCAAATCACACAAAAACAGATAAGATGAGAAAAGAAGACTAGTCATACCACCTATTTTCTTCTGGAACATTGAGCCATTCAAAGACCCGCTTCTTAAGTGAAATAGTTTCACCTCCCTCTGCAAGATCAGCTGTGGCTTCTGCTTTGATTATCAGCTGCTTAATCTTTTCAAGGTCCAGATGACCATCAGCTGTTAGAGGGGGTTCCATCTGAGAATAAGCTGGTGCGACTACATCTGAGTTGAATTCATCATTTGCAAGGTTGATAAGATATTGATACATCTGAGGGTCCTTCTCTTCCAGCCAATTATGGAAAGCTTCGTCTTCATCGAGTCCCCACTTAATCACTTTGCAGACATGAAACTGGAAAATCCAGTCCACTTCGAATGGCCTCCACCTTGCCTGATCTGCCATTAATAACACTTCTTTGGGGACTACTTCGCTTCTATGATATGGCCTAAGGACTTCTTCCCCTTGCTCATCTGTTATCTTCTGAACCCATCTTCTAAGAGATCGATCATAATATTTTCCTGCTGCCTTCTCCTGCTCTCTTCTCCTCTTAGCATCCCTTCTTTTATACTTCTCCTTCTCATCTCTTTTCCTTTTTCTGATCTTTTCTTCTGCATCTATCTCAGCTTGTGATTTCTTTGGAACTTGAGTTGTTCTAGATGATCCAGAAGGAGATGTAATTTGAGCAGGTTCTTGCACAGGGGCTTCTTTTGTGGGTTCAGATCTTGTCTTCCTTACAACTTTCTCTGTCTTCTCCTCAGATTTCTTCTCCTCTGCTTTTAGCAATTCTTCAGACAACTCTTCAATTTTCATGCTCAAAGCCATGATCTTATCTTCTTGCTCGTCTACTCTTTTCTTGAGCACACTATCTTCCCCCTTTTTAGCATCAGCAAATCGGGTATTGCAGATAGTGGCTACTTGTTCAATTTGACTTACAAGCTCTTCTCATACATACCCCGTCTTATGATCAAGCTGGTCATATCTCTTCTTTTGTCCGACCTCAGCTCGTCTAAACTCATCATCCATGAACTGCTTTATGCTCATCGTCTGCCTATCCTTCTCCAGAGCAAGCTGCATCTTCAGAACTTGATGAAATGATGCTTCTTTGGCTTTCCAAGCTTCTCTTACTTGCTCTTCAACAGAATCTTTGATTTCAATATAGGCAGAACGAACGTACTGTTTTACCCATTCATCCTGAGAGTTCATCTCCTTAGCAACTGTCGTCTTAACTGCAGCCATCTGTTCCTCATGTCTTAATCCGGAGAAGTGTAGATCAATCATGGTTTTCTCGTGAATTGCAGCTTCTACGTTCTCTTTAATTGATGATGTGATGACATTTGGAACTAGTTGAAAAGCATTCAGACAAGCAGTCTTCAGATTTTGAACTTCAGCTTTTAATGCATCCATTTCGGATACAGACACAGATGTGGAGGGCATGGTCTGTTCACCAGAAAGATTTATTTCTTCAAATTCAGGTTCGGGTTGCGCCTCAACAGTCTGCTCTGTTTGTGCCTCCTCAGCTGTATCCATCCCAGCTGACTCATCGGCAGCTCCACCGATTACTTCCTCTCCCCTGTCCTCCTCTACATCCACTTCCTCTCCCCTTTCCTCCTCTACATCCACTTCCTCTTTCTTCTGTTCTTCCCCCTTCTCAGCTGCTTTCATCTCCTCAGGAGTCTCATCTCCAAGATATACTCGTTGTAGAATGTAATCAACAAAGGCATTTTCAGTGAGTATATCTTGGAATGACTTCAACTTTGCCTTCTTGAGAACCTCCTTCTCCCAGATGGCTAAATTGTTTCCTCCTGCCTCAGCTATCAGAATAGCTGTCTCCTCAAAAGATCCAAGCCTGAGTCTTCTTAACAGATAGACATCGATAAGCTCTTTCAGCAGCTCAGGCTCATCTTTGAGAGTAGACTCTTGTCTGAGAAGAAACTTTTTCCCAAGGATACGGAGTGAGGTCTCAGTAGGTCCCATATCTCCAGATGGATTTGGTAAGTTTAAGAAAAGATTTGGTTCAGATGAGGTTGTGGGTAGGAAGGAGAATGGATCATATGAGGTTTGGGTGGGTGTTGGACTTATGGGAGTGGGCCGTTTTAGAGGCTCAGAAGCAGCGGCCTTGTCTGCTTCTTCATCGCCAGGTTGGGAAGAAATGAATTTAGGAACTTCATCCTCAGATGAGGATGAAGATGATGAGGGTGACTTAATTTCTTCTTCTTCTGAGACATCTCCAGATGAGACTTCCACCGTCTCTGTCTCAGTCCTTTCTGCAACACTTCCCCCTTGGGAAGCTGTCTTTTCTTCCTCTTCCTCCTCAGCTGCAATATCCTCCTCCTCAGACGAGGATTCATCGGCTAGCACAGTCTCAACTTTCTTCTTTCCTTTGGCCTTAGAAGCCTTCTTTGTCTGTACTGGAGATGGGGTGTCTCCTTCTGAGTCTGTTGGGCCGAAGGGTTTCTCATCCTTGATAAGCAGACCCTTCTGTTTTGTGAACTTTTTCACCCCTGTCCGCCAGTCAAGCTTATCTGTCCCAATCTTATGTTCAAGTATGATGGTGATTCTTGCCATCATACTTGTTATCTTGGTTAGTGACCATCTTATCAGCTCTGCTGACACCTCTGTCTTGATGAACTTCTTTCTTTCCTCCATCAGACGAGAGTACACTGTCTGAGCCCAATTAATATCAGCTCCGTCTATAATGGCCCTCAGACAGCATATCCTTGGCTTAGTCAATCCATCATGACTCTGCTGCTCTCCCAGTATACACTTCGTCAAAATGAGCATCAGCAGTCTATACTTTCTTCGTAACATCCCCTTTTTCAGATTTGCAGTGTTATTCTTCTGGGATTTCCTTGCCATCAGTTTGTAGCTCTCCAAATATTCTTCAGCCTTGTACAAAAATGGGTTGCCTCCGGTGGTGTTTAAACCAAAAATTTCACCAATATCAGAGATTGAAACATGAATTTTTCTAGACTTTTCAAGAGTCCGAATTCGAGTTTCTAGTCCAGTATCTGTTGATTTGGCTCTGGTTAGGAATTCAGCGGCAAGATCATCAAGAGTTTTGGGTTTTGACGGTTTCATCGAGCAATATTTCTTTAAACCTCTATCTTGTAGAAGTTGAAGAATTTCTCTGGTTTCTGGATCGGTGGAAATGTCCCATTCCACATACATTTCGGATTTCGTACGACCTCTGATAGATTCAAGATCATATTCATATTTGATTCTGCTCTTTCCGGTGTCCGCCATTGATGAGTGTTTGAAGAATTTTAGGAGGGAAAAGAAGTTTTAAGAGAAGAAGGAATATATGTGTGCGTAAATGTGAATAGTGCACATGAATGTCTATTTATATGGAAAATATAATAATAAACAATTATTAGAATAATAATTGCCTGAAAAAGTGTAAATATAGCCTTTCGAATCGCCATTAATGCAATTATGGCATTTATTTTGAAAAGTGTACAGAATAATATTTAATATGTCGCGCGTGAGGTTGAGACGGTTCATATTTCAGAAACCGCCTCCAGTTCTGGCGCGTGAAGTATACTCAGTGTATTTCAAAATTGAATTTGATAAAATTTCGGGTCCATAGTAACTTCTCCCCTGACACAGTTACTTATTTGAGAAATTACTTTTCAGTTAATTGGAGAGATAAAATAAAATATTATTGTTTTTTTAGAAAACAAATTTGAACCCTTATCCTTTTATTTTGTAAAACAAATTATTTTATTTTACTGAGTAACTTCAATTTTAATGAATGATAGAGTGAATTATGATATTAAATCCATATATTAATTATATGAACCCAATATTCATAATTAAAAGTATGTAAGAAAACTTCCTGATTTTTCTCCTTGTCTGATTTGATAGTATCACTATCTGTTCCTTGTATCCTTTGGACAAATTGACCTTGTCTTGCAATTCGAATATTAACTTTGTTCTTACTGATATCACAGACACTTAGAAAGATTGTTAGTAACAAGAGTAAGTCAGATAAGGTTCAATAGTCATCTGATTCTGTAGGAGAAAGTTGACTATTACATCCTTATCTGAATTACTTATGGTAGACAAGTAATTATCAAGTCGATATGGTCAATATGACTAATCCTTGATTCTTGATTCCAATGAGAGGAGATCAATGATATCAGCTACCTGATTGTCCTTTGACTCAATCTTGTCTGATAATTCTTTCTAGACATAATATACTAAGATAAGGAAAACAAGGTTAATATAAGAGTTTTGATCAAAAGATGACTAAGGAAGCATCTAATAATCCTAATTCTACAGAAAGTTCTTTAAACCTTGTTTCAGCAAGAGGCTTTGTCAATATGTCTGCTTTTTGAAAATCAGTAAGAATTTTCTCTAGTCTGATATTGCCTTTCTCCACATGATCTCGAATAAAATGATGACGAATGTCAACATGTTTGCATCTGGTATGTAAGACTGGGTTCTGGGTAATAGCTATGGCACTATTATTATCACAAAAGATTGGTACATCTTTGGTGATAATGTTATAGTCCCTTAGCTGTTGATCGATCCAGATAAGTCAGAACAACAACTCCCACCCGCCATATACTCAACTTTCGTGGTAGAAGTAGCTACAGAGGTTTGTTTCTTAGACAACCATGAAATCAGCTTACTTCCCGTAAATTGGCAAGTTCCGGATGTAGATTTCCTATCTATCTTACACCCACCAAAAAATCAATCTGAGTATCCCGACAACTCAAAGTTATCGTCACCGGATACCACAAATCTACATAGATTGTACCTTTCAAATATTTTAGAATCTTCTTTGCAGCTTCAAGATGACTCTTCTTAGGCTTAGCTTGAAAACGTGCACATACACCCACTGCAAAAGAAATGTCAGGTCTACTAGCAGTCAAGTATAAAAGAGAGCCAATTAAGCCTCTATACTGCGTTTGATCGGTGTCTTCTCCTTTCTCATCTAGATCCATTGAAAAATTTGTCATCATAGGTATTTTGGCTTCTCACTGGTACCTATTCCAAATTTCTCAATAAGATCTTTGGTATATTTTGCTTGATTTATGAAAATTCCTTTCTTTGTCTGCTTAATTTGAAGTCCAAGAAAATATGTCATCTCTCCCATCATGGACATTTCGAATCTGTTCTTCATAAGATGACTAAATTCTTCACACAAGAGTAGGTTAGTTGATCCAAAAATAATATCATCAACATAAATTTGAACTAACAAAAGACCTTTATCGATTCTTTCCTAAATAAAGTTCTATCTATTTTACCTTTTACAAAACCATTTTGAATTAAATACTCGAGATAATGTATCATACCATGCTCTAGGAGCCTGTTTAAGTCCATATAGAGCTTTCCTTAGCCTATAGACCTTGTCTCCTTTGACAAAACCTGGAGGTTGTTCTACATAGACTTCTTCGGCTATGACTCCATTTAGAAATGCAGATTTCACATCCATTTGGAACACAAGAAATCTTTTGTAAGCAAAGATAAGCTAAGAACAATCTTATGGCTTCAAGACGAGCAAATCGGTGCAAAGGTTTCATCATAATCAATTCCCTCGGATTGTGAATAACCTTGTGCAACCAATCTAGCCTTATTTCTTACCACAATATTGTTCTCATCTTTCTTATTTTTGAAAACCCATTTTGTTCCAATAACTTTTTGATGATGAGGTCTTTCAACAAGCTCCCATACATCTTGTCTTTGAAATTGATTTAATTCATCTTGCATTGCATTTATCCAATTGAGTCGCTTAAAGCTTCAAATAGTTTTAGGTTCAAGTAAAGATACATAACAACTAAACAAACAGTCTTGGTTTATCTCGTGTCCTTGTCTGACTCTTAATCTAAACTTCCAATTATCTGCTCACCGATGATGATAAGTCGATACTCGTTTACCTTTATCTTTTACTGGATATGAAGTCTTATCTGGGATATTTTCATCAATTGGTTCAGATTACCTTCAGAATATCTTCTAGTCCATCTGGTAGTGTAGTCGCCTGCGATCGGATGACATGGAAGAACACTCAGCTTCCTTATCTTTATTCCCGTCTCGATGTGTCTTCCTCATCCGATTCTCGACTCGGTAGGTAGAACTTGGCTGATTTCTTGATGTTTAATCATTAAGATCTTCACTATCTTGGTGACATCATCTCGTACTTGCAGACTTAGAAATTTCATCAAAAACAACATGTGGTGTTTCTTCCACACATAATGTAATCTTGTTAAAAACTCTATATGCTTTAGATACGATGAGTATCCTAAGAATATCCCTTCGCAATCTTAGCATCAAAGGTTCTTAACTTTGATTTTCCATTATTATGAATAAAACACTTACAACCAAATATATGAAAATATGAAATTTTTGGTATTCTCGCCTTTCCATATTTCATAAGGAGTTTTGCATTTATCTTTCACAATTAAACACCTATTTTGAACAAAACATGCAAAATTAATGGCTTCGCCCAAAACTCGTGTGGAGTGTCATACTCGAGATAACATAGTCCTTGCCGCTTCTTTCAAAGTTCTCGTTCCTCCTTTCTACCACTCCATTTTGCTGGGGTGTTCTTGCAGATGATGTTTCATGTGCTATACCATTCTCGGACAATAGTTAGTAACAAACGAGTTCGAAACTCAAGACCTTTATCACTTCTAATCTTGACAATATTTAGTCCTTTTTCATTTTGAATTCTTTTGAGGAATTCTGGAATTTTTGTTACAGTTTCATTCTTTTTGTACAAGAAAATAACCCAAGTGAATCTAGAAAAATCATCTACAATCACTAAAGTATACTTTCTTCCACTAAAACTTAGAGGTGTAACTGACCAAAAAGATCCATGTGCAAAAGTTCCGTAATCCTTTCTCGAAAATGTGACCATTTATTGTTTTGAAAGAAGTTTTGGTCTGTTTTCCTTTTTGACAAGCATCACAAACATGATCTTTCAAAATATTTTATCTCGAAGTCCTTTGACTAAAAGATTTTCTTGCTATTTTGTTAAGAGTTTTGAAATTTAAATGACTAAGACGTTTATGCCATAGCCAATTTAAATCTTCTCAACTCTTAGCAATAAGACAAGTATCCTTAGAGCAACTCTTGAAATTTGCAATATATACATTACCTTGTCTCGACTCAAAGAAGTAAAATATTTTCATTTAAACCATCCAAAATAAAACATGCATCATGGGTGAATTTTACACAATATCCTTTGTCACAAAATTGAGATACGCATAAGAAATTATGTTTCAAACCTTCCACAAAATATACTTCATTAACCCGAATATCTCCAATCATCAAAGTTCCAACTCCTTTGGTTAGACCAAAATTGTTGTCACCGAACATTACTCGAGGTCCATCTATCTTCCGATAGTTAGAGAGAAGTCTTTTCTCATAAGTCATATGCTTAGAACATCCACCGTCTATATACCAAATGACTTCAAGAACATCTTGCTCAACTATCTCCTTATCCTTCCGCAATCACAAATTAATTCTTAGGTACCCTTTGTGTATTGGGTCCTTTTTCGTTAAGTTGATACTTAGGTATCCAAATAAAAACATCCAAGTTTTTCGTAACCAATGATTGAATTTTGCAACCATATCTATCCACTAATAT
Source organism: Paraleonurus japonicus (assembly GCA_030762865.1). Lineage (NCBI taxonomy): Eukaryota > Viridiplantae > Streptophyta > Magnoliopsida > Lamiales > Lamiaceae > Paraleonurus > Paraleonurus japonicus. The sequence continues at coordinate 32,261,626 of CM061059.1, read as the reverse complement.
TAGACTATCTAGATCAATTTTATTTAATTGATCTCTAGTGATTGTCTTATATCTTGGAAAGAATGGATACGACTTGCTTCTTCCATCAAAACCATTATACTTTGGAAATGACTTTGATTTAGTCTTTAGATTTCTTTTTGAAATATTTCTCCTCATCTGTATTTTCTCTTTTGAAATATCAGATGGGGTGATTTGCTCCTTTGATTTCTTTGGACTAAGTTCTGTCTTTTCCATAGTCTTAGTGGCTTTGACAAAAACTCTTGGTTTGATAGAATCATTTTTCGTGTTCCTATCAAAACCCAATCCAGTCTTATCACTAGGCTTCTGAGAAGTACTAAAGATGTTATCAATTGTAGACTGAGAGTTATTAAGATGTCCTAACTTGAGATTTAAATCTCTGTTAGTCCTTTTAAAATTCTCATTCTCCATATTGATATTTGAAAATTTAATTTTTAAAGAATTCAATTCTTTTTCCAACTCATTGATTTTCTCAGACGAGGAACTAGTAGATGTCCTTGATTGACATTCCCCCTTGAATGTACAATCTAGATTCTTCCTTGTCCCTGTCTGATATTCCTTTGTTAGACTAAGAATTTGATCCTTTAAACTTAAATTTTCGCCTCTATCTGTTTATAAGCGAGATAAAGTCGTCTTCGATCTTTTAGAAGTTTGTTAATAAGACATGAATCGATTCTGACAAGTTATCATTATCATTGTCTGAGGATGAGTAATAGTTTACCTCTTTAGCCATTAGGCACATATCATTGTCTGACCCGAAACTAGATGAGGATGAGGACGATGATGTCTCATGTGTTTCCTCCTTTTCGGCCAAAAGAGCTCGTTGATCCGCATACCTCCTATCCCGTTTCTTCCTCTTTTCTTCTCTCTCTCTAGGAGTGAGTTGAGGACAATCATAGCTAAAATGACCAGGTTTATTGCGGTATAACAAATATCTCCTCTTTCGACTTTGACTATTCTCACCTCGCCGATTGGTGATTTGAATCTTTTCACCGGATCCTTCTTTTTGTCATTGTCTCAATACTTCTCTTCCTTGTCGATTTATAATTTTGACGATTAAACCTATCTCTCTTATTCCTTTTATACTTCATCTTGAGTCTCTCATATCGTCGATCAATAAAGCCATTTCCTCCTTTACCGACAAATCGATGCTTTAGAAATCTTGTCAATCTTCTTGATGAAGAAATGCCACAGACTTTGCGAAGTAGATGACTCGCCTCATCTTCTTCATCTTCAATTTGTATATCATATTCCAAGGCTTTCGATGAGAAAATAGAGTATGATGTGAAATAGATGACAAGTTCTCAGTAGCTTTGAGGATATTTGCTTTTTCTCTCCATCTTTTGCTTAATGGTCTCGAGTACCTTATTATTAATTTCTTTCTCGAATAGGTTTTACCCAAATCAAGCAGCTTTGTTCACCAGATTGGTCAATCTTACATCCAACCGATCCACGCTTTCTCCATCTTTCATCTTGAACGTATCAAATGCATGTAAAACGATTGCAACTTATTTTCTTTAACTCGCTCGACCCTTCACAAACATTTGCAAGAGTCTTCCACATATCCTTAGCGCTTTACATCTCTTTACCTTTTCTATCCAGTCTTTGCTCAATGTCTCTATAATTTCTCTCCTTGCTACCGATCCAAATTGTGAATCTTTCTTTCGCTGTTTGTCAACTCGCACTTTTCTTTTCCTGTTGACTTCTTGTAGTAGAAGATTCACTCAAGATTAAACAACTCCATGGTAGAATTTTATTGACCTTCCTCAAGAACCTCTTCCATACGGCCATGAATGGCCTTTAAATGATTCTCCATTCTCAACTTCCAAAGAATCATATTCCTCTATAGAAAAATCAAACTCCTGGATTTCTTACTTTTAACAAGACATCGTAATTCAAGATGCTAAAAGACAACTTATCGAAATGTTAGTGACACAAAGAATAAGAAATCGATTTCAATGAAAACTCAGATAATTCAAGACCACAAATCTTTATCGAATGCCTTAACACCACCGCTCCGATACCACTTGTTGGGTCCCTTTAGAACGAGTTTAAATGCAAAAACAAGATACCCTCTAGTGATAATCTAGAAGGGGGATGAATAGATTATCAAAAACTTTTGCAAGCTTAGATGATCTATCAACTCCAAAAACAGAATTACAGCGGAAACAAATTCTTGTTTATACTCAATTCTAATAGGATCTAAAGCTTTGTCAGATAATCGATTTGTAATCAAGAACCAATTAATAAAACCAAGTAATAAGCAGTAAGAAGAAATAACACCAGATTTATAGTGGTTCGGATCAAACGATCCTACGTCCACTCTCCTTCTTCGAACTTGAAGAAGGGCCTTCACTTACTTACTTCCTTCTTTCTTGCTACCTTACTTACAATGATGAATCTTCAGGCCTTACAATGAATCTTCCTAACTTCTGAATATCTATGGCTTGAAGATTGAATGAAAAAGTGTTCTATAAACACTAAGAACTGAAAACGTATAACACGTTTTGAATGTGTATAATTCTCTGTTGCTTGTGTATACAAAGTATGATGAAGAGTGCCAAGTGTAAAAAAAAATCCCATCTAATCTAAATTGATTTCTATTCCTATTTATAGAGAATACCTCTTGGCAGTTGTAACTTCCTTGAATTCAGTTAGTTGAAAGTTGTAACTGATTAACTAATTCTTGAAACTGCTTCTTATTTGGTTGTAACTGATTCTTGAATTTAACTAACTCTTCTAGCTTGTCTGATTCTTCACCCTGTCTTGAATCTCCACCTTGTCTGATTTTCTACTCTGTCTTGAATCTCCACCTTGTCTGATTTTCTACTCTGTCTGATTCTCTATCTGATCTTCTACCTCGTCTGGTTTCATCATCGTCTGTTTTCTGTTCTTGTTTCTATCTGACTTCTTTTAAATCAACCCTATCTTATTTCTATACTTAGTTTATATAAAGTTTTTATTACATCAGCTGACTATACATTGTCTTCAGCTGGTCATCTAACTTTACACTTTAACACATCAAAACTAAATACAAATTTCTTTTCCTAACAAAAACCATTAGCAGAGTCTAGATTTAAAGAATTATGCTTAGAATTAGGATTACTTGATGCATTATTAGCTGATTTTTAATTCAGATTGCTTGCATCTGTTTAATGTATTCCTTATTTCTGTTTCTTTCTTTTCTTTAAATTAATGTTTAGAAAGAATTATCAGACTAGATATGAGTCAAAGGACAATCAGGTAGCTGATATCATTGATTTCCTATTTTGGAATCAAGAATCAAGGATTAGTCATATTGACCTTATCTGACATGATAATTACTTATCTGACATTCGGTAAATCAGATGAGGGCACAATAGTCAGCTGATTTCCTAAGAAACAGATGACTATCTGCACCCTATCTGATCTACCTCAAGTTACTAATGGTTTTCTTCAAGTCTATGTCTTTGCAGGAATATGTCACAGATCATATTGTTTCACCTCATCTTTCATAAACCTTCTTATTCAGACACCTTTGCCTCTGAATAATCTCCATATATTGTGTTTTCTTATAAAACTCTTATCGGATTGATTGGTTGGAAAACCTAACTTTAGAAAATTAAATCTGAGCCTGTTTATTTAAATTTTTTTTAAAGGTTTGCTATAAGATAGAACTAAGCTGTTTTAAAATCAGACAGATTACTTTATCAGATGACTTTACAAACTCATCTGTTTTTGAAAACCCTTATACGAAGTAAGGTAACTCTAGGCTGACGTCAGGTATACTTACTTCTCTGCATAAAGTAACCTACATCTGTCAAATCAACAGTCTATAAAGTAACTATTTACGCATTCCAAAGGCAAGTAGCATCCACGCACTGAATCCCAATCGTTTATCCAGATTTTTAATCGTTGATTCATGCGCAGTAAAACTTTTTAAATAAACGGCTTAGATTAAATCAGATTTTCTAAAAGCGGTTTCTCTTTCCAATTTTCCCTCCTATAAATATATCTTCTTCCTCAATCAAACTTTTTCACTTTCAGAAAATTATACCTATACTCTGCAAATTTTCAAAAACTCTTAGTCAAATTCTTTCATGAGCACTTCTCAAAAACGATTAGGAGTAACATCGACAATGGTGGAAGTACACACTGAAACATACAACATGAAGATCAAGTCGGAGATGTACGTCGAATTTGATACCACCACTGATGGTGAATCAAGGGAGATTCTTGAGTTATTGGAGAGGTCGGGATTGAGGACGTTCTGTTCCAAGAAATCCACCTTCAATAAAACACTGGATATGAGAGGCATCGAGTTCTACGTCAACGGGACATTTGAGAATGGGATTTTTAAAACCCGTGTCTACGGCGAGGTATTAATAGTAACTCCGACAGAGGTGGCGTGGATTTTCGACACAAGCAGTGAAGGAGTAAACCCCCTCACATATAAATCAGACGACTGGATAGAATCATTCGAGATGATTACCCGAAATTCAATGAAGGATCGAAGGTCTGAACTGAAGAAGAAAATGCTCCGACGGAGATATCGTCTGCTAATGACGATATTGACGAAGGTCATTTTAGGGGAGCAGAACTCCCATGATGGGCTGACTAGACCCAGGCTATGCTGCATGAGGGCGATTATTGATGGAGTTCAAGCCAACTGGGCTGGGATGCTATTGGGTAGGTTTAAGACGGAAAGGAAGAGACTGGAGATAGTTGGTGGGAAGTGGCAGGCGAGATCAATCACCAGTCTATTCAATAAGGTGACGGTGATATTGGAGGATATCTTGCCGACAGCTAGATTAATCGGGGCTGATGGTATCGAGCCTACACAAAACAAAAAGGGTCACCGACTAAGGATGAGCCGCCGGGGCTCAGCCGACTCGGATGAAGGAGCAGCCGAGGTCGGGCTCGGGATCCATCACCGAGGAGGTCAAGAAGAAGAAGAGGAAAGGGAGGAGCAGCCGACGGTGAGCTCACCGAGGCTTCACAGCCAATGAAGTCAAGGAGAAGGCCAAGAGAAGGAGGAGGTTGGTGAAAACCTCGGAGCCGGGAACCTCTGGCCGATCACCCTAGTCTGGCTGGCCGAAGAGGCACTTACGCTGAAATAGCAATAAAGTAAGTGGTCCAATCTGAGGAGGTACAAGAAATAAGCTCGAGAGGACCCCTCCCCCACTCACCCAGAGATGTACAATTCTCTCCCTCCCCCTCTCCACCCCACTCGCGCGATGAAGAGGTGACCCAGCCGGCACCTCCGAGCCTCTAAAACAAATTTACTCCCACAACACCCAAGCCACAACCTCATCTTCCCTTCCTCAAACCCAAATCTCATCCCCTCCACCCTCCCCATCTGATATGTTGTCCTTTCTCACCGGACCAGTCTACTCCCCCACCCCCATATCTACCATCTCTCCACCAGCCTTACTCCCATCTTCTCCAACTCTCCCCCATAGCCCAACCCAACCTACTATACCTCAGCCAACCCCTTCTCCACCACCCACTTCATCTGAAATACCACCCCTTCCATCTTCACCCCCACCAGAAATCCCCCCTCCACCACCATCAGACGCCTCTACTTTCTCCCAACCTTCTGAACCTCAACCAGTGGATACCTCCAACATCTTTGGAGATATCCACATGAGCTCCCCAAGTCCAACTTCTCCCACCCCCTCTTCCTCATCTGATTCAGAGGAAGAGACCAGTCCAATTTTTGCCATCTCCTCAGCCTTTGAGGATTTACACAAGCAGATCATAACCAAAGTCCAAAGGCTGATGGAGAGGAAGACGAGGAAGGTGATTCGAGCAGTCACCGATACAATACTCGCCAACATGCAGATTGCTGAGGTTAACATCACTCGCAACCTATCAGCTAACCTTGGCACTGCTGTTGGTACCCGACTGAGTAAACTGGAGGAGGAAGTGAAGGTGCTCAAGCAGAAGGTGGCGGCAGACAACGAAGTCCTGGTCAACGCTCTTACTTCTGATCAGACAGACATCAGGGTTCATTGTTCTGCCTTGGAAAAATAGCTCCAGACCCTGCAAGATGAAGTCAAAAAGGGGGAAGGAGTTGAAGGAAGAATGGACACCCTCACAGCTGGAGTCTTGTCCCTCACAGACAAGTTAGACTCAAAGGCAGACTCAGCTGAGTTGGAGGTAGCCAAAGCTGAAATCAAGATCAAAACAGACAAGTTGGCTGCTTTGCAACTGAGGGTGACCCAGATTGAGGAGGCCATCCGTGAGGATGAAGAGAAGAGGAGGAAGGAGGAGGAGGAGAAGACTGAGAAGCTACTGGTCAAGATGAAAGAGACTGAGAAACCCGAGGCCAAGGGCAAGGGTAAAGGCAAAGCAATAGTAGCAGTCGAGAAGTCTTCATCAGCTGAGCAGCTGATCAGCCCCAGACCAACAGCCGAGCGCAAAAGGAAAAAACCTGACTACTCAAACCTCTCAGCTGAGCAAATCAGAAGAATACACGCTAAGAAGGAAAAATATGAGAAGCAGGAGAAGAAGAGGCTGAAGAAGCTAGGAAAGACGGAGCTGAAGTGGGACAGGGATACTCGGAAGTGGGTATTAAAGGCAGCCGATGAAGCAGACTTCCGACCTGTCCACCGCTCATCAGCTCCTTCTAAGATGGTCTCTGGGCAGCACACCAGCGAATACAAGAAGCATGCTCTGGATGCCAGATGGATGTACTATTGGTACATCTTGAAGGCTTCTCCATCTGGTGCAGCTGATGAAGACATGCAGTGGCATGAGTGGATGGAGAAGGAGAATGCCGATCTATATGGGAAACTGCTCGATGAGGCGCACAATGTGTTCAACTGCGATCTGGTCGCTCCAGCCTATGAGCAAGTTACTCCCAAGCTGAAAGAGGATGGGTCTCCAGACATGGAATGGGTCAAATCGGTCATAATCAAAGCTGAAAGAGAATCCGAGCTCACAGACGAGAATGAACTCAAACAGCTCAGAGCAAGGATTTTCAACTGGCTGAACATTCCAGAAGCAAGCCGATGGGGAATTTGATAGACAGAATTTTCTTTTCCTTATCTTTTATTTCTATCAGTTCACCTATCTGTAAATTGTAAATATGTGAATAAATATACTTGGACTTATGTGAAATACTTGTCTTATTTTCTTAAAGTTTTTTTCCTGCTTTAAGAAAACATAAAAATTTTCTAAGTATAAATCATCTGAGAAATTTATCTCTCAGACTTAAAATTTTCTAAAAATTTATCTAAGTCCTAAGACTCAAAATTTTTTTTTCTAAATATTTCTGAAGAGTCTAAAGGTCTTGATTTTTCTTTTTGAATTAAGTGCTTTAATGTGAATGAATCTGTTGTAATGTGAAAATGTGCTCTGATATACCTATGTGATTATTTTAACTAACTCTAGAACTAACTTCAGCTGTGAGTGTGTTTCTTCCTTGTAGGTTTTAACTTCATCAAAAAGGGGGAAATTGTTAGATCAAGAAGTTTTGATGAGTTAAAAGAAGCAGCTCAGATGATCAGACGACCTGAAGAACATCTGAGATTAAGTCCTTATGCTAAGCTGATCAGACGGGGTCGAGAACCAAACTAGTCAGCTGAGGTCTGGAAGATTACAAGTCATCTGAAGACGAGCTCAAATCTAGTCATCTGCAGGAGACAAATATGAAGAGCTCAGATGAGGTCAAGACAAGCTGAGTAGAATAAGAAAGGCGAGTCTTCACCAAGTCAGCTGCAGACGAGTAGAATAAAATCAGCTGAGGTTTAGAGCGGTTTCCAAGAATAAGTTTGTTGAGCAGTCTCTAGTTTGTTAAAACTAATTAACAAACTAACTGTCTTTTCAGACTTATAAATAGGTCTAGGAACTTCATTAGAAAAATTATAGAGAGATCACACAAGTTATTTTTTAGATTCTCACAATTCACAAGACTTCGAAAAAGCACAAAATTGTTTTCAAAGATTTCTTCATAGATTTTTCTAAGTGTTTATAGAACACTTTCTTGCACATCTTCAGATACACTTCCATTATTTTAGAGTTAGATTTCACAGATTTGTTTAGGATTTTGAAGAGTTGAAGATCAGTTTGTAATTTGAAAGTTGTACGATTGTAAAGTAAGCAAGTAAGCAGATAGAAGAGACCATTCTTCAAAGTTTGAAGAAGGAGAGTGGATGTAGGATTGTTATAATCCGAACCACTATAAATCTGGTGTTCTTTATTGCTTTGTTTTACTTACTTGATTCTTACAAATTTCAGTTTCCAAATCAAAGATAGATTTCAGAATCAAAGTTAAATCTAAAATATCAGTTTGTTTTTTATCTTGTTCAAGTTGAGTTTAAAACTGAATTTTCGATGTGTAACTTTGAAGTTTTGAGTAAGATTTAAAGAGATTTGAAAAATCTACAAAATCTATTCAACCCCCCCTTCTAGATTTTGTCCTAGAAGGTTAACTCAAGTTTTCTTAATCAACTCAACCAATCGGGACCAACAGAGTAGGCCTAAAAAAATATTCTAAGCAGAAGGGATTGCTGACCAAGAATGAAAGGATAGGTGGATTGCCAGACTCTGATGATGATTCAGACGAGGCTAGGAATCAGAGGGAACAGGCAGCAGCTACAGTAGCTCGGAGACAAGCAGCTGGTATACAAAGAGGAGAAATACCTGAAGCTGAGGTACCAGCTGTTGAGGCTGCAGAACCAGTAAATGTGACCGAAATTGAAGCTGAGGATCCAGCTGTAGTGGAAGTATCAGCTGAGGAGGCAGCAACTGCGGCAAGGTCTCCTAGGAGAAGATCAAGGAGAAGGCTTGTCAAAGCCTCTGAGAAGAAGGCCTCAGCAGAGTCATCTGATGTCGCTACCAGCCAACCATCAGATGAGGATTCAGATGAGGATAATCAATTTATTCTTCAAAGGAGGCCTCGAAAGACATATCAAACATCTGAATCTTCAGGGAGCTCAGGCCGACAGACGGAAGCCTCAACACTACTTCCAGAGGAAGTACCAGTCCTGAACATTGCAGCTGAGGTTGCTCAAATGGAGGTTCCTCCTTCACCAGCCAAGGAAGCTGCTCTCTCTCCAATTCAGGAGGAAGGTACCAACTCTTCTCTCTCTTTATCTCAATCCCCACCTGGTAATGAAGAGGTGTGCCCGGCTGGCACCTCAAAGCCTCTACAACAGCCACAGTTGTCCCAAATTTTCAGTCCAACTCCCACAGTCCAAACACAAACTCCAACCGAATCTGTCATAATCCCATCTGAAACCATCTCTACTCCCACCCAATCTGAATCCATTCCCACTCCATCCACCATCCCACAACTCGAACAACCAACCTCATCTACCATACCCACACCTGAAACTCAAACTTCCACCCCTCCACAAACACGAACCTCACCTCCTCCTGAAATTGAGATCCCGTCTTACTCATTTCTGGAGGACATCCAGATGAGCTCACCTGTCCCCCTACCTCAAATATTAGAACCCCAAACTTCCACTTCCTCCTCGTCTGAATCCTCATCTGAGGATGAGGATAGTGACCTTAGCCCAAATTCAGCCATCTCTTCCATTGTTGCTCAAATGGAGAAGAAGATTAAACAAGCTTTTACTAAAAAGATGAAGAAGAAGACAAGGAAGATGGTGAAGGCAGTCACTGAGACAATGATTTCCAGCATGAGGGAAGTAGAGGTAAATCTAATTCAAAAAATTACTTCTATTACTAATTCTGTCTTGGCTGAGAAGGTGAAAGCCCTGGAGGAAGAGGTGCAAGGGTTAAGAAACCAAGTCACATATTACAATGCTATTGTAGTTGACTCATTAGCCATGGATCAGTCAGACTTCCGTGTCAAATATAATGATCTAGAAACGAAGCTGACTACCCTGGCTGATGAAGTCAAAAAGGGGGAACAGGAGGTACAAGAAAGAGAGCGGACCCTCACAGCTGCTTTGGACGAAACCAGAAAAGAGGTTGGCACCAAGGCCAGTACAGCTGAGCTGGAGGCAGCCAGGGAAGAAGCTCGAATCAAATCTGATGAGTTGGCTGCACTTCAGCTAAGGGTCAGCCAGTTGGAAGAAGCTCTTAGGGAGGACGAGGCAAGAAGGAAGAAGGAGGAGGAAGACAAATCTGCCCAGCTGTTAGCAAAAATGAAAGCATCAGAGAAAACAACTGAGGTAAAAGAAAAAGGCAAAGGAAAGCTAACTGAGGAGCCAACTCCAGTCAAAGCACTAAGTCTCAAGCCTATCCTAACTGAGAAAAGAAAAAGAGAGCCTGACTACTCGAATCTCTCGGAAGAGCAGATAAGCAGAATTAGGATGGAGCAGGCCTGGTATGGAGAAAGGGAAAGGAAGCGTCTGAAGAAGAAGAATAAGGGGCTGGAGATGAGATGGAGCAGGGAAGTTAGAAAATGGGAGATGAAGGGGGCAGAAGAAGCTGAATTCAGACCTTATCATCGGACACTTAATCCTCCAAAGGTCGTCGCTGGAAAATGGTTTAAGGAGTACAAAGAAAGGAATTTAGAAGCCAGATGGATGTATCATTGGTACATCTTGAAGGGATCTAATTCTGCAACTCAGGACGAAGACCTTAGGTGGCATGAGTGGATCGAGAAAGAAGACGCAGATCTATATCATCGACTGATTGATGAAGCTGATAAAATTTTCAATGCAGATCTGTGTGCCCCAGCTTATGAAAAAGGCAGACCCAAGACCAACCCTGATGGTTCTGTAGATATGAACTGGATTAAAGGCATCATTGCCAAGGCCGAAGTAGAGTCTGGACTGAAAGGTGAAGAAGAATTGAAGAAGCTAAGAAGACGAGTCTTCAGCTGGCTGGACATTCCAGAAGCTTATCACTGGGGAGTCTGATCAAAGGACTATTTTCTTTCCTTATCTTCTTAATTCTCTGATCTTTTTGTAATATGTAAATTTGATGTGAATAAACATATGTTTGACTTATATGATTTGCTTGTTTTATCTTTTAAAGTTTTAATCATCTGAGAAGACTTTCATCTCAGAATTAAAATTTTCTAAAAAATTTTCTAAGTCTAAAATTTTCTAAGTCCTTTGACTTAATTTTTTTTTTTATTCTAAAAAGAGTCTAAAAGACTTAAAAATTTTCCTTTGTGAGTTAAGTGCTTGAATTTGAATGAATCTGTTTTAATGAGAAAATGTGCTCTGATATACTTATCTGATAATCTTGATTAACTCTAAACTAACTTCAGCTGTGAGTGTGTCTCTTTCTTGTAGGTTTTAACTTCATCAAAAAGGGGGAAATTGTTAGATCAAGAATGTTTTGATGAGTTAAAAGGATCAATTCAGATGATCAGACGACCCTGAAGAACAGCTGAGATCAAGTCCTTATACTAAGCTGATCAGACTAGGTCAAGGACTGATTAAGTCAGCTGGAGATAAGAGGTTGCAAGTCATCTGGAGACAAGCTCGAGTCTAGTCGTCTGCAGGAGACAATAATGAAGAGCTCAGACGAGGTCAAGACAAGCTGAGTAGAATAAGAAAGGCGAGTCTTCACCAAGTCAGCTGCAGATGAGTAGAAGAAATCAGCTGAGGTCTAGAGCAGTTTTCAAGAATAAGTTTGTTAAGCAGTTTCTAGTTTGTTAAAACTAATTAACAAACTAACTGTCTTTTCAGACTTATAAATAGGTTTAGGCACTTCTTTAAAAATATATCTATCACACGAATCATTAATTCAACAATATATTCTCTCAAATCACAAGTTTTCAAAAAGCACAAAATTATTTTCAAGGTTTTCTTCATAGATATTTCTAAGTGTTTATAGAACACTATCTTATACTTCTTCAAACACATTTCTATCACTATAGAGTTAGATTTCTCAGAATTGTTTAGGAGTTTGAAGATTTGAAGATCTTTGTAAGTTGTAAGCTGTACGATTGAAAGTGAGTAAGTAAGCTAGTGGAAGAGACCCTTCTTCAAAGTTTGAAGAAGGAGAGTGGATGTAGGATTTTTATAATCCGAACCACTATAAATATGTTGTTCTTTATTGCTTTCATTTACTTGTTTATTTCAATTTCCAGTTTATCAATCAAAGATTAATTTCAGAATCAAAGTTAAAACTAAAATATCAGTTTGCTTTTTATCTTAATAAAGTTGAGATTAAATTGAATTTCCGCTGTGTTACTTTGGTGCTTTGAATAAGTTTTGAAAGATTTGTAAAAATCTGAAAAATCTATTCAACCCCCCCTTCTAGATTTTTCCTAGAAGGCTGGTACAAGTTTTGCCTAGTCTTCTCAACTAATCGGAACCAACACAGACTAATATAATCAATAATATGACGAAGTGGTATAGCTCGAGTGATTAGAGCTCCACTACCTATGACCCAAAGGTCATGGGTTCGAGTCACCCTTTGGCCGATCAAAAAAAATATATATATATATAATCAATAATATATCCATTCACATCTCCACATCTTCACACAGAATAATAAAAACATTTGCACATAATCAAAAAAATCTGCACATAAACAGTTATATTTGCACAACATCATGAATTAATAGCTGACAAGATAAAATTAATTAGCACAATCCTCAAAATTTTGCACAGACAGCTGAACCAAATTTGCACAATAGTTAACTTTTTTGCACAACTATCTTAATAAACATATTCCAGATGTATGAAGCAAACAAATTTTACAGGAGAACATCACCAAAGTAATTTCTGGGCTTCATGACCTTCCCACTTTTCACTTTTGGGCTATCAGAACTGCAATCGGATGATGATTCATAAACCATATCCTTCAATATATCCTTTCTTTTCCCCCTTCTAGAACCTGTTTTATTTGATATTCAGACTAATCCAAAGAATACATAATCAATAAAAAGTGGCATATATATTAGCTCAATGTTATGTTATATACCTTCAGATTCTGAACTGCTGCTGTTTTTATGATGTTTACTCCTACGTTTACGTATTCGTTCAACAACAACGCAGTCACTATCAGATTCTAAAGAAAACAAGAACAATACAGAGAATTATCAACACACACTAAATATTATAAATTTGCAAACAAGAAACTTAGAATAGAATATAAATTGGAAACCTGACTCAGTAGAGCTATAAACATATCGAACAACTCTTTTCCCTGAAAATATAGATGAATTAGAGAAAATAACAACATTACAGTGAATACTTTTATACGAACTTAAAGTAAATGAAATTAAAGTTACTAAACCTTTTCTTTTTCTGGCTATGTCCACCACACGTCTACCACGAAATCCTTCAAAAAGAAAGTCGGAAATTTTCATAAGAAATTATTTTTAAAAAATAAAATTTAAAGAAAAATTTTCATATCTTACTGCTCTTTCTATCTTCTTTCTCGTTGACATACTTCTTTTTTCTGTTATCTCGCTTTTTTTTCCCGAGTTTATCGTCGTCATCACACAATCTCTTTCTCTTAATACGACCCATTTGCAGAACTAAAAACATACAAAAATAGACAAAATATTCAAAATTTTTGCACACCATGTATTTGTAAAGAACTAAAGAATGGATTGGATTACCTTTTGAAAGATTTCAAACCGAAGCTCCGATTCGTAAATTTTTTGCGGAGAATCACTTGAGAAGGAAGCTTGATTTTCAATTTGGATTTCAAATTGTAAAATGAAATTGAAATGCGTGGGCTTTGCAAAGTAGACGCTTTTCTGCAGCTTCCAGCGGTCAAGCTTCTGTCAAATCAGTCAATCAAAATAATTGGTGGAATAGAAAAATAATCAAAATAACCCGCCTTAGCTGAAGGGTATTATCGCCAATTCAGCCCTTTTTTTTTGCACCTATTTGTAAAGAATTACTATAGAATCACTTACTTGTAATATGTAGGTGGACTTTGCACTTAATTGTAATGGACCCTAATAAAAAATTGTTGGAATTAATCTAATAAATCAAAAGAGAGGGAAGAAAAGTAAATTGTTGAAAAAGATAGGGAAGACTTCCACCAACACATTTTGTTGGCAACTATCTTAATCTTGGAAAGCTACTACCTTTGACCAATTCTATTATTATTTTTTATTTTTTAGAAAAAAGAAATAGACGGGTATATGTACAAGTTATGCATTGCTTTTTTAATATATGTATTCTGATTAATATTCAATTATATTCTTATAATAATATAAATAGAGTAATTAAGTCAATTGTGCACCATACAATTCAAGTGTATTTTTAAATAATATCAGTTATTTTCATTGAACAATATCAGTTGGATAGTGCACACAACTATAATAGTTGAGTGAAATAATTGATACTCTAGCTCTCCGTCCTAATTTTGATTGTTCATTCCTTTTCCATTTCTTGCTATTAAAGTTGTCTATCAAGCACTCTCTAAGAAAATAATTATCTATTAGTTTTAAAAGATATAAAATGAAGGGTAACTGAGTATTTACTTTATTGAAAGGGGTTATTTTAAAATTAACTTTATTAAAAGGGTTAGTTGAGTGACAGTTGTAAATAAAAAATATTTGTAAGAATTTAATTTATGAGGGCAGTGTTGTTTTTTTATTATTTTGGGTATGAGAAAATAAAAATAAAACGTCTATTTTTTATTTTATTTTGAACAATAAAAATTGAGATAGAAGAAGTACTATATAAATATATATTTAAGTTGTATGGTACACACGTGACTTCGTCGTATAAATATTTTAGTTCTTTTTAATTGATATTGATAATGTTAAAAATGGTTTTATTAACACTAAAGTCAAGAGTACATATCATCTCACGTGTGCAATACTGTTGTCTTTTGTTTGTTAGATGAAGCCTCAATTTTTATAGTTAATTACCGCTGGAATTAATTTAATAAAACTTTTTATTTAATAAATCTTCTTGAAAAATATGCCATCCATAAAACTTTAAAGAACCAAACTGTATATATCCCTGTAATAATTTTTTTTAATAATAATAATAATCAATTAAGTTTAGCCAAACACAATTTTAATTAAATTTGATTGTATTAAACTTTTTTTTTTGACGGGAATTTGATTGTATTAACCTTTAAAAATACTATCAAACCTTGAATTTTACTGTTTAGATTTATCTGATTTTTATGATCAACCTTTAGAAAGTGTGTTAAACCCATATCAAAATTGTGGTCGAACTTGTTATTGCAATCAATTAATTAAATCGAGCATGAATAATTTTTAATCAACTTGAACTTTAAGTTGTATCGATTAAAATATATAATAAATCAAGTAACTTGCTTACCAAAACCAATGGGCAAGTCATTAAGTATATCAATATCTATAATCTATAATCTATATAAAAGTGGCTAGCATTTGAGAAACAGTTTTAGACATTTTTGCCCCTCCCATTTTATGTCATGTTCAGTTTAATCCTTGGCTAAACTCATTTTCTTTTTCCTCTTTCAGTTTCACCCCTCGACTTCCCTCTTCCTCTTCTCAAGCAATGCAACGCCTTTTTTTTTTCTACCAGTTTTCACCCACCCCCGTTCCTACTTCCTGGCTTCCTCTCAAGAAATCTAACGCTTTTTATCTTCTTTTTTCCCTTTCAGTTTCACCCCTCCCCCGATCCGACTTCCCTCCTCTCAAGAAAGCAACGCTTCTTCTCCCTTTTTTTTTTCCCTTTTCAGTGCGACACTCTACTGAGGACGGCGACTCCTCGACGTGTGAAAGACTTATTAGGAGTAATATGTTTATTTGTATATATTGTCCCACATTGTTTTCTTATAAATTCTTTCACAATGTAATTTGTATATAACTCTTGTACACTCAATGAGAATTTTATGCATTCCAAATATATCCATTCTACAAGACTGAAGCAGATTTGAGATGCGGCGAACGATTGCCCATGAGGTGTTTACTTCTAAAATGTCGATTTATTTTTCTATGTGTTCTCCATCTTTGCGTACAAACTTTCAAGTTTTACAATGAATTTGTATTTGTTTTAGTAAATGTCATTATGTATTTGATTCTTGAGTTATTTTTACTCTGGGTTTTGCAGAATGGAAGAAAGGCCGGAGCTTAAAATCAGGCTTGAAATCTTGGGAGAAGAGAGAATTCATTCTTACACGCACATTTTTGGTTTCCTTAGAAAATGACCCTGTTAGTCCCATTTTCATCTTCATATTTTCATTCCTTATATGTGTCATATACACTAAACTTGACTCCTCAAGCTACTATTTTTTTCATCTCACTGAGAAATGTAACTCTGGTGGATCAGTTTCATAGTACTTTGATTTCATTAGACTTCAATTTCAGCATTATTGTCTAATATATCCACAATTTCACTTTGTTTGAGTGCGCTTCCACAGCGTGGTGGTGAAGTAAATTTGACATTGGCCGGCATTGATTTAAATAATTCAGGAAGGTATGAAATAGGTGTTCTCTCTTTCTGTTCATCTATTTCAATGTGTCTCCTGAAATCTTTAATGTCTTCCTGTGTACAGTGTTGTTTTTAGAGAAGACAAGAAACTACTAACAATTTTGTTCCCTGATGGACGAGCTTTTACTCTTAAGGTTAGCAAATGACTGCACAAACTTCTCCTTTGTTTTCTTGCTCGGCACCTTTTCTTTATTAAAACGATC
The DNA here is from genome assembly GCA_030762865.1 of Paraleonurus japonicus. Taxonomy (NCBI): domain Eukaryota; kingdom Viridiplantae; phylum Streptophyta; class Magnoliopsida; order Lamiales; family Lamiaceae; genus Paraleonurus; species Paraleonurus japonicus. Next base: position 32,245,089 of record CM061059.1, on the reverse strand, counting down.
ATTGCTTCTCTTTGTAGTTATCTTGCATTATCTTGTAACTAAACAGTTGTTTGTTTTGTCCTTTTCTGTTTCTAATAAGTATTTCTCTTATTTTTTCCAGCCATAATTCTTGTCGCAATCATCTATTACTTTCGCCACCTCTGAGAACTACGACCTGGATCAGAGGATTACTGTATCCTTTTAGTGCCCACTCTATCAACATTGCTTTCTCACAAATTATGTATATTGGAGAATGCCATACATTTATATATAGCAATTTTGTTTTTGAATGCTTTTGTTGCATTAAAATGAAGTCTGCATATCCTGAACGATTTAATACAAATATTGTGCATTAGCTCCAACAGTGTTCGCTGGTCAAAATGACCCCCTTCCTTTTGAAGCTCTATATGTGAGTCGCATGGAGAATATTTTTGCTTTGTAGTTACGTCATTTATCTCCCCCTTTCTTTTTTTCCTGGAATATTCATTCATTTATTAGCATTTTAGACTTTTAGTGTTTGTTCAGACTTTGTCGGTTTGCTTGCTAGGGTACTATTCTGCACTGTGAATTACTCTGGCAAAAAGCTATGGCTGTTGAAGAGCTGTAATAACAATATCTTATTCACATGTTTCTTTCCTTTTGCCACAGCTTCTGCTCTTCCAATCGATCAAGTTGTAGGTTGGGCGCATGCTGTTGGAGCCAAAGTGCTGATAGATGCTTGTCAAAGTGTTCCTCATATGGTGGTTGATGTGAAGAGTCTTGACATTGATATGCAGCTAGTATGGTTAACACAAGCTATACCTTTTCAATTGATAAGATGTACTTAACATGCTTTTCTACTGTTGTAGACTGTTGCGGCTCGTCGGATGCCTGCTAGGCAATTGTAGGTGCAGATACAGGGAAAGGGAGTACTAATTTATTTTCAGATTTCTATTACTAATTATATATTTTAATTTCTAACGAAAATTATAAAATGAGTGACTCTCTTACACATCATTTGCACAATATAATTGGGCACAAGAGTCATAATCTGTTTTGGAACAAAATACTCTCTTCGTCTATTAAACTATGCTCACATGATTGGAAACAAATTTAAGAAAAAAATAAATAAAATAGCTAAAGTAAGAGTACGATGGGGTATTGTGGAATCTATTTATTACTAAAGTAATTGTTTGTGACTGTAAAATCAATGACATTTAAAATAATTAAATGATGGTTGGAGTCTGGAAGGTGATAACAAATTTATTGTTTTCAAAAATGGATGAATATATTTTCGTTGATGGACAAATAAGGCTATTAAACATACTTTCGGTGGACGGAATGTACAGTAAATATCACGTTTAATTAAAATTAGTGTCACATTTCATTATACACCACTAATTATTCACGTGAAGAAGACAACAAAATTTCTTACTTTCTTAGAGTTGTTTAGAAAATTCATTAGTGAATATATTTTGGGCAGCTAATCCCCTTATATACTAATAGAGAGTTTGGACTGATGATGTGTCGCTACATGATTAATTCTGATGATGTGTCGATTATATGAATAGTCTAATTCCACGTGTCATATTTTGATATAATTTATTTATATTATGTGATAAGATGTAATTCTATAATTAATTTTTATACATGTGTCATTATTTGACTGCAATTTTATGTAAAAGAAAATTTTGATTCTAAAATTTATTTTAGGTAATTGCTTAAAATAAGTAATATTTTCTAATTGATTTTTTTGTAAAAAAAAAATAAATTGTTGACTTTCTTTTTTAAAAGAATTTCTTAGTTCTGTCTCATTGAGTATTTTTTTCTTCATAATTTTTTCATATTTTTCAATAATTGTTCTAATATTTAATTTAATCTTCGGATGTTAATTTTTTTTTTTAAAAATAATTAATTATATAATAAAAGGTGAAATTTTAAAAAATAAAATTTACATGAAATTTTATTTAAAATTATATCATAAAATAAATTGTTTAAGTCATTTAAGTACTATGTACTGTGGACATCGACTTGTATGAACATTCCGCGTAATACGCGGGAGATTCATCTAGTTCGGAATAAAACTAAGATAAAGAAGTCCCATAGTTTGAAAATACTGTGCAAAATTGTTTTGTTGTTTGGAAATTACACAAAACCCCTCATGGTTTATTTACGGGTTAATTGAAAAAAAAAGTCACTAGATTTAGGATTTTTATCATTTAGCACATTTTTTTTCTTTGTAATTTTGCATTTCACAACTTTTTTTCGTTCTAGTCATTTTGCTGATCAGTCTTGCATTTGCCTTGTTTATGTTTGTTTAATTTCTAGGATAAATCAACACGTTTTACTCATCAACTTCATTTGTAGCATTTCTAAGATAGAGCAAAAAATATATCAAGTCATTATACTGCATAAGAAAAGTGAGGCTGAGAAACCACTACTTATAGCCAACGTCTGCAAAAGTAATAAACAGAAAAGATGCCAGCTAAGTGAGAGAGCTGATCAAGTGCGGTGAGGTGCATGAGATATTTTAATATCCAATGCAGGTATAAACTACACAAGTACAATTGGTAATGAAGGTAATCTACAGTATGATATTTAATTATTTATGAATTTATGAATTATGATATTTTATAAAGTCTACATTAATTTTTTTTATTTACAATTTTTATTTAATACAATTGCTTTTTTTTATAAAAAAAAATTGATGGGCTGCGTTAGCCCGTACAAGGCCAGGTTGAACTTCTATTTTGTATGCCCGATCAGTTCACCGGCCAGCCCAACCCGGCCCACGAAATTTGTTTGCATCTCTAATTAAAGAGAACAAAAGATGATTAATGACATTATTTTTTCTCCTAAAAACAGTGTTATTTTAATTAACTTTTTTCCCTCCTACAATCACCTCTCCTCAATCATTCTCTTCCACCACCACCACTAAGCTAACTACCATATAGACATTTCTTTCTCCAATATATCTGGGGACATAAAGATTAAAAAATATTTTTACTCTCATTCTCATTGAAAACTTGTAACAAATATCATTTTAGTATATATTAAGTTATGAGTGTGTCTACTGTGAACAAGGGTTCACGGTGAAACTTGATCATTTACTAAAGAGTATCAGTTGTAATAACTAAACAGTATTACCTATATTATTAAAAAGTATCAGTCCGTGATAACTGAAAAGTATGTCCTATATTGTTAAAGAGTATTAGTCGTGATAACTGAAGAGTATTACCTATATTGTTAAAGAGTATTAGTCGTGACCGATACTCTTTAATAATATAGGTAATACTGTTTAGTTATTACAACTGATACTCTTTAGTAAATGATTAAGTTTCACCGTGAACCCTTATTCACAGTAGACTTTGCCTTAAGTTATATGTGTAAGGAAGAAAAAGTAATGTTTTGAAAAAGTTAAGATGAGTAGTAAAATAAGACGACCAACTGAAATCATTGTATAGTCAGCTAAAGTAATAAGTAAAGTAATATGTAATATTTATCAAGTGTTGTATTAGATAGCTTAGTCGATGAGCAAGTTTTGGCCTGTCTGTTAATCAACATAGTGATCTGGTGCTCTTTTTTTGCTTTTCCCCTCACCAGATGATCTGGTGTTATCTTTTTTTTATTTTGCTCTTTACCAGAAATACTTTTCTAAGTTTGATTTCTTCTAATTGTCTACCATTTTATTGAATTTCCAAAAGTGCAATAATCTTTTTAAAATTCATCTTGTTATGCACTCTGGGAAAATATAGCAAGGAAAGAGAAATATAGTGATTAGACAGTGAAACAAAGTGGGATATTCTTATCTTATGTATACCTGAGACCTGGTGAAACTCATGTTACTTTAATTGCACATGTCATTCAAATTCACAACAACTAAAATAAAATTCCAGATTGCATTAGATCAGTGGGATTAGAACCACAACTTGACTAGTTTCCCACCACATATTTCGTTTATTGAAATACCTAGTTTACAGAAAATGATTTTTATCTAGAATCTCCAAAAAGTTTTTTCCCTTAGTAAAACATGTTCTTATGCACATAGCTTTCATTTTCATACTCAACATGTTACAATACCAACACCGTTCAAATTTGTGTTAGTTTGTGAACGGTCTCACTGTAAGACTCTTTCAAATAATTTTTGTCAAATTTATATTTATATATTTCCATGATTTAGAATTGATTTTCTTACATGACATCAAAGTGGACTAGGCTTGGCAACGGGTAGGGAATTACCATGTAATAAACGAATTCTTTTCTAATGAGCTATATGTGTTTTCAAAGATGTGATTTTCAGGTAGACGGACGAGCATCTGAGCCAGAAGCACTCTTAGCACTTTAAAGAATAATTGAAATAAGGTTTAATTTATGGTGAATAAAATATAAGACTTAATTGCTATTCAAAGTAAAATTATTGAAAATCCTTATCGAACTCGAAATTTTATCGAACAAAGAATAATACTAAATAAAAAAAAAATTAACGATGACAATCCTATCGCGTCTAAATAATATGAATTACTAAAATAATAAATTTATCAATGCATGAAAAATTATCTGATATAAATATACAAAATTAAATAATTTATTCGTCTTAATTTTACAGCTAGTAATTCATGAAATAATATGGGATGAATTGATATGTTTTCGAAATATTTATTTGATTACTCATTTAGTGACTAAATGATACTGATTATAGAATATAACTGTAGTAAATACCTAAGTAAAAATATCTAGATATTAACTTTCAACTTTGCAATTAAGTCCCCCATCTTCCTCTCCATTTGATTAGCACCCCTCCCCTCCTTTTCCCTCTATAAATTGCCTTGGATCCCTCCCCATGAACACACACAAATCTGCATCCCTCTTCACTCTTCAAACACCCAGCTGCTACCCCTTCTTCTTCATGTTTGTTTTACCATTGAAGCTCAAGGAAAAGCTTCAAGCTTTATCACCACCACTTTCCCTCCAAGCCAAAGTCATTAATCCTTAAGCTCCATCCAAGAAAAAGTGATCACAGGATGTTTCATCTACAACCCAAGTCCATTCCTTGAGGTAAACAACTCCTACAAACTATTTTAATTCACAAAAATTTGAGGTTGTGATGAATATTCTCGTTTTTGACAGCTTTTGTGCTTATTTTAATGAATTTCGTTGGATGTGTTCTAATTGCCTAAAAATCATGAAAAAATTATGAGACATAGTAGTAAAGCGTCATCGGACCAGTGGATATGGAGAAATAATTCTTCAAAGTTGACATCTTGAAAGTTGAAACTGGACAGAAACTGGACGAATTGTGAGCAACAACTTGATGAGCTTAGTTACCTTGTTTGCAAGCGTCTAAAAATCTTGAAAAAAATCATGAATGATCCTCTTACAATCTAGTATAACGTAGGAAAATTTCATAATCATCAGAGTTGTCATCTAGGAGAAATAAATCTTTGAAATAGGTATGATATAAATCAGTGAAAAACGTAACTGTGATTTATAATCAAAACTAGTACCGGCCATTTGGCTAATGCAAAAATTATGAAATTTTAGAGGCATGTTCTATGATAAGTCTAGTACAACATATTTAAATGGAATCTATTCCAAATAATTTCGTACGTTTTGGCCTAGCCAAAATAGAGATATGAAGTTTTTGCTAAAACCTGTCCAGAGCGAGGATCAGTGGGTTCATCGACATTTCTTGCTAAACTGGTATTAATCGGTAACGAATTAGGCTCAAGTCCCTTAATGAAAATTTCTCTATGATAAGTCTAGTATAACATATTTAAATTTGGTGAATTTTGGATAATTACAATGAAAGCTATGAATTTTTGATTGAAACCTGCCCAGAAAGACGATCTGTAAAGTGTATCGACTTCTCATGGAAAAACTGTTATGATCCGAAATGAATTAGGCTTAAGACCCTTGATAAACTTTGTTCTATGATTAGTCATGTGTAACATAATTTAATTTCATAAATTTTGGACTTCTCTAAATGCCCTTTCTATAATTTTAAAGATTATGTGACAGTCTTCTATGTTTATTAGAAAATTATGAAGCTATAATGTTATGGTTGAATTATTCTGATAATACATGTTATGATGTTACTCTATACATATTAAAGTATCATATTGTTAAAATTGAGAATTTATGGATATGTATAAATATTTTATTTGGAATTTCTGAGAAGTAGGACTATTATTGATATACTTTGAGAAATAACATTTATAATTATTTGTTTTGATCAAAATTAATATACTTATGAGTTGTATGTGTTATTATATGATTAGATGCAAATTTTGATGATTTAATTCAAAGTCTAAGTATTTAAATTGATTTTTATAAAGTTGAGAACTGTTTATTTCATCTTTTAGCAAATTAATTGTTTTGGTATGTATTTTATTCAAAATGGGCATATGCACTTGTTGTTTATATGGTGAAATGTCTTTTGTGCCACTTTATATAAATTAGAGAATAGTATAAGTATTTTATTTAATTTTTCTAAACTTATTGCACTGTTTTCGAAAGACTAAAAGTAAGGTCTAACGATCTTGTTAAACTCATGAAGTATTTTATAGTATTTTAAATAACTATTCAATATTGTTACGTGTTTAAAAGAATTAATCTACTGATATTCAATCTGAATTTTTAAATTTTTTTAAAGAGTCCATTAAAATTCATTGGTATTCATTCAAGATTTTTTACTACTTAAAAATAATTCATTGGTATTAAAAAATATAAAGATTTTAAAGGATTGTTGTGATAGATAAATTTAGAAGGACTTTTTAGTAGTATTTATAAATACCAACAATCTCATCTAAACTCATGAGATTTTGATGGACTATTTTAGTGGTATCCATAAACAAAACCTTATCAACAACAAAACAAAGCAGAAAACCCTTTTTTTCAATACATTCAATCACACAAGGAAAGAAGTAAGTAATCATCAGCTTTGGGAAACACATCCCCTATCCCCTATTATACTAATAAAGAGTTTGTTCAATTTAGGTGTCGGCTCCTTATTCATTTATGATGATGTGTCATTTTTCCATTCCTTTCAGGAAAGAATTTGAGCAAACGTAGCTTGAGATGGAAGATTGGCAATGGAGAAAGCATCCATATATATCTGGGGACAGCCTTATCCATAATTTATGGACCTTAATTGAGAGCTCGGTAGTAGCAAATTTGTTTATCCCGGGCACAAGAGTGTGGAATAGAAATTTAGTAGTAGATGTTTTTACGCCTCACGATATTGTTCGTGTTCTTCAAACACCAATTTCCCCGAATTCGGTTGATGATAAACTCATCTATGACTACTCAAATGACGGAAATTACATGTAAAATCCGCGTATAAATTGGCAGCTATGATTACAAGGGATAGAGAGGTGGAGGAGGATGGGAATTGGAGTGCATTGTGGCGAGCTTGTCGTAATTGTCTTCCAGAAAAAGGCGATTGATAATAAATGGTGTGCTTGCGGTTGATAATGCGCGGGAGAGTCATCTAGTTCTGATTCTTTTGAATAAAATTAAAATAAAGAAGTCTTATAGTTTGAAAATATTTTATAATTAATAAATTTCTAAAGATGATAATTTTTTATTTTTATTTTTTACAATGAACCCTCTATTAAAGATTTTTTTTTTTTGAACAAAGGGTGACTCGAATCCATGAAACCTCTATTAAAAATTGTTAGTTTTTTTTTTTTTAGATTCTACAATTCTAAAGTTCAGATTTGAAGAAAGCTGAAAGAAGATGAGCCGAAAGACAGCTGCTTCTGCAATTCACCTGATTCGAAAACGAATTGTAGCTAAATCTTCTCATGAATTAGGTAATTTTACTTATCCACTCTGTTTCTTCTCTTCGGATTCATATGATTTCAGCAGTATTAATGATGTAGATGATGCTATTTGCTTGTTTCACAGCCTTCTATTACTGTTGGGTGTGATTGTCAACATGAAACACTACTCTGTTGCACTTTCTGTGTTCGACAAAATGCGTCAAATGAGTGTCCCTGTAAACGGTTACACGTTTAGCATTGCAATCAATTGCTACTGCCTTCTGAATAGGGTAGACTTTGGGCATTATATTCAAGAGTGGTTACGAACCTGATGTCATCACATTCAACAAGAACAAGGAGATTTCTAAAGCACTTTTGTTTCTACACTCAATGGAAGAAAAGGGTGTTATTCCTGATATAATCACTTACACTGCGCTGTTGAGACATCGGTATACTTCACTCGATACTTCTTCTTCATTTGAAACATCTCTGTTTGTCATTATTTCTTCACACCACTTGTTGCAAAGGGAATAAAAATGGAGAAATATTTCATTTTTTGAAGACTTGAAATTCCTTTTATTTATCACAAGATTCTGCATCTTGAGATGCTCTGCTTGAAACTTGTTGGATTGAAGTCTGACTACTTGTGTTTGTCTCTGGATATGAGTTCTTGTTTCCGGGTCTGTTTCAGTTTCTAAATTACAAAGATATGTGCAGAACTTTGATGCTTGTTAATCATGTAAATTTTAAGGGAGAATGCAAATTATAATGTCTATTCATGCTTCATCGTTCTAGTCATTTCGCTGATCGAGTCTTGCATTTGCCTTGTTTATGTTTGTTTAATTTCTAGGATAAATCAACACGTTTTACTCATCAACTTCATTTGTAGCATTCTAATGCATATGTGACGTCTTCAACTAATGTAATGAATGTATGATTTTTTATCTAATACACTAAATCTTTATATCTGAGTGAATTCAATTTGTACCAGCCCGACTATGAATTCCAACAATGGTGCATGATTTGTGTCTAAAACAGGAAAAAGGGGATGTGATACACCTATTTGGCAAGGTATATATTTGATGAGCAAGTTTTGGCCTTAATCAGCATAGGGTTTTGCATATGATTCCATTCAAATTTATTATTTCTCATGCAAGCAAAAACATATTTATTTTTCTAATTGCTATAATGGAAGCTATGTGGATATGATTGATGTTCATAATGTTAGTATGTTTGGTTATCAATAATTGGGCTCTTTTTTTTGCTTTTCCCCTAAAAAATACCACATGAGCCTATGCAGTAGGGAGGACTTCTTGTCTGCCTGACCCTGAATGGGCTTTTAATTTCAAACTCACTCTTGAAGGGGGCATAGATTATATCTCTGGAATTTCGACTTAGATTCACAAATTCCAACGTGTAATATAGGGGTCTTTGTAATGTGTTGAATACTTTGTTCGAATGCGGTAGTGATTAATGTGTTGAATACATTGGCCATCAGCTGATTGTGATGCTTTTGTTTGTGCTGATTCTTTGTAAAATAACACATTTCCTTAACATGTGCAATTGATACTTTCTTGTAGTTTCATGCATATGAAGAGTGTGAATGAATTCATTGATTTAGCAGAGAAAGTAGTAGTGTATTTCTTCTGCGTTTATAATTGAATTTTCCATCCTCCTCCCCCCTCCCACCCCTTTTTTGACGTAGTTTGTTTTCTTTTCTTTGCAATTTGATACATATATTATATTTATAGTGGTTTCTTGGTAGGTTGTTGAATTGACAGATGAGGGCAATTTGAGGAACACTCTAAAAGTTCATTTGCTGCTCGAAACTGCAGTACATGCTACTTTTAGTTATTTTGAAAATAAGTATGAATGTTTATTGAAAATAAATATTGGCGGCCTTGATATAGAAATCAAATGCTCGTACCATATTTGTGTTCTTATTTGCCAAAAGAACTATACTGATTAATTACAGGGGTCACATGTATTATAAATTTATCCATAAGAGTGTTAGTCATTCTACAGCTTTTACTATACATTAAAATGAGTTTCAATCAGTTGCCAGAGATCTTTCTTTGTCTGCAATTGTAGCAGTATCAAAGATTGTGGGGGCAAGGATTTAAGTTGGAATTATGTGAACGCAATAATTTAATGTATATAAGCCATCGGCCTCGGTGGCCCTGACTCCCTTGTCCCTGCTGCCAACCCACCTTCCTGCTCAGTTCATATCCCTTTTACTCCTTAATTAACTAGTAAATTCTTCTATGCTGGAATTATATACTGTTTGTTTAGTCTCGATACTTCTTTGATGACCATGCCCATGGTAAAGACCCTTCTCCACTCAACTGCTGTTTTCACTTTTCACTAGGTATTAGGTAACTCTTTTTGTAGATCCATTTAATTTCAAATCATAGTTCAATGCCTATTCAAGGCCTTTTGTTTCCTTTGAAAAAGTAAGATTGTTGGATGGGTGTTACTCCACAGGCTGCTGGCGCAGTTGGTGGTGTGCTTGTGATCATGGAGGTGATGCCGGTGCAGTACAAACACATGCTCGGGGGTCCTTCTTTAAAGGTTGATTTGCACACTGGAGCAATTGCTGAGGGGGTTTTGACTTTCATAATCACCTTTGATGTTCTCCTCATTATCATCAAGGGGCCTAACAGCATACTTATAAAGAACTGGTTGATAGCTATGTCAACTGCGACTGTTGGAATTGGAGGTTCCAGCTATACAGGGCCTTCCATGAATCCTGCTAATGTATGTAATCATCACCCATTTATTGATGCTCAAAAAAATTGGCAAGTTATCAGATTATACATCCCTGTGTTCATCATAAATTATGTTCAGTTAACCAAAGGTTGAAGTAGGCTCACTAGATTCACAGGCAGCTCTGTGCCACTGCAGAAAGTATGTTTGAAGAATAGCTACTTTATAGATTTTACCTTATTATGGAGATATTTATTCTTTCCCACAGTCAACTCCTTACATAGTCCTTGATTTTCCATTTTCTGTTTCTTATTTTAGATTCACTTCACAAAATATTATTGCTGTGGGGGTTTCTAATCCTATTTTACCTTGATAATATACCATAAGTATCTGACTCAAAACAGATGCCTCTAAAATCTGCTGTAGTTGTTTCTTTAATTATGTTTCTATTGTTTGAGAAACTGCAAAATACCATGTATAATGGTATAACCGGATGTCTAAAAGAACTAAGGAACTTTGAAAAGTCTAGCTTTTGAAAATTTTGACAGTGGCAAGTCGTTATTGGTCTGTGGTAGTTTTGGCAAAACTCTCTTCTTTCTTTTTCTTTGTTTCTCCTTGAGTTCACTAGCAAATAAAGCAACATGCTTTTAGTGGTGTTGCCGTATGAGAGTCCTGTGAGCCTCTATTTAAAGAATAGCTATTTATCTATTAATTTTCTCATCTTAAGAGTGTCATCTTTCTGGTTCAAAATAATAGCGGTTCATGTCTTTACTATGTAACAATTGCTAATTGTGTATTACTGTCTACATGAGCATATGAGGCTATAATTTCTTACTAACACAATGATATTTCTCATTATTCACTCCATTTTGACGATCTGTCTCTAGCAAACTAAGAACTCATCGTTCTTAATATCCTTCACAACTTACCTTGATTGTATGTCTCATCCTAGTCAATGGTATACTATTTCTCTCACTTGTTTGAGTTTCCCCTTTAATTATCCAATATGGGTTCCCTTGTCTAAATGTTTTTGTTCTTGTACTATAAGATGGGTTAGTATTTGTTCTCATGTATAAAATTGTGTCTTTTTTGTGTATATATGCAGGCATTTGATTGGGCTTATATTAACAACAAGCACAATACGTTCATTAGGATACAGTGTATGTATGATCATAAATAGATTAATGGACTAGTCTTAACATTTTAGATTAATGCAGAGTAGTTTTGCTATTGGAATGGAGTATATGTTTTCTAATTTCACATGGCCTGACAGGCTTGGGGCTTGTTTGTCGACCCTCTGCTCTGGAAAACTCTATTATGACGTATTTTTTAAACTATTCTAATGCATCAAAACGTATGTGAGACGGATACTATTTTTGTAGGTAAAATCAAATAGGTCAACGTTTCTAAGTAAAATTGATTGAATATATTATAAGTTGGAGTTCTTTCTGTGAATTAGATTTGTGGCTTCTCTTAAGTATAAAAAAAATGGAAAACCCAGATTTCTTTCTTTGTTTGCAATTGTAGCAGTATCAAAGATTGTGGGGGCAAGGATTTAAGTTGGAATTATGTGAACACAATAATTTTAGAAGAAAAGTGGACGATTTCGGTGGGAAGTTCTCATTGAATAGGAATATTTACCTGATTCCGAAGCAACCTGGGAAAAACTTAATGAAATGAAGGAGAGGTTCCCTGATTTTATCCTTTAGGACAAGGAAAATATTGAAGGGGGGAGGGATGATACGAACAAAGTCCGTGGGCTAAAAAACGCATATAATCGATTGAGAATAAAAGCTAGTGGATCTGTTATAGATCAGTAAGATAATGGGCTGAATAAATACTCTATAACTTATATCTTCTTTTTGGATAATTAAAATAAAAGCAATGGAAAAGGGGAAAGAACCTGTTATAGGCGAAAGTTAGACCAGGTAAGGTTTTGATAATTCGTTTAAACTGAAGTGACTGTGTGAGTCCTACGTCTAGCTCTGTTGCATCTATTATTCTCCAAGAAAGTTGGTAGTGAAGGTAATCCTAATGAGCAACAAGTAAGGCCACTTCAGGTTCTTTGTCTTATATCAAAGTAAATTTTGTTATTGGGAAACAGATTAGGACAAATTTTATAAATAGTTGAAAAACTCATTTTCATCAACTAGTTTCTATTTGCTCATATTCCAGGAATTCAAGTTATTTTTATGCATGGGGTTCAAATTTTGTTCGTTACGTAGGAATACAATAAAACATAGTCTTAACTCATAAGCAAGGGCCTGCATATTGTCATGATTATTCTTAGGCTGCATTTGGATCATAGTATACTGATGAATTTGAAATCCATAATAGCTAATCCATTGGCATTGTTTGGATGGAATGGATTTGAAACCTCACTTGCAATTAGTAGTTCCTTCAACTTCACAACCACCATTGCATGGAGTATTGGCGTACGTTGTTGAGTTACCCTACTTTATACTATAGATCATGATTACCTAAAGTTTCATGTTAAAGATCCCAAACACAACTGGAAGCACATCTGTAATGCATGCTTATTCTGAATCAAGACTCAGAATTAGTTATTCATTAATTCTTCAGTGGGAAGATAATGGAAGCAGCAGCAGCAACACACAAAGGAGAAATGGGCGGAATTACAACGGGAATGGGAATGGGAATGGGAAGAGTAAGGGGAAGGGACGTGGAGGACGCAGCTCAGAGTATGTGGCTAATCCCGTCCCTCGAGGAAAGCCCGTTGCTGTAAAAATTGCTTGAGGCTGTTGTTGTAGGAATTGCTTTAGCTGGTCATATATAGGTAAGCTTGTATTGAATGAGATTTAAAGGTGAAATTTGGACTCTACCATTATGGTTCCATTTTCACTCTATATTCTATTATACATGCAACATTTCACTTGACTGCAACAAAACGAAAAAAAAATTAGCATTACTCTATATATGCTAATTCATATGTTTCATTTTTTCTTAGTTGTGTTGAATACCAATTGAAACAAAATAACTTTAATCTTTTCTTTAATTAATAAATGGTGTTAGAATTTAAAGTTGTTTTATTGGTTAATTTGAAATTTTAAAAATGAGATGCTGTATCCAATTTACTAATGGTGCTTATGGATTGTGTTTAAAGTTGTTTTTTTGATCGGTAGTTGTATCATTTATTTAATTTTCTGTTTTCTATATGTTGTGTATTAATTGTATAATTCTATTAATTTAAGTCATATAGAGTAAATGAATTTTGAATCAAGTTTCGGGGATGATTTTAATGATAAGTGTGATGAATTTTTTTAATTGATTGATGTTTAATTGTTTATCACTTATGAATTATGATGGTTTATATAGTCTACCTTAAGTTTTTTTTTTTTTTTTTTTTAATTTACAATTTTGTTTGATACAATTTTTTTTAACACATTAATACAATGAGTGACTCTGTAGCACATCAGTTGCACGATATAATTGGGCACAAGAGACTATTTTTGAACAATGGTAAATTAATACTCTCTCCATCCATTAAAACTATGCTCACATGGTTGGATACAAATTTTGTGGGGTATTGTGGGGTCTATTAAGTGATGGTAGGGTGATAATAAAACAATTGTTTCCACAAATAAAATTAACATACTTTTAATGGACGGACAAATAAGACAAATGAATATACGTTTGATTGAAGAAGGCAGTACTATTTAGTTATATTAGCTGACAAATTTTAATTAAAACTAATATTACATTCATTTTGATGAAGTGAAAAAGACAACAAAATTTCTTGCATTCTTAAAGGTATTTGAAAAGTCTACTAATTATGAGTAAAACTAAAATAAAATGAGATTAGTTGCACGAAGTTTTCTCACGTTTGAAAATATTGCGAGAAATTTTTTAGTAGTTTGAAAATTATACAAACTAAATTGTAAAATAAAATATAAATCATCAGGGTTTTTTTAATTATCACACATTCTTTTCTTTGCAATTCTATAACCAACTTTTTTACGTTTTGTAATACGAAACAACTGACATTTTTTCGACACAACATAAATTTTCACGTATATTCCAACAATTAAATGTGATTGTATTCCTGTGCAATTTAAGGATAAGTTTTGTTTTAACAACTATAAGGTGTTTCTAAAGTTAAAATTGTTTTATAATGACGATCTTTCATTTTTAAAAATTGCTCTTTTTTTGGTATATATATGATTATGATCTATATGGTATCTCCGACAATATTATCATTAAATAATTGTTAGAAAATGATTAAATATATCAAAATGTAAAATTTAAAAAGACGGTATATCAAATTATAAAAAAATATATGTTGTAATTAATAAAAATTTGATTTATATTTTTTCTGCAATTAACCCTTTATTGAAGATAGTTAGTTCTTTTCAAAAAAAAAAAAAAAAAAAAGATAGTTCACTCTTTTATATAAGAATGAATTAACGATTTAATCTATTTTTTCCATTTCCCATCATATTATTTTAATTTATATTATATTCTCAAGATTTCAATAATTTAATAAAAAAGATACGAAAATTAAAGTAATCTGATATAATTATTAAATTATTTTTGAAGAAAGGGAAAATTAACTTTATTTAATAAATCGTAAGGGTAATTTTCAAAAAATAAAATATATAATTAATAAATGGAACTCAGTTTTGATTTTACAACGCCGCAAAGCCACATTCCAACCCTACCCTGTATTCGATTTTGAAAACAGCTGAAAGAAGATGAGCCGAAAGACTGCTGCTTCTGCAATTCGCCTGATTTGAACACGATTTGAAGCTAAATCTTCTCATGAATTAGGTAATTTTACTCATCCACTCTCTTTTTTCTCTTCGAATTCATATGATTCGGGTTCCAAAGATAGGCGCCCCCATATAGATTTCCGCAAAATTAATGATGCAGATGATGCTATTTGCTTGTTTCATGAAATCGTAAGAATGCGGCCACAGCCTTCTATTAAAGTGTACACCCAACTGTTGAGTATGATTGTCAACATGAAACAATACTCTGTTGCACTTTCTGTGTTCGACAAAATGCGTCAAAGGAGTGTCCCTGTAAACGACATTAACCACGCTCATCAAAGGTCACTTTTTCTATGATTATAACGTTGTTGAAGCTGATGTCAAATTGTTCAAAACTTTTTAGATGATTTGCTGAAGCTCTTGTTCAAAAAGCTTCTGGTCTTGAAAATTTGCGAGCCTGATGATGGTATGATTCTCACCGTAATTGATGGGCTGTGCAAAACTGGACAAATTATTTCTGCTTTTGAATTGCTTCATACTTTGGAAAAATCTAGATGGAAACCCAATGTCATGGCGTATAGCGCAATGATTGACGGGTTGTGCAAGGGTGGGATGGTGGATGATGCTCTACAGCTTATGTCCCGAATGACGAGCAAGGGCTATTCACCTAATGTTGTCACGTGTAATTCGATTATCCAAGGCTTATGTGATGTTGGTCGGTGGAAGGACGTTGAAGCCCTATTAGATCAAATGACCAATCGTAATATATCCAAGAATGTGATTACTTTTAACATATTGGTAGATGCATATTGCAAGGAAGGAAGGGTGAGGGACGCCGAGGTTGTTCTTGAAGATATGATGCAACAAAAAGTATGTCCTGATATTATCACTTACAATTCCCTTATAGAAGGGTATTGTCTGGAAGGGAATACGAGTAAAGCCAAAGACGTGTTTAATTCCATTGTTGAGAAGGGTCTTAGACCTTCTATCATCACCTATAGCATTTTGATTAATGGATATTGCAAGAATGGAAAGATAGAGGTAGCTCTGCGTCTTTTTCTTGAAGTCCCCCGTAAAGGTTTAAAGCATGATACGATAACCTACAGTACCATGATTCATGGATTATTTGATAAAGGTAGATATGCTGATGGCTGGAAGTTGTTCAAAGATATGGAAGCTCGACAAGTTCTTCCTAACTTACATATAATATATTGATGGATGGATATTGCAAGAATGGAAAGATAGAGGAAGCTTTGCATCTTTTTCTTGAAGTGTCTCGTAAGGGTTTAAAGCGTGATACGATAACCTACAGTACCATGATTCATGGATTATTTGATAAAGGTAGGTATGTTGATGGGTGGAAGCTGTTCAAAGATATGGATGCTCGACAAGTACTTCCTGACTTACGTACATATAGTATATTGTTGGATGGCTTGTGCAAGAGCAAGGAGATTTCTAAAGCACTTGCGTTTCTACACTCAATGGAAGAAAAAGGCATTATTCCTAATATAGTTGCATATGGTGCTCTCATTGATGGATTATGCAAAAATGGAAAACTTGAAATTGCAAGAGATCTTTTCAATGATCTTCCTTCTAAAGGCCTGCAACCTAATGTTCAAATATATACTATGATTGTTGGTTCGCTTCTTCGAGAAGGATCCTTGGAAGAAGCAAAACTTTTGCTTGTGAAAATGGACAAAAGTGGATGTTCACCTAATAGTTGTCTATACAACGTTATTGTCCGGAGTTTGTTGAGGAGAAATGAGATTTCCGAAGCAATGCCATTCTTGGAGGAAATGTCTGAAAGAGGGTTCTCAGCCGATGTCGATACCATGTCCTTGTTAATTGATGAGCTGGAAGGTGACCGTGAAAATGTTATGCTATTCGAAATGATTAAGAAACTTGTGCCCTAAGATATTCTGTACGTTTACATTTTAGATACCAAACTGATTTGTGGTTGTGTTAAGTATCTTGTTGAATCTTAGGCCTTATTTTTCAAATTTTAGCATCTGCCTACATTATGTTTGCATGTGTACTTGATATGCTTTAATATTTTACCTAAATCATTAAATAAATTAAATAATTTTATTTTCCCACCCTTCAATTTTTGTTGGCTTCGCTAAGAGAATAGAACCTTGTGTAACTTCTTCTTCCATTTAACATATTATATGCATGTGTGGACTGGAAAATTGAGACAAGTACTGTTAAGACATCGGTTTATCCTCAACGAGTTAATTCCGAAGGTATACTTCACTCGATATTTCTTCTTCATTTGAAACATCTCTGTTTATCATTATTTCTTCACATTACTTGTTTTGCATATGATTCCATTCAAATATATTATTTCTCATGCAAGCAAAAACATTTTTATTTTTCTAATTGCTATAATGGAAGCTATGTGGATATGATTGAAGTTCATAATGTTAGTATGTTTGATTATCAATATCTGGTGCTCTTTTTTTGCTTTTCCCCTAAAATAATACCACATGAGCCTATGCAGTGGGGAGGACTTCTTGTCTGCCTGACCCTGAATGGTTTTTTAATTTCAAACGCACTCTTGAAGGGGGCGTAAATTATATCTCTGTAATGTGTTGAATACTTTGCTCGAATGTGGTAGTGATTAATGTGTTTAATACATTTCTAGCTTATCAGCTGATTGTGATGCTTTTGTTTGTGCTGATACTTTGTAAAATAACACATTTTCTTAACCTGTGCAATTGATATTTTCTTGTAGTTTCATGCATATGAAGAGTTTGGATTGTGTTTGCTTTACCTCTAAGCTGTATCATTTATTTAATTTTCTGTTTTTTATATGTTGTGTATTAATTGTATAATTTGCTTTACCTAATGTTTAATTGTTTATGGATTTATGAATTATGATAGTTTATAAAGTCTACATTAGTTTGTGTCTAAAACAGGAAAAGGGGATGTGACACACCTATAATTGATGAGCAAGTTTTGGCCTTAATCAACATAGAGTTTTGCATATGATTCCATTCAAATTTATTATTTCTCATGCAAGCAAAAACATACTTATTTTTCTAATTGCTATAATGGAAGCTATGTGGATATGATTGATGTTCATAATGTTAGTATGTTTGGTTATCAATAACTGGTGCTCTTTTTTTGCTTTTTCATAAATTCGTAGCTTAGCATAAAAATAGGGCTTAATTGTAAATAAAATCACTACTTTTTTACAAATTGCAATTTAATCTAAACTTTTGAATCTTGTTAAAAAAAATCCAATTTAATTTTTTTTTTTTTTTTTTGCAATTCGAGCTCATGGGCAGTTTATCCTTGCCCCAAAGCTGATGTAACGTACTGTCATCGTCCCAGTAAGCGTCCACATCAGAAAATATACATAAAAATTAAAAAAAATCAAAATATTTGAAATTAATTTAAATTTTAAATTACATTTAAAGTAATGAATAAAAATTAAAATTCAGAAATTAAACTATCATTAAAATTTTAAATTTATGAAAATTTGTAATACATAATCTATTAATATAACTAACACATTTAAAATTAAGTGAATTATATTTTAATAATTTTTTTAAATAATTTGAATTGAATGTTGAATTTTTTTACTTTAATTTAATTGATGAAAAATAAAATTCAAAATATTACATTTGAATTTTGATATGAAAAAGAAGGTCATTTTATTACTTAATTAAGAATTATAATTTATTTAAGTGTATAAAGTTGGACTTCTATTTTGTAGGCCCCGTCAGGCCGGCCCAACCCGTCCCACGAAATCTGTTTGCATCTCTAATTAAAGAGAACAAAAGATGATTAAGGACACTATTTTTCCTTTTTAAAAATAATATTATTTTGATTAACTTTTTCCCCTCCTATAATTATATCTCCTCAATCATTCTCTTCCACCACCACCAATAAGCTTTTTTTCTCTCATTTTTTTCAAAATTAAAGAACAATATTAATTCTATAACTATCATAGAGCCATTTCTTTTTCCAATATATTAGGGGACATAAAGATAAAAAAATATTTTCGTTCTCATTCTCATTAAAAACTTATAACAAGCGTCTTCCCAGTATATGTTGAGTTATAGCCAACACCATATAGTATTTGAATATAAATTTCTAAAAGTTGTGCATCAACCGATTTTTCCTAAAAAATCAAGATACATAAAAAAACGTCGCAGTTTGCCACACTTTTTCTAAAAATTCATGATAACAAATAAAATAAAATTCCAGATTGCATGAGACCAATGGGGTTAGAACCATAACTTGACTAGTTTCACACCACATATTTCGTTTCTTGAAATACCCAGTTTACAGACAATGGTTTTTATCTAGAATCTCTAAAAAGTGTATTCCCTTAATTAGTAAACATGTTCTTATGCACATAGCTTTCATTTTAATACTCAACATGTTACACTACCAACACCATTCAAATTTGTGTTAGTTTGTGAACGGTCTCATTGTAAAACTCTTTCAAATAATTTTTTGTCAAATTTATATATATATTTCCATGATTTGGAATTGGTTTTCTTACATGACATCAAGGTGGACTAGGCTTGGCAACAGGTCGGGAATCCCCGTGTAGACCTGTCCCGAACGGGTGAAGAATTTCTGAATTTGTCCCCGTGAGGTTGGGTATAAATCATTCCCCGTTGCCGGGGATGGGGCGAGGACGTGAATTGTAATTTAAATATTTTACATAATTAAATATTTATAAATTATATATATTTTTTGTATAATTGACAAAATATAATTTAAAAAAATAATAAATAAGTACAAGGGGATAGAGTAGAACGAGCATTCCACATGGATGAGGGAGAACAAGAGTACTATGGAATAGAAATTTAGTAGAAGATGTTTTTACCCCTCACGATGTTGTTCGTGTTCTTCAAACACCAATTTCGCCGAATGCGATTGATGATAAATTCATCTGGCACTACTCGAATGATGAAAAAGGCGGTTGATAATAAATGGTGTGTGTTGTGTGAGTCAATTTGGCACACCTTCATGAACTGTGAGTTTGCGGTTGATAATACGCGGAAGATTCATGTAGTTCTGAATAAAACTAAGATAAAAAAGTCTCATAGTTTGAAAATATTGTGCAAAATTTTTCTGTTGTTTGGAAATTACACAAAAACCCTCATGGTTTATTTACGGGTTAATTGAAAAAAAAAATCATCAGTTTTAGAATTTTTAACAATTACCACATTTTTTTTTCTTTGTAATTCTGCATGTACACAACTTTTTAAAATTATGCAATTAAAAAGTCTTACTTTTATTGGACAACAGTTATGTCATGTGACTTTCAGAAATACCGTAGAGATTTCCATGTATATGTGAACAAATAAAATGTAATTGTATTTTTGTGCAATTTAGGGATAAGTTTTGTTTTTAGAACTTTAACTTATGTTTCTAAGATTAAAATCGTTTTAAAATGACATTCTTCCGTTTTAAAAAATTGATTTAATTTATTGACATATACGTGGACATGATTTATGTGATATCTCTCATAATCACATCATTTAATATTGTTGCCGGAAAATGATGAAATATTTTTAAATGCAAAATTTGAAAATTTGGTGTATCAAATTATAAAGAAAAAAAAAATATGTTGTAGTAAAATTTTAAAGATGATGATTTTTTTATTTTTTTTTTAACAATGAACCCTCTATTAAAGATTGTTAGTTTTTTTTTTTTTTTTTTTTTTATAGATTCTACCATTCCAACCCTCACATTCGATTTTGAATTTCAGATTTGAAGAAAGCTGAAAGAAGATGAGCCGAAACACAACTGCTTCTGCAATTCACCTGATTCGAAAATCTTCTCATGATTTAGGTAATTTTACTCATCCACTCTGTTTCTTCGCTTCGGATTCATATGATTTCAGCAGTATTAATGATGTAGATGATGCTATTTGCTTGTTTCACAGCCTTCTATTACTGTTGGGTATGATTGTCAACATGAAACACTACTCTGTTGCACTTTCTGTGTTCGACAAAATGCGTCGAATGAGTGTCCCTGATGATGTTATGATTCTTACTGTGATTAATGGGCTCTGCAAAACTGGACAAATTATTCCTGCTTTTGAATTGTTTCATACTTTGAATTTGAATTCCAACGTGTAATATAGGGTCTTTGGCATTCCTAGGGAGCACGCTATACTTTGACATCTACATGTTTATCATTTAAATCAATTTCGAACAATTTTTGCAGATGTGCTTCTTTGGGAAATTATAATTTCCTTGCTCATGACTAAGACCAAAATGAAAGAAAAGGCATTGTTATCTATCCTACAATTTTATTTAGGGATTAAAGTTTTGTATGCCCAGTAACTTGACATGATTTTGAGTTTGGTCCCGACCTTTTACATTTTTTGATTTTGGTTCTATAAGTTTACAAAAAATTTGATTTTCGTCCTTTTACCTACAATAGCAGGTCAACAAACAGGTCACCCGCCACGTGGAATTTTTTTTGGCCTTTTCATTTTGTTTTTATATTTTTTATCAATTAAATACCTTATTTCTATTTATCAATTAGAATAATATTATTTATAACATAAAAATCTAATAAAACTATAAAACCATTCATTTATTTATAAAACTGAAACTAGTTAAATAAAATATAAAAAATATTTTAATGAATAATAAATTAAATAATTGAACTTAAAAAATCTAATAATAAAATTATAATTGTAATACCATTCATTTATTTATAAAACTGAAACTAGTTAAATAAAATACAAAAAATATTTTAATAAATAAAAAATTTAATAATTAAACTTAAAAAATCTAATAATAAAATTATAATTTTAACACCATTCATTTATTTATAAAACTGAAACTAGTTAAATAAAATACAAAAAATATTTTAATAGATAAAAATTTAATAATTAAACTTAAAAAATCTAATAATAAAGTAAACATTTAAATCTTAAAATTTCTAAAAATAAAAAACACAAAATTTAAAAGAATGCAAAATAATAAGTAAACGATTTAAAAAAATCCTTCAAAAGTCATATTAACAAAAATTAATATTTCTCATCAAATCAATTAGAAAATTATATTTAGAAAATTAACAAATATTCTTAATCTTAATCTAATCTGTTGTGGGGATGAAGAGAAAAATTAATTCCGACAAAAATTATAGATATTTGTTAATTTTCTAAATATAATTTCCTAATTTATTTGATGATAAAAAATAATTTTTTTACTTATTATCTCGCATTCTTTTAAATTTTGTGTTTTTTATTTTAGAAATTTTAAGGTTTAAAAGTTTATTTTATTTTTAGATTTTCTAAGTTTAATTATTTAATTTTTTATTTATTAAAATATTTTTTATATTTTATTTAACTAGTTTCAGATTGTGTTAAATTTATAATTTTATTATTAGATTTTTTAAGTTTAATTATTAAATTTTTTATTTATTAAAATATTTTTTGTATTTTATTTAACTAGTTTCAGTTTTATAAATAAATGAATGGTGTTACAATTATAATTTTATTATTAGATTTTTTAAGTTCAATTATTTAATTTATTATTTATTAAAATATTTTTTATATATTATTTAACTAGTTTCAGTTTTATAAATAAATGAATGGTATTACAATTATAATTTTATTATTAGATTTTTTAAGTTCAATTATTTAATTTATTATTCATTAAAATATTTTTTATATTTTATTTAACTAGTTTCAGTTTGAAGACAGCTGAAAGAGATGATCCGAAAGACTGCTGCCTCTGCAATTCGCCTGATTCGAACACGATTTGCAGCTAAATCTTCTCATGAATTAGGTAATTTTACTCATCCACTCTGTTTCTTCTCTTCGGATTCATATGATTCACCTAAGCCCAGGGTAGATTTCAGCAGTATTAATGATGTAGATGATGCTATTTGCTTGTTTCACAGCCTTCTATTACTGTTGGGTGTGATTGTCAACATGAAACACTACTCTGTTGCACTTTCTGTGTTCGACAAAATGCGTCAAATGAGTGTCCCTGTAAACGATTACACGTTTAGCATTGCAATCAATTGAATAGGGTAGACTTTGGGCATTCTATCACAAGATTCTGCATCTTGAGATGCTCTGCTTGAAACTTTTTGGATTGAATGCAGATTAGTTTTGCTATTGGAATGGAGTATGTGTTGTCTAATTTCACATGGCCTGACAGGCTTGTGGCGTGTTTGTCGACCCTCTGCTATGGAAAACTCTATTGCTACTTTTCGAATGCTGTACTGATTAATGTGTTGAATGCATTGGCCATCAGCTGATTGTGATGCTTTTGTTTGTGCTGATTCTTTGTAAAATAACTCATTTCCTTAACCTGTGCAATTGATACTTTCTTGTAGTTTCATGCATATGAAGAGTGTGAATTCATTGATTTAGCAGAGAAAGTAGTAGTAGTATATTTCTTCTGCGTTTATAATTGAATTTTCCATCCTCCTCCTCCCTCCCACCCCTTTTTTGACTTAGTTTGTTTTCTTTTCTTTGCAATTTGATACATATATTATATTTATATTGGTTTCTTGGTAGTTGTTGAATTAACAGATGAGGGCAATTGGAGGAACACTCTAAAAGTTCGTTTGCTGCTCGAAACTGCAGTACATACTACTTTTAGTTATTTTGAAAATCAGTATGAATGTTTATTGTAAATAAATATTGGCGGCCTTGATATAGAAATCAAATGCTCGTACCGCATTTGTGTTCATTTGCCAAGAGAATTATACTGATTAATTACAGGGTCACATGTATTATAAATTTATCCATAAGAGTGTTAGTCATTCTATAGCTTTTACTATACATTAAAACGAGTTTCAATCAGTTGCCAGAGATCTTTCTTTGTTTGCAATTGTAGCAGTATCAAAGATTGTGGGGGCAAGGATTTAAGTTGGAATTATGTGAACGCAATAATTTAATGTATATACGCCGTCGGCCTCGGTGGCCCTGACTCCCTTGTCTCTGCTGCCAACCACCTTCCTGCTCAGGCCATATCCCTTTTACTCGTTAATTAACTAGTAAATTCTTCTATGCTGGAATTATATACTGTTTGTTAAGTCTCGATACTTCTTTGATGACCATGCCCATGGTAAAGACCCTTCTCCACTCAACTGCTGTTTTCACTTTTCACTAGGTATTAGGTAACTCGTTTTGTAGATCCATTTAATTTAAATCATAGTTCAATGCCTATTCAAGGTCTTTTGTTTCCTTTGAATTTAACACTTGTTACCTAGTTCCAATCTTTCAAGCATGATGAAATGTACGTATTGATTTTTGTCAATATTTATCGATGGGCAATGAATTGTGTCCTTTCCCTTTTCCTTTATATCTTCATGAAAAAATAAGATTGTTGGATGGGCTGCTGGCGCAGTTGGTGGTGTGCTTGCAATCATGGAGGTGATGCCGGTGCAGTACAAACACATGCTCGGGGGTCCTTCTTTAAAGGTTGATTTGCACACTGGAGCAATTGCTGAGGGGGTTTTGACTTTCATGATCACCTTTGATGTTCTCCTCATTATCATCAAGGGGCCTAACAGCATTCTTATAAAGAACTGGTTGATAGCTATGTCAATTGTTACTTTTGTAATTGGAGGTTCCAGCTATACAGGGCCTTCCATGAATCCTGTTAATGTAAGTAATCATCGCCCATTTATTGATACTCTAAAAAATTGGCAAGTTATCAGATATACATCTCTCTGTTCATCATAAATTATGTTCAGTTAACCAAAGGTTGAGGTAGGCTCACTAGGTTCACAGGCAGCTCTGTGCCACTGCAGAAAGTATGTTTGAAGAATAGCTACTTTATAGATTTTACCTTATTATGGAGATATTTATTCTTTCCCACAGTCAACTCCTTACATAGTCCATGATTTGCCATTTTTTGTTTCTTATTTTAGATTCACTTCCCAAAAGATTACTGCTGTGGGGGTTTCTGATCCTATTTTACCTTGATAATATACCATAAGTATCTGACTCAAAAGTCAAAACAGATGCCTCTAAAATCTGCTTTAGTTGTTTCTTTAAGTATGTTTCTATTGCTTTTTGTGGACGATTTCGGTGGGAAATTTTAACCAGCTATTGCTAAAGAATACCACCAAGTGGACGATTTCGATGGGACGTTCTCATTGAATGGGAAGATTTACCTAATTCCGAAGCAACCCCGGAAAATCTTAATGAAATGAAGGAGAGGTATCCTTTAGGACAAGGAAAATCTTGAAGGGGGGAGGGATGATACGAACGAATCCGTGGGCTAAAAAACGCATATAATCGATTGAGAATAAAGGCTGGTGGATCTGTTATAGATCAGTAAGATAATGGACTGAATAAATACTCTACCAATCTCAAGAAGAATAAAATAAAGGGGCCAAGCCCATGTTATTAGTTTAATAGAATTAGGAAACATTATATAAACAACTGTATCAAAGTAAATTATGTTATTGGGAATTGATTAGGACAAACTTTCATTGATAGTTTCATGACTGTAAAACTCATATTCATCAACTAGTTTCTGTTTGCTCGTTTTTTCTAGGAATTCGTGTTACTTTTATACGTGGGGTTCTAAAATTCCTAGCATGCTTCAAATTTTATTAGTTAGGTCGGAATACAGTAAACATAGTCATAACTCATAAGTAGAGACTTGATGCATGTAGCTTTTTAGGTCTATGAAGATTCGTAGGCTGCATTTTTCCATAGTATATTGATGAATTTGATATCCATAATTGCAAATCCATTGGCATTGTTTGGAGGAATGGATTGCATTTTTTTGGATGGGATTTAAAATGCACTGAATCCAGAAACTTCTGTTCATTTTGTATGAGCCTAGACAATTAGTAGTTCCTTCAACTTCACAACCACCATTGCATGGAGTATTGGCGTACGTTGTTGAGTTACCCTACTTTATACTATAGATCATGATTACGTAAAGTTTCATGTTAAAGATCCCAAACACAACTGGAAGCTCATCTGTAATGCATGCTTATTCTGAATCAAGACTCAGAATTAATTCTTCAGTGGGAAGATAATGGAAGCAGCAGCAGCAACACACAAAGGACGAGGTGGGCGGAATTACAACGGGAATGGAAATGGGAATGGGAAGAGTAAGGGGAAGGGGAAGGGACAGAAACAAGGACAGGGACGTGGAGGACGCAGCTCAGAGTATGTGGCTACAGAAGCTGCTTCTGAAAAGCTTCTGAATAAGTGTGATCATGACATTGACTCAGATATACGTACTTTGGAACTCCTGAAGGTTGTTTATAAGATAATTTATTGTTCTGCCACTTGAAAATTTCTAGTTCATTGTCCGTTTAAACCACTTTATATTCATTCATTTGGTGGTGATAATTGCAGATTCATTTTGGTGAGAGCAGCATGCAGAAGTGTGAAATAATGCTCAATGATCTATTTGATTCCAAAAGGAATAATACAAATATATAAGCAACTATCAAACAACCACCTAAGCCAGGTTTTATTTACACAATCATATTTCAAATACTTCTGTGATTATGCTTACACATGTACAGATCATTTACGAGATAGTTTTATAGCTTATGATATATGCTTACAAGTGAGCTGCTGACACAGGAGAGAGTGAGCTGTCTCTGGATAGTCTTAATGCTACTGTTATATCGTCAAATTTCTGGCCACTTATCCAGGTATGCATATAAAACTTTATTAGCTAGCTAGTACTATGATGTACGTTCCATAAAAAGGAAATAAGTTTTAGTTGGTTGCTTCCAGAAAATCGAAGACAGTTAAACAAGTTATGTTGTCTGGTTTGAATTATTGGTTTACATTTCATTTACTCTGCTGGATAAATATACATATACATTGGGTTGCAATAGGCATGTATATTTTGTTATTTGTTTATATTTTTTAATACATTTTCTCATATATATCCTACTTGATTACGTTGTCCAAAACTCAGGGATTGCTTGTCTATGGCAGAGAAGGACAAGAAATATTTAGAAGGAATTTGGATCCTGGTGTTTGCAGCAAGGTGAGTGCATATCCTCTTTTGGTTCAAAAAACCTCTTTTGAAGTTTTCTTTAGGGAGAAAAACAAGACATTCTCTAATATAAGTTGTTTACTCTCATTGCTTGTGTAGTAATTCTTCTCATTCAGGCATTGTTTTTCACAGTGCAATCCATTATCACTGCAGAAGCTGCTGTTTTTAAACAGTTCTTAGACAGTTGTGTTGCGTTTTCTTGATGCATAAATTAATTCTGAATCCAATAACTCTTTTGTTGGATATGATGCATATTATATTTATACATTAGCAGAATACTCTGTTTTGCCTCTATAGAATTAAACGAAGATGGAGAAACCACCGTCAGATCGTGTAGCAGAATACTCTGTTTCTTGGCTAATGCTTACAACATCCAGGCAGACAAAACTGCACTAGGTAAGTATATATATATATATATATATATATATATATATATAACTCTCACTTGATTAATTGATTGGTGGTATATGGTACTTGCAGTTTGGGAGAAGATGGAAGAAGAGAATGAAGAATTCATGGAGACCTATTACATGATAATTTCGGTGAGGAACAAATAAAGACATTACATAAGTTGGATCTACTGCAAAAGAGGATATATAAACATGTTGCTGCAAAATCTGTGGTGGGTGAAATTAATATTTGAGTTAAGTTTTGGTTATATGCTGAAATGGTCAATAAGTGATCCAAGTTTTGGTTTTCTACATACTTGACAATATGCTTGTTATGTTCTCTAATTAACTTATTGACTTTATCTCTTTTGCAGTTCCTTCTTGTTATGTTCTCTAATAAAGGTATATTAATGAGATGTTAAGCCTTTTTTAATTTACTTGTTATAATCTGATTTCTTGCTTCATGTTTGAAGAAAGTGTGTCTAAACTTTGTTGTCACTGTTTTGGACCAGAATCATGTGATTAATAGATGTTTTGAATGCTGCAAAACTTAAAAAATAGACTCAACAAGAATGGTCCTATTCTTGCATACTATATATTGGGTTAATATTGTATAGTTGTAATTGCAGGTATTAATCAGATTGAGGTAAGTGTTCTGTTTTATTGAATCCTAATCATACAGAGATGTGTGGTGCACGTTTAGCATTTCTTAGTGTCAACTTAGTTTATATTATGCTAACTATAAATAAATTGACTTAGTGATATATAATTAATATATCAATTGATGGATTTTACTAATTTTGTCAAACTTGTTGTGTTTAATGTTTACATTTCTCTCATTTTGGATTTATAGAAAAAATAAAGCAGTGAAGAAAATAATATCGTCCTGTAAACGATTGTCAACATGAAACACTACTCTGTGTTCGGCAAAATGAGTCAAAGGAGTGTCCCTGTAAACGAGTTCACATTTAACATTGCAATCAATTGCTACTGCCTTCTAAATAGGGTAGACTTAGGGTATTCTATCCTGGGCATTATATTCAAGAACGGTTAACGAACCTAATGTCACAACATTTTGATGAGAACCGCGTTTTCTACCGATACACCGGAGCTCCGACTCAGGCCGGCAAGCAACGATGTTTGCAAGAATTGCAAGATCAACGAACTATTTCCGGCGACACTCCGGCTCGGGCCGGCAAGGGACGTCGGTTGCAAAATAATATTTGCTCAAGAAAGAACTATATTTCTCATTAATTCCAAAGAATGAGCATACAAAGCATTATATAGAAGTTCCTTCCTAACAACTAACTAACTTGCTAACAAACTAAAAACTTAAAGAAAGAACTAAGAATTACAAAAACTAAGTTCAAAAAGTTACTGGACCAATATTGAATTACTGAGTTCGCATCACATTCACCACGCTCATAAAAGGTCACTTTTTAGATGATAAGGTTGCTGAAGCTGAGAAATTGGTCAAAAAGCTTCTGGTCTTGAAAATTTGCGAGCCTAATGATGTTATGATTCTCACTGTGATTGACGGGCTCTGCAAAACTGGGCAAATTATTCCTGCTTTTGAATTGTTTCATACTTTGGAAAAATCTAGATGGAAACCCAATGTCAAGGCATACACCGCAATGATTGATGGGTTGTGCAAGGGTGGGATGGTGGATGATGCTCTACAGCTATTGTCCCGAATGACGAGCAAGGGCTATTCACCTGATGTTTTCACGTGTAATTCGATTATCCAAGGCTTATGTGATGTTGGTCGGTGGAAGGACGTTGAAGCCCTATTAGATCAAATGACCAATCGTAATATATCCAAGGATGTGATTACTTTCAATATATTGGTAGATGCATATTGCAAGGAAGGAAGAGTGAGAGACGCCGAGGTTGTTCTTGAAGATATGATGCAACAAAAAGTATGTCCTAATATAATCACGTACAATTCCCTCATACAAGGGTATTGTCTAGAAGGGAATACGAGTAAAGCAAAAGAAGTGTTTAATTCCATCGATGAGAAGGGTCTTAGACCTTCTATCATCACCTATAACATTTTGTTGGATGGACATTGCAAGAATGGAAAGATAAATGAAGTTTGGCGTCTTTTTCTTGAAGTGCCCCGTAAAGGTTTAAAGCATGATACGATAACCTACAATACCATGATTCATGGATTATTTAACAAAGGTAAATTTGATGATGGCTGGAAGTTGTTCAAAGATATGGAACCTCGACAAGTTTTTCCTGACTTACATACATATTGTATATTGTTGGATGGCTTGTGCAAGAGCAAAGAGATTTTTAAAGCACTTACGTTTCTACACTCAATGGAAGAAAAAGGCATTATTCTTGATATAGTTGCATATGGTACTCTTATTGATGGATTATGCAAAAATGGAAAACTTGAAGTTGCAAGAGATTTTTTAAATGAACTACCTTCTAAAGGCCTGCAACCTAATGTTCAAATATATACTACGATTGTTGGTTCGCTTCTTCGAGAAGGATCCTTGGAAGAGGCGAAACTTTTGCTTGTGAAAATGGAGAAAAGTGGTTGTGCCCCTAATAGTTGTCTATACAACGTTATTGTCCGGAGTTTGTTGAGGAGAAATGAGATTTCCGAAGCAATGCCATTCTTGGAGGAAATGTGTGAGAGAGGATTCTCAGCCGATGTCGATACCATGTGCTTGTTAATTGATGAGCTGGAAGGTGACCGTGAAAATGTTATGCTTTTCGAAATGATTAAGAAACTTGTGCCCTAAAATATTTCGTAGGTGTACATTTCAGGGATTATTTTATTGTAAAACCAGTATTTTGATCACATGCCTTATTTTTCAAATTTTAGCTTCTGCCTACGTTATGTTGTGTTCTTGATATGCTTTAATATTTCTCTAAATCATTAAATATGAAATAATTTTATTTCCCCACCCCTCAAAAAGCAATCATTTATTCGTATAGTTTTTGGTTAACATTTTGAATAGTTTGCTCAAAAATTTAATTGCTTACTAAAAATAAGAGAATAGAACCTTGTGTATGATCTCTTCCAATGTGATCGGAAAAATGCATATGTGATATTTTCTCCTGATATTATGAATAGAATCTTGGGTATGATCTCTTTCAATGTGATTGGAAAAAGCTAATTGAGTATTAGTTATTAACATGTGTGGACTGGTGAGTTGAGACAAGTATTGTTGAGACATCGGTTTATCCTCATGAAGATCTTCTCATCTGTATGGAGGTACATGTTGATCATCTGTTGTATGAAAAAATGCATATGTGATATGTTCTACTGATATTATGAATATATGGTTTTGCTTTCTAATGCACTTTTGAGTTTTTATATCAGTGTGAAGTCAATTCATTCCAACAATGGTGCATTATCTTTTCTAAAACAGGAAAAGGGGATGTGATGCCCGTAAGTGTCAATGGTGCTCTTTTTTGCTTTTTCCCCTCACCAGATGATCTGGTGTTATCTTTTTTTTGCTCTTTACCAGAAATACTTTTCTAAGTTTGATTTCTTCTAATTGTCCACCATTTTATTGAATTTCCAGGCTATTTTCTTGTGAACACCTTTATTTTAATGTTGAAAATAAGGTCAATTTATTGAAAAATTTACCAATCCTGCTAACAGAAGTGCAATAATCTTTTTAAAATTAATCTTGTTATGCACTCTGGAAAAATATAGCAAGAAAATAGAAATATAGTGATTAGAGAGTGAAACAAAGTGGGATATTCTTATCTCATGTATACCAGGGACCTGGTGAAACTCAAATTACTTTAATTGAACATGTCATTCAACTAGATTAATATGCAATATATTACTAAATTTAATATATAGATTTATGTACTGTTGCGTGCTTTTTATTTGTGTGACAGTTTTCATTTTTAATTATTATTATTATTATTATTATTATTATTATTATTATTATTATTATTATTATTTGGAAGAAAAAGGCATTATTCTTGATATAGTTGCATATGGTACTCTTATTGATGGATTATGCAAAAATGGAAAACTTGAAGTTGCAAGAGATTTTTTAAATGAACTACCTTCTAAAGGCCTGCAACCTAATGTTCAAATATATACTACGATTGTTGGTTCGCTTCTTCGAGAAAGATCCTTGGAAGAGGCGAAACTTTTGCTTGTGTTGAATGATATATGCATGTGTTGAATACTTTGTTTGAATGCAAGAGTGATTAATTGTTCTAGTACTACATTTGCCATCAGCTGATAGTGAAGCTTTTGTTTGTGCTCATCCTTATAAGATAACACATCCTTAACCTCTACAATTTATATTTTCTTCTAGTTCCATGTGGAGTATGAAACAATTGAACTAGCAGAGAAACCGGTAATTTAGAAATTAATTTTCTGAAAATACTTCCACTAATTGAAAAATTATGAGACTTGACATAGTGATAGCCAACAACATATAGTATTTGAATATAAATTTCTAAAAGTTGTGCATCAACCGGTTTTTCCTAGAAAATCAAGAAACATAAAAAACGTTGCAGTTTGCCACACCTTTTCTAAAAATTTATAACAAATAAAATAAAATTTCAGATTGCATGAGGCCAGTGGGGTTAGAACCACAACTTGAAATACCTAGTTTACAGAAAATAGTTTTTATCCAGAATCTTCAAAAAGTGTCTTCCCTTAATAAAACATGTTCTTATGCACATAGTTTTCATTTCATACTCAACATGTTACAATACCAACATCATTCAATTCCCGCATGGACCCGTCCCGAACGGGTGGAGAATTTCCAAATTTGTCCTCGTGAGGTTGGGTATAAACCATTCCCCGCTACCGGGGATGGGGCGAGGACGGGAATCATACTCCCCGCCCCGCGAGAATCCTGCCCCCGATCCCCATGGTGATTTTATATATTACTCAATATTATATATATATATATATATATATATAATTATTATGAATTGTAATATAAATATTTTACATAATTAAATATTTATAAATTGTATATTAAGTAAGTACAAGGGGATAGAGATTCCCCTGAGAACGAGGATTCCACATGGATGAGGGAGAAATTTTTTTCTTTTGTTTTGCGTCAACGGGGATGGAGAACGACTCTATCCCCGCCCATTTGACATTCCTAAGGTGGATACGTTACATTTTTACATCCACACAATGATCATTGATCAAATAGGTTTTTAAATGACCCATGAATATAGACGAATAATAAGTGAATAAGGTGACTGGAGCACATACACACTCCAACATCTCGTGTTCGAATCTGTGTGGTGATAATTTTTTGCTGAAATATTGGAAGGGTTGGTACAGGTGGGGGTTGCACTTTCGGATATAATTATTATTTATTATTATTTATAAATTTTAACGGTTGATTTTTTTTTCACAAATCTATGAAATTGTTTAAAGTCTACAAAGTTCTAAAAATCCAATAAAATCTTGTATTAAAAAGTCTTATAGAATCCTGTAAAAACTTAAAAGTCATAAAAATTCTACATTTTTTTTTAAAATCCACATGACTATTTCAGCTAAAAAGTCATTTGAAATTCTAATCCAATACACCCCTCCTAATACTCCCTCCGTCCCTTAATTATTTTCACAATTTTTTTTTGTTCGTCCCATAATTACTGTTACACCGTTAAAATGGAATACCCTTTATAAATTATACCCTCACAATACCATCTAAATTTAAAAAATATCACTCTTATTGTATTCTATTTTATTATCTCTCCTACATTTTATCTTATTCAACCATGCAAAATACCCTTACACTTTATTCTTTCTCCTATACTAATTTAAATTTTCTTAATAAGTGTTCTCTCACTCCCTATGAAAGAAATTTTGGGACGGAGGGAGACCAAAGATGGTCTCGATGAAGCCAAACATTTTGAACTCTGATTGATCAATCATGGATAAGGTGGCAATGGGCCGGGCTGGGTTGGCCCGATGCGGGCCCACCGCGCATACATGTGTGCCAGACCGGGCTGGGCTAGGCCCGGTTGGATTTCGGGCCTACATTTCTCAAGCCCAACCCGGCCCTAGGCGGGCCAAAGTGGCAAATTTTTTTAAATTTTTTTTTATTAATATTATAAGTTAAAACATTAAAATAATTTATAATAACTTCATATGACAATTTAATGAGTCAATTACTACCCACTACAATATTAGAAGCCTTAACACTATCCAATACAATAAAAATGATAATTACTTGTAGGTACAATATTATAGGTCAAACTTCCAAAACTACCCTTCCTTCTTACACTCTCCCTTTTTGCTTTTTGTGTCAGATGAGTGCATATCTATTTTTCAGTATTTTTTTTTTTGCACGGATCTATTTTTCAGTATTGACGATGCTCATATTTGCTCTCGAAACATTTAATTTCCATGTCTTTTTTGGTTTATGCTAATCAATTTTAATTTTTATGTTCGAATTCAACGAAAAAAATTCCTTCATAGTATTTGAATTTACATGGAAAAAATTCTGAAATATGTAAACAAAACAAGAGGTGAAAAAAATATTGCTGCTTATGTGCAAAAGAAAAAATCTGCACTTTATCACTATCATTGTATACAAACATCTCCTAAGAACCAACACAAGAATAAAAAAATCAAACAACAATAATCAAAAATCAAAAACAAGAATCAAGAAATTAAACATAAACATCCTACCTCTGCAATCCCAATATCAATTTAATCTCAATATCTGCTAAAAACCGATTAAAAAATTTTAGGAGTTCAAGAATTAAACTAGGGCTCAAACGAGCAGAAACTCTCTGTCGATCTGGTCCTCCGCCGATCTATGACTCGATAACTAGAGTTTATCTGTCGTCCATCTATGATCGATCTATGGCCGCCGATCTTGTCGCGATTGTGGCTGAGAGTGAGAAGAGGAGCCGTCGCGGGGCCGTCACCTGGTGTCGCCTGGGTGCGGTGGTCTGGTTCGGTGGTCGCGGTGGCGGACATCCTTCGTCCGGAACTGGGTATGTCTCCGCCGTTGCCTGGGTCTCTCTCGCCTGGCTGACGGTGGCGTGGCTATTGCGGGTGGGCTATGGCGTTCATCTTCACCGGGTAATGGAAAGATTCGAGAGAGAGTGAGAGACGGCGAGAGTGACAGAGTGAGAGAGAGTGAGAGACGGCAAGAAAGAGAGAGAGAGAGAGAGTTGATCGTCGTATTTTAGCAACAAGTATTTTAGACCAAACAAATATCGAACCCAAGGGACTAGGAGAACAATGGAGCCTCAAAAACATACGTTTCCATAGAATTATAGTGGCTAGTCACGATTTCAAAATTAAAGCAACAAAATGACAACACAAATTCAACAAGAAATTAAACCAAGCAATCAACAAAGGAATAACAAGGATGAGATAGTAGTGCTCGGGTGCAAATCACCAAAGACTCGTCAAATTCGGATCATCAACAATCAAGTGTTCATTCAGAGAGGGATCATAGGGATAACCAACAAATAATTCAAATAAAACCGTACTGGATAAGCCTAGGTTCTAATGATCGATTAAGCATGTAGGAATGTGAGAGACGACACTCTCACCCCCTCACTAATTACAAGCAAACAACAAGTAATCAATGTGCCTTAATGAGGTTCTAATTAATCAACCAAGTATCCTTGAGTTAACCAAATATTGACTTCAATCACTTTAGCAAACCTAACACCTATGCATCAATTCAATCAACCAAGTATCCTTGCATCAATTAAATCAAAAAACACAAGATCAAAGCTCACCCAAGCAATTAAATCATGCCAAGCATCATTAAGACAATTAATCACCTCAACAAATGAACACCCAATCATCAATTCACCAAAATCAACTTATCAAGGGATCATTACACCCAAGCACATATGAAATTTAGCCAATCATGGCTAATTGATAGAAACCCATGAACAATAAGTAAATAGGAATCATGATTAAGCTAGAATTAGATAACAAAACTGTAAATAAATGGTAGAAGTCACCTT
>CM061059.1:32088633-32209109 GCA_030762865.1 Paraleonurus japonicus | reverse complement strand
ATGACAACACAAATTCAACAAGAAATTAAACCAAGCAATCAACAAAGGAATAACAAGGATGAGATAGTAGTGCTCGGGTGCAAATCACCAAAGACTCGTCAAATTCGGATCATCAACAATCAAGTGTTCATTCAGAGAGGGATCATAGGGATAACCAACAAATAATTTAAATAAAACCGTACTGGATAAGCCTAGGTTCTAATGATCGATTAAGCATGTAGGAATGTGAGAGACGACACTCTCACCCCCTCACTAATTACAAGCAAACAACAAGTAATCAATGTGCCTTAATGAGGTTCTAATTAATCAACCAAGTATCCTTGAGTTAACCAAATATTGACTTCAATCACTTTAGCAAACCTAACACCTATGCATCAATTCAATCAACCAAGTATCCTTGCATCAATTAAATCAAAAAACACAAGATCAAAGCTCACCCAAGCAATTAAATCATGCCAAGCATCATTAAGACAATTAATCACCTCAACAAATGAACACCCAATCATCAATTCACCAAAATCAACTTATCAAGGGATCATTACACCCAAGCACATATGAAATTTAGTCAATCATGGCTAATTGATAGAAACCCATGAACAATAAGTAAATAGGAATCATGATTAAGCTAGAATTAGATAACAAAACTGTAAATAAATGGTAGAAGTCACCTTGATGGAGTCTAATACAACTGGAATGACCAAATTTATCAGCTATAACTCTTGGGTAATTCAAATCCTTCAAAAAAACTAAGAACACCTATCACTATGTGTAACTGTGTGTGAATGAGTGCAGAGAATTTCTAATCTAAAATCCCTATCCAATGTTCTAAGTGTGGAAAAGCTCCTTCAAAAGCTGAATTAGAGAGTATTTATAGTGGGGGCAAAGTTACAAATTTCGTTTTGCACTTAAGGACCTCGAAAATGATGAAATTCTACTCAAAATCGCGCAGCTGTGGTCCCACTCGGCCACCACTCGGCCGAGTGACTTGGAGGTTGGTCGAGTAGCTTCAGGTCTGGCACTAGATGACTCGGGCAAAAGTATCTCACTCGGCCGAGTCGCCTTGCTCATAGCCGAGTGACTTTCTTACTGGGATGTGGCGACTCGGCCACCTGATGTCTCACTCGGCCGAGTCATAAGCGTACTCGGCCGAGTGGAATTGCTTCGGTCGAGTGACATTCCTTCTGCCTTACTTTGACTCGGGCATCTTATCTCTCACTCGGCCAAGTGATATTCCACTCGGCCGAGTGGCCTTGTTTTCTCTCCTTCTCGACTTTTTGACTCTTCGTCTCGATTCATCACCTCTTCCACACTTGTGCATCGATCTTTTGATCTCTCTCCTTTTCATTTCTCAGCTTCCGCTCTTCCTTGATTGGCTCTTGCTCACCAAGTTGTTGTCTCGCTCGATTCTTTGCTCGTTTTTTCACCCTTTTCCTAGAAATGAGTCAACACTTACATGAAAGTATTAGTTCACAAAATTAAGCACATTAACCTCAGATTTTGCAATGAAATACCCAATATGATCTATAATGATCAACGAATATCATGCAAGAATGAACCCAATCAAGAGTGTGAGTGATGATGGAATTTTAGGGTTTTATTAATTTTTTTTTTAATTTTAGCAAAATCAAAATTTGAGGGTAAAAATGATATAGATTGTAGTGGGTAGTAATTGTTTAAAACCATTGTACCTAGTAGTTATTTTTGCTCAAAAATTGTACCTAGTAGTCATTTTTCCTAATTTGTAATAATGTACAATAAGTTCAATAATTCATAATAATTCAAACAGTTCAATAATCCATAATAAGTTCAGTTATTTATTCATAACAAAGTACAAACAACATTTAAACAACTTAAAATAAGTTGATAATAAATTAATAAGTCCATAATAAATTCAATATTTCATAACAAATTTAAATCACTTAAACAATTCAAAGCAAATAAACAATAATTCAAGTGCATCAGATTTTAGTTTCCTTTTGTTCTTTAATTCCTTATTAATTAACATACTTAATTCGAATGATAATTATTTATTTTTCTTTTGCTCTTTCTCTCCTTATTAGTTAACATACTTAATTCTAATGATATTAATTAATTTGTTAATTTAATATACTTACATGGGTTTTTCAATAGTCAGGCGTCAGGTATCCAATGAGAATTTAACGCATCCTTAAATTTCGCCCTGAGCCATCTAGTTTCGCACAAGACAAAATAATTAATTTTTAATAAAAATATGTATAAAATTACTAATATATCTTTATAATATTAATTTTTTAAAAAATAATATATTTTATAAATTAAACTAATTACCAATATCTATCTATACCCTTATAAAGCTAAACTTAAAAAAACTACATTCTTCTATTTCAAAATCTCTCTCCTCTCATTCATTTAAGTTTTAAGTATTGATCTCAATCATCGATTTTATAAGTTTTAATCTCAGTCATCCATTTTTTTTACATATTAGTCTATAAATACTTATACCTCTCATTTATTTTTCATCACAAACCCTAATTTATTTTTTCTCTTCTTCCTTAACAGGTTTTCTCATTCATATTTCTAACCTCTTTCATTTATTCTTTTTTGTAGATGTGTATTAATTCATAGGGAAAATTACTCATACATACACGGTACTGTTCACTTTTACAAAAAGGTCAATTCACTATTTAGAAGTTACATTCAACTACAAGTTTCCAAGTCATTTTACCAATTTATCCCTACAAAGAAATTACAAACAGATACAAAATGCACAGTACCCCAATATTAAACATTTGTACTTGTTGATCTTGTGTCAAAATCAGAAGACTTACTTCTCTCCTTCTCAGTCTACATTTGAGTCTCCTCCTTCTTCACGCATATATATATATATATATATATATATATATATATATATATATATATATATATATATTTTATATATATATATATTTATATATTTATATATATATATATATACGTACATACACCCACCATATTCCCAAATCAAGCACACAATCTTTCTAATAAAAATGGAAATATTCGAGAAAGAGAAGAATTACGTCAATGAAAAGGTGTCGAACATGCCGGTGCCGGAGGCGACCATCACCGACGTCGATTTCAAGGGTTTCGGCCTCCACAACATCACTTTACTCGCCAAGATCTCCGTTTTCAACCCCTACTCCGTTCCGATCCCGATCGGAGAAATCGCTTACAAAGTGAAGAGTCCGCAAAAGGAAATCGTTTCGAGATCCATCCCTGACCCTGGATCTCTCAAATCCAACGACATCACGTTGCTCGAAGTCACGGTGAAGGTGCCGCACAGTGCCGTCGTCAGCTTGGTCGCGCGACGGTGGTGGGTGGATGGAAAGTCAGCAACGAAGGGTTGTGTTGAATGGCTGTTGTAGGTTGGGGATAGGGGTGGGAATAGGCCAGGCCAGGCTTTGCATAAGAAAGCCTAGGCCTATTAGATAATTTTTAGGCCTGAGCCTGGCCTATTATTTATGATAGGCTTTTTTTCAAGGCTCGGCCTGACCTCTTCAATAAATAGGCCAGGCCTGAAAGCCTTTTAAAGGCCTATTTGCTGCAACTTTTTTATTCTTCATTAAATTTTAAAAAATCACATTTTTTATATTACACCGTAAATACTATACATTTCAAAATACGAATAAAATTAACATACCAAGAATTATCAATTAGCAAAAGCAATAACAAAATCTTATGTAAATTAACGTGACGTAAGTTATTTTGTTTATTATTAATATTTTTTATTAATACTTTTTACTAATATGTAAATTTATGAGATAAAATATATGAGTATCTCACAATTATTAATATATATTATATATATATATATATATATATATAAATATAATATATTATATTATTATATATATAGTTAAATAGGCCGGCCTGTTAGGCTTAAAAGGCCTACAAGAAAGCTCAAGCCTGGCCTATTTAATTAAATAGGCTTCTTAAAAGGCCTGAGCCTGGCCTATTTATTAAACGGGCCGAGCCGAGCCAGGCTTTAGTAGGCCAGGCCGTAGGCCCCTGTCGGGTAGCCTGGCCTATTCCCACCCCTAGTTGGGGAGGCGCGATGGGGGTGCAAATCTGTGAAAAAGACGGTGGGTGCACTCACCAATCTAATGGGTGTATTTCGTGCATGTATATATATATCTGTCCATGTACATATCGCTGTGTGGGTGCACTCACCAATCCAATGGGTGTGTCCCGTCCATGTACATATATGCCTGTCTATGTACATATGTGCAAGAGAATGTGCAAATGCTGAAGAGAAATATACATATATGTCTGTCCATGTACAAATATGCAAAAGAATGTGCAAATGTTGAAGAGAAATGTACATATATGACCGGCACGACGGCGAGAGTGACCAGAGCTATCCTTATTCAACTGTATCAGTTTGCACTCTTCGTTGTAATTCACACTCAAAATGATCAAATCATCCATGGATCCAAAGAAGAATTTTCTTAGATTAATGAATTCTGAATTTTCTGCTATTTGTTTCAGAAGAATTTGAAATTAAAAAAACGATCATACACAGCTATACATATGGAACCCGTATCTATACCTAATTTGAAATTCAAATTTTAAAAAGGAAGAAAATCGGTTTAATGTATAGGCAATTTTGTCAAACCTGGTGACGTCAACCCATCTGCTCTAATTTTTCTTCATCCGTCTGACAATGATCAGGTATAGACGCATGAGTTGAACAGACAGCAAGGGTAAAAGCGTCTCCCAATTTCCAATTTTTGTATCGATTTGAAAGAACGAATAGTAATTGTAGTCCCCTGTAAAAAGCTACAGTAATTTGTAGCTTAAAGTAGTCCCCCCTAATTCATATGTCATATCGTTCTAACTTTTTTTTTGGTTTATTTACGATTTAATCTATTTCATATGTTCTAATGTGTTTCTCTTTTTTTTTCTTTTCTTTTTTTTATTGTTTTTGTAGATTCATATTTTAAAAATTATAATCGGTATTTTTGTTAATTTTTATCATTGAATAAAGAACGTTTGAGGAAATGTCTCAATCTTCACCGATTTGCAACTTCAGGCCTTAAAGATGAGATTCATTCATAGGAAGAGAGAAATAATTAATTGATATAAGTCCATTAGCGTTCAAAGTTGCTCACCGTGGAAGCACACCAGCTTTGCCAAGATGGACTTCAAATTTGACAATTTAATTTCTTCCTAAATAATTGTTACAAACTAAGAGATTAAATTCAAATATGAGCAGCTTTCGAAAAAAAAAATTCAAATATGAGCATCATTATACTAATTGGGAGAACTAAATTTGAAAAATGTAAACAAACAATTTAAATTGTAATGGAGGTAGTACGTATCAGAATCTGTGTTTGAAATTTGACGTTTGAATCATTCAAAATTTATGACTATTAAAGACAAATATTTTAAACAAATAATACAAACAATAATTCAAAATTTTAATTAAAATATATCAAGAATAACAAATGAAATAGATTTTTTTTAAAAATAAAATAAAATAATCCATTTTATTAACTCAAATTTCCTTGATTGTTGTTTCAATAAGTTTAGCAATTGTGATCATAGGAAATGAGAGGAGGAATAATAACAGAAGATGAAGACTAAATCGATTAAGAAGCAGTAATTTCACTCTTTTTCTTTTTCATCATTAATTAAAGTTTTAATCAGGATATATATATTTTAGATTTAAATTCAAGATTATTTAAAGAATTATTGAAAATTCATTTTTCGAAATCTTATGCTTGAAAATATATATATATATATATATATATATATATATATATATATATATATATATATATATATATATCTAAATTTAATTTTTGAATGATCAATCACGTTAATAGTGTAGTCAAATGTTATTTACAAAAAATTATATGTATTCAGATAAATATTGTTTACAAATATTTTTTGTTTAAAATTTGTAATTGCAAAACCTTTTGTTTGAATTACTTTGCATTCTAAATGTTTATCAATTAATAAAAATAAAATTTTAATTTGTGCATATTAAATTTTTATTTTAATTTAAATTTATTGTATATTATAAATATATAACAACTAGAGTATAATTTTTTTTTTTGCATAATAAATTTTTATTTTAATTTAAATTTATATATATAATAATAAAATATATAAAATTTTAAAATATAATATTATTTTAAACCCGCGAGTTTCGCGGGCTATACTCTAGTATATATATATATATAAAATTAAATTAAAATACTTAAACATCAATTTAATTCCTTAGAAATATCTGGTTTATTCTTTGAAAAATGAAGGAGTGAATATGTCCCGTTGGACGGTGCTGGTGGCTTTCCGGTGGATGGACGTCAGCTTGGCGCAGTCTACTTCATTTTTCCTTTATTTCTTCTTTGTCTTCTGCGACTACATCCTATGATGCAGATATAGACGATCAAAGGTGTGCATGTGCATAAATTATGTTATTGGGAAACTGATTAGGAAAAATCTATATATATAATAGTAAAATCACCCTTTTCCAAAAGTTGACACGTGTCACTCCTCTATTTTTGACATGTGTCACAATGGAGTTGAAGAGGCATTTTTAAAGAAATATAAAAATAATTTTAATTAATAAAAAGAAGATGAAGGGGTAAAAATACATCCAATCTTCTCACATGGAAATTCAACATTTATTTTCATACTAATTTTTTCCTTAATTATATGTTTAGTTGAAAAATAAAAGAAATTAGATATGCATAAAAAAATATTTAAGAGGCCTATTTTTTTCTTCACAAATAAAATTAGTGACTAAATTAATTTTTTCCCTATTAATTTTAAAGGTCCATTACGGAAGACAATTTTAAAACTCAAATAAGTCATTTTAATAAAATTTTGCTTAAAATTGGTAACATTTTTATAATTAGTATTAAAAATTAATTTTTAAAATTTAAAAAGAAGGGATTTTAGTTTTTTAATAATCAACATCCTTTAGTTATTATACTTTTACTAAAATTATATATAGGTGATTGTTATGATACTAAATGTTGATCTCCAATATATTTCCTGCTACAAAAAAGTTGAGAAAATTTTCTGCAAAATTCTTTGTGAGTTTCCCTAATGTAGACGGATCTAATACTCTAAGAAAGGAGTGTAGCATAAATATTATTTGATTGTGCTATTAAAACTCTTTCAAGCATTCCAGAATTCAAGATATATATGTATATTGATGATACCGATAAATTAAAGAGTTTAATTAAATTATTGATTCAATTTTTAATCGATGACAAAAAAAATTAACTGTCATTCTGATAAGCCAAATTTTCAATTCAATCATTTTGATGTACGAAGATACATGACTTATTCAAGCACAATATTATTATACATTAGGTCACTCTGAGATGTGTCTCTTTGTGAATGTGCGTAAATATTTCTATATATATGTGTATGTACATTCATTACTCTTTTACAAAAAAAAAAAAAAATTACAATAGACCCGTGCATTGCACGGGTAAAAATCTAGTAAATTTAAAATCAAAGACTCCCTCATTAATTGGGAGGTATAAGGAGGCTTGGAGCATTTGGAATTGTAAGGAGACTTGGCGAACTAACTTCTAACCACTAACAACTAACATTTACCGATAAAAAAAAAAAATTCTCTCATTAATTATGTATGAACAATTATGAAATATATCATCTATTGCACCGAAATAAGTCAAGACCACCATTATATATAGTGGAACTAAATTTTTTAGTCAATTAGTTAAAATATATGTACACAAAATAATTAATTCAATTTTTTAAATATCAAAGGAAAAACACTACAATACAAATACAAAAGTAATCAAATTCATATATAAAAATAAGAAAATATACAAATAACGAGAACAAAAACATGAAATAAAGAAGAATGACAATATATGATTCAGATAATAAACTTAAGGTACGCTTGGTTGGGGGTATTAGAAGTAGGTAATGGGAATTACTCATTAATCATTCCCATTGATGATGTTTGGTAATATTTACAATTTGGAATTGATTTAAAAATAAAATAATCACTAATTTATTTTGTTTACATAATCTCCCTCTTATAATAAATCATTTAACAATCATTCATTTTTCCTCCACTCAACTTTTTTCTCGCTCAAATTTTTTCGTGCTTAACTTTCTTTCCAAAATTCATCAATGAGAATGAATTACTAGTCATTCCCGTTACCTAATTCTAATACCCCCAACCAAACGACCCCTTAATTTTCAGCTAATCAAATCTAGATTCATTTTGGGGTGCTTGGTTGCAAATTTTTTAATGGAAAAGAGAATGAGAATAAGTATAATGTAATTATGGTGGTTAATAAAAATAAAAATGATCATGACACTATTTTTTCCTCCTAAATAATGTAATCATTACCCATTTTGATTAATCTTCTCCTCCTACAATCATTTTTTCTCAATCATTCCCCCCGCTACTTCCAACAAACTTATTTTGTCAATTTTTTTTTTTAAAATGGAGCACAACACTAATAACACTAATGATGTAACCACCATGATTCTTCCTCCAATATGTACAAGGATATTGAGAAAAAATACAATTTTATTCTCATTCCCATTAAATTTCTTCACTCACAGTTATCCTCTCTGAATGTTACTTACCACAGGTCCGCAAAACGCATCTTCTTCTTCTTTCCCTGATTTTAATCGCTGCCGACTCCATTTTTCAACTGTGAATGTTAATCGCCGTGGACGTTGTTTCTTCACCTCTCTAAATTTAATCGACATCTCTCACTTTCAACAAATGAGAATCTCAAGTTCAACAATTTCTCAAGAATCACGACACAGTTGCTGACAAAACTTGATGACTAACTGAGTTATTGACCGGGATTTTGGTTTCTAAACTTTTGCTTCTTCACTTTCTTGTAATTGTATATTTGGACAGAAAAGAATTATAGTCTAAAAATAAATATACCTTTGAATTATTGAAAACATGTTCCCATTAATTGCTTCATAGAGTTCTGGATGAATCCATCACATTCACCTGCGGAAAAAAAAAATATTTAGTTTGAAGTACATAGACACAAAAATAGAAAATTTGTTCTTTAAATAAATTAAAATATAATTGTATTAAAAAACTATGATCTCACTAAATTGTAAATTCATCAGAGCTTAATGTATTTATATTTAACGGAGAAAATAAAAAGTCACTTAAATTAGACTTCCAAAGTCTTTTCGATGTTAAAAGTAGGGCTTTTCAAATTTTAACTAAAGATAATAAATTATCATTAAATTAAATAATAACTTTTCAACTTCTTTAAAAAAATGACATTAGTTTTATAAGATAAAATTAGAAACTAAACTTTGAAGGTTACAAAAATGTTACTATTTATGGTATATCATTTTGTTATTATATAGTTATAGATATATATATATATATATATATATATATATATATATATAGATTTGGAAAGTCTACTAATTATGAGTAAAACTAAAATAA
Source organism: Paraleonurus japonicus (assembly GCA_030762865.1). Lineage (NCBI taxonomy): Eukaryota > Viridiplantae > Streptophyta > Magnoliopsida > Lamiales > Lamiaceae > Paraleonurus > Paraleonurus japonicus. The sequence goes on along the minus strand of CM061059.1, from coordinate 32,199,664 downwards.
AATGGGGTTAGTTGCACGAAGTTTTCTCACGTTTGAAAATATTGCGAGAAATTTTTTAGTAGTTTGGAAATTATACAAACTAAATTGCAAAATAAAATATAAATCATCAGGGTTTTTTTAATTATCACATATTCTTTTCTTTGCAACTCTATAACCAATATTTTTACGTTTTGTAATTTGAAACAACTGACATTTTTTCGATGCAACATAAATTTCCACGTATATTCCAACAATTAAATGTGATTGTATTCCTGTGCAATTTAAGGATAAGTTTTGTTTTAACAACTATAAGGTGTTTCTAAAGTTAAAATCGTTTTATAATGACTATCTTTCATTTTTTAAAATTGCTCTTATTTGTTGGTATATATATGGATATGATCTATATGGTATCTCCGACTGTTATATCATTAAATAATTGTCAGAAAATGATTAAATATATCAAAATGTAAAATTTAAAAGACGGTATATCAAATTATAAAAAAATATATGTTGTAATTAATAAAATTTGATTTATATTTTTTCTGCAATTAACCCTTTATTGATGATAGTTAGTTCTTTTCGAAAAAAATAAAAAAGATAGTTCACTCTTTTATATGAGAATGAATTAACGATTTAATCTATTTTTCCATTTCCCATCATATTATTTTATTTTATATTATATTCTCAAGATTTCAATATTTTAATAAAAAAGATACGAAAATTAAAGTAATCAGATATAATTATTAAATTATTTTTGAAGAAAGGGAAAATTAACTTTATTTAATAAATCGTAAGGGACTTTCGTAACTGAAAATAAAATATATAATTAATAAATGGAACTCAGTTTTGATTTTACAACGCCGCAAAGCCACATTCCAACCCTACCCTGTATTCGATTTTGAAAACAGCTGAAAGAAGATGAGCCGAAAGACTGCTGCTTCTGCAATTCGCCTGATTCGAACACGATTTGCAGCTAAATCTTCTCATGAATTAGGTAATTTTACTCATCCACTCTCTTTTTTCTCTTCGAATTCAAATGATTCGGGTCCCAAAGATAGGCTCGGTTGGCGTATCCCCATAATAGATTTCAGCAAAATTAATGATGTAGATGATGCTTTTTGCTTGTTTCATGAAATCGTAAGAATGCGGCCACAGCCTTCTATTAAAGTGTACACCCAACTGTTGAGTATGATTGTCAACATGAAACACTACTCTGTTGCACTTTCTGTGTTCGACAAAATGCGTCAAAGGAGTGTCCCTGTGAACGAGTTCACATTTAACATTGCAATCAATTGCTACTGCCTTCTGAATAGAGTAGACTTAGGGTATTCTATCCTGGGCATTATATTCAAGAGTGGTTACGAACCTGATGTCACCATATTCACCACGCTCATCAAAGGTCACTTTTTAGATGATAAGGTTGCTGAAGCTGAGACATTGTTCAAAAAGCTTCTGGTCTTGAAACTTTGCGAGCCTAATGATGTTATGATTCTAACTGTGATTGATGGGCTCTGCAAAACTGGGCAAATTATTTCTGCTTTTGAATTGTTTCATACTTTGGAAAAATCTAGATGGAAACCCAATGTCATGGCGTATAGCGCAATGATTGACGGGTTGTGCAAGGGTGGGATGGTGGATGATGCTCTACAGCTTCTGTCCCGAATGTCGAGCAAGGGCTATTCACCTAATGTTGTCATGTGTAATTCGATTATCCAAGGGTTGTGTGATGTTGGTCGGTGGAAGGACGTTGAAGCCCTATTAGATCAAATGACCAATTGTAATATATTCAAGGATGTGATTACTTTCAGTATATTGATAGATGCATATTGCAAGGAAGGAAGGGTGAGAGACGCCGAGGCTGTTCTTGAAGATATGATGCAACAAAAATTATGTCCTAATATAATCACGTACAGTTCCCTTATAAAAGGGTATTGTCTGGAAGGGAATATGAGTAAAGCCAAAGAAGTGTTTAATTCCATTGCTAAGAAGGGTCTTAGACCTTCTATCATCACCTATAGCATTTTGATTAATGGATATTGCAAGAATGGAAAGATAGAGGAAGCTTGGCGTCTTTTTCTTGAAGTCCCCCGTAAAGGTTTAAAGCATGATACGATAGCCTACAGTACCATGATTCATGGATTATTTGATAAAGGTAGATATGCTGATGGCTGGAAGTTGTTCAAAGATATGGAAGCTCGACAAGTTCTTCCTAACTTACATACATATAATATATTGATGGATGGATATTGCAAGAATGGAACAATAGAGGAAGCTTGGCATCTTTTTCTTGAAGTGCCCCGTAAAGGTTTAAAGCATAATACGATAACGTATAGTACCATGATTCATGGATTATTTGATAAAGGTAGGTATGTTGATGGCTGGAAGCTGTTCAAAGATATGGAAGCTCGACAAGTACTTCCTGACTTACATACATATAGTATATTGTTGGATGGCTTGTGCAAGAGCACGGAGATTTATAAAGCACTTAAGTTTCTACATGCAATGGAAGAAAAAGGCATTGTTCTTAATATATTCGCATATGCTACTCTCATTGATGGATTATGCAAAAATGGAAAACTTGAAGTTGCAAGAGATCTTTTCAGTGATCTTCCTTCTAAAGGCCTGCAACCTAATGTTCAAATATATACTATGATTGTTGGTTCGCTTCTTCGAGAAGGATCCTTGGAAGAGGCTAAACTTTTGCTTGTGAAAATGGAGAAAAGTGGATGTGCGCCTAATAGTTGTCTATACAACATTATTGTTCGGAGTTTGTTGAGGAGAAATGAGATTTCCGAAGCAATGACATTTTTGGAGGAAATGTATGAAAGAGGGTTCTCAGCCGATGTCAATACCATGTCCTTGTTAAATGATAAGTTTGGAAGGTGAGCGTGAAAATGTTATGCTTTTCGAAATGATTAAGAAACTTGTGCCCTAAGATATTCTGTACGTTTACATTTTAGATACCAAATTGATTCCTTGTTGTGTTAGTATCTTGTTGAATATTAGGCCTTAATTTTCAAATTTTAGCATCTGCCTACATTATGTTTACATGTGTACTTGATATGCTTTAATATTTTACCTAAGTCATTAAATATTAAATAATTTTATTTCCCCACCCCTCAATTTTTTTGGCTTCGCTAAGAGAATAGAACCGTGTGTATGATCTCTTCTTCCATTTAATATATTATATGCATTTGTGGACTGGAAAATTGAGACAAGTACTGTTAAGACATCGGTTTATCCTCAACGAGTTAATTGAGACAAGTACTGTTATTCTGTCTATTGTATGATCTAAGCTTGTTTAGGTTTCTACAAGACGAGAAATTTTGATCCCGGTTCACGGATCTTAGGCCTATTGATCCTACCCAACGAACCCAAAATGGATTGTATATATAAGGTTTTGTGTTAGGTCCATTTCATAGATGGGTCAAACAAGTGTTGCTCACTTATTTATGCCTTTAATTATTCTTGCTTTTACCTCGTGGCCTTTTAGTTGTACCATTGGTTTAAGTGACTTGAAAGAAACACGTAATCTCAACCGATTGACTAATTTTAAGAAAAAACTACAAATGTTACATATGTGATAAAGAGTTGCAACAATTTCCATCCAGTCCTACATGTGTTTGTGTCTTTCTGAAGTCATATGGGTGCATCTTTCTCTGCATAATAGTTTATAGCATGCGAGACATAAAATTATAGGATTTGACATTTGACATGTGAATGGGAAGAGTAAGGGGAAGGGGAAGGGACAGAAACAAGGACAGGGACGTGGAGGATGCAGCTCAGAGTATGTGGCTACAGAAGCTGCTTCTGAGAGTAATGAGAAGTTTAGTGTAGTAGAACAAAAATCCCGTCCCTCGTATGCCAGATGGCACTAAGGGGTTCTCGATGGGTCGAGGAAAGCCCGTTGCTGTAAAAATTGCTTGAGGCTGTTGTTGTAGGAATGTAGCTGGTCATATATATATAGGTAAGGTTTGTGTCGAATGAGATTTAAAGGTGAAATTTGGACTCTACCATTATGGTTCCATTTTCACTCTATATTCTATTATACATGCAACATTTCACTTGACTGCAACAAAACGAAAATAAGTTTAGCATTATTATATATGTTAATTCATACGTATTCATTGTTTCATTAGTTGTGATGAATACCAATTGAAACAAAATACTTGTATGACTTTAATTTTTTCTTTAATTAATAAATGATGTTGGAATTTAAAGTTGTTTTATTGGTTAATTTGAAATTTTTAAAAAAGGATGTTGTATCCAATTTTTATTAATGGTGCTTACGGATTGTGTTTGCTATCTAAGTTGTAACTATTTATTTAATTTTTTGTTTTCTATATATATATTGTGTATTAATTGTATAATTCTATTAATTTAAGCCATATTGAGTAAATGAATTTTTAATCAAATTTCGGGGATGATTTTAATGATGAGTGTGATGAATTTTATAATGGACTAATGTTTAATTGTTTATGGATTTATGAATTATGATGGTTCATTTTATGGCAAAACCTTGAATGAGACGGTCTTATGCATGAGACATAGTCACTTTTTAATAAATTGTTATCACTTTTTAAAAAAGTGATACAAATTAGTATAAAAGTGATAACAAATTGAAAATGATAACAATTTATAAAAAAGTGATAATAATTTATGAAAAAGAAATAATAGTTTATTAAAATGTGACTCCGTCTCATGTTCGTCTCATGCATGAGACGGTCTCACACAATTTATTTGATACAATTGTTTTTTTAAAAAAAAATAATTAATGGGCTCCATTTTGTAGGCCCGATCAGTTCACGGGCTGGCTCGACCTGACCCCGCCCACGAAATATGTTTGCACCTCTAGTTAAAAGAGAGCATAAGATGATTAATGACACTATTTTTTCTCCTAAAATTAGTGTCATTTTGATTAATTTTTTCCCCACCTATAAATACATCTCCTCAATCATCCTCTTCCACCACCACCAATAAGCTTTTTTTTTATCCCTCATTTTTTCTCAAAATTAGAGCACAACACTAATTTTATAACTACATAGAGACATTTTTTTTTCCAATATATCACGGGACATAAAGATAAAAAAATATTTTTGTTCTCATTCTCATTTAAAACTTGTAACAAACGTCTTCTCAGTACATGTTAAGTTATATGATATCACCTAATTTTCTAGTTCGACAATTCGAACTCTGATTGATCATTCATGGACATTACTACAATGAGTGACTCTCTATCACATTAGTTAACAATGTAATTGGGCACAAGGGACTATTTTTTAACAATGATAAATTAATACTCTCTCCATCCATTATTGTGGGGTCTATTTATTAATAGAGAAAATGTTTGTGAGTGTAAAGTCAATAACATTTTAAATAATTAAGTGATGATTGAAGGATGATAATAAAACAATTGTTTCCACAAATAAAATGAACATACTTTTAGTAGACGGACAAATAAGGTAAATGAATATACTTTTGATGAAAGGAGTACTATTTAGTTTATATTAGCTGACAAATTTTAATTTAAACTAATATTACATTTCATTATATTATTATAGTGAAAAGACAACAAAATTTCTTGCATGAAGTTTCCTCGACTTATTAGAAAGTCTGCTAATTCTGAGTAAAACTAAAATAAAACGGGGTTAGTTGCACGAAGTTTCCTCATGTTTGAAAATAGGATTTATGACTTTAAGGTACTATCTTTAGAGTTTTATTACTCTTAGGTACTATCAAAAATATAAAACACTATCACATACAATCTTTATTTTAAACTGTCTATTTTACCCTTATAGATCTGACTCTCTCTCTCTCTCACCACACTTTATCAGACTTCACGTGTCCCATACACTTAAAAATCATCTTCTCTCTCCGCCAAACCCTATTTCTCTCTCTGTTTCATTTTCAGGCTCTCACACATATCTGCCCCCATATCTCACCCTTTTTCAAACAAATTTCAAATTGTTGGATTTCAGAGATCCAGAGTTAGGGCCGTCAAGGAATGCCAGAGATATTAGCGAGTAAAGAGACGTCGTCGAGGAAACCCTTGAAATCGACGTCGGTGATGGTCGCCTCTAGCACAGGCATGTTCGACGCCTTTTCGTTAAAGAGATTCCATCGAAGGCAGCCTCGGCCGGATCTGTGCGCGACGGCGCTGCTGTGCGACGATTTTGGGCAGATCTATATGCGACAGCCACGACACCGCCAGTGGAACCCCAACCTAAATACAACCCAACCTCCGCCCTATCTGTTCATTATTCGAGCATAGAATAAAGGTTTCTCCTCGCGTTTTAGGGAAGAGTTTCAGATTAAATCGAAAAATTATCTCTCTGTTTTCTTTAGATCGAAAAATGGCAATGGAGGTTTTACGGCCCCAAGAGTTGTTGGGTGATAGATTCATCGTCCTAGCCGTCTTGCTACGTTGTTCCACTGCCTGAATGCCCTACTGGCGAACGGGAGAAGAAGAAGAAGAAAAAAAATAAGATTTTTGGGTAGGATGTGGTTTGATTCTTAATTTAGTTTCTTTCTTGATTCTTGTTTCTGCTGGGTTTCTTTCTTGATTTTTGTAATAATGTGCAGATTTTTACTTTTGCACATGTGCAGCAAAAATTTTAAATTTTCTATTACAACTGCAAAATCTGTGAAGAAGAAGAACACAAAATTTCTGGGTTTGATGTGGTTTAATTTTTAATTTAATTTTTCTTAATTTAGTTCTTTCTTGATTCTTGTTTCTGCCGTTCTGGGTTTCTTTCTTGATTTTTGTAATAATGTGCAGATTTTTACTTCTGCACATGTGCAGCAAAAATTTTAGCGGAATAGTTTAGTTTACTTAAAGTTGAATCTAGTGTGTTGAATTTATGAATTTCAATGTTGAATCTACTGTGTTTTGTAATGTTGAATGAAACTACTATGTTGAATCTACAACAATAATGTGCAGATTTTTTTATTCTAAATGTTGCATCTCTCAATTACAACTACAATTTTGAAATGATAATTGAAAAATGTGAAGGAAATTAAAAAAAAAAAAAAAAAAAAAGACAGCGGCAAAAACAATGAAATTGGGACAGTACAGCTGCAAAAAGTAAGAAAGGGCAAAATTGGAAAGTCAAGGCAAAAAATTGTATCTCCTAGCAATTTTGAAAAAAAATTGTATCTATTAGTCATAGAGGTTCTAAAATTGTACCTAATAGTTACTCACCCTTGAAAATATTGCGAGAAATTTTTTAGTTGTTTGGAAATTACACAAAATAAAAATAAAAATCATCAGGGTTTTTATCAATTATCACATATTTTTTTCTTTGCAACTCTATAACCAACCTTTTTACGTTTTGTAATTTGAAACAACTGATCTTTTTTTGACAATAATTAAATCATGTGACTTTCAGAGATACAACATAAATTTACACGTATATTCCAACAATAAAATGTTATTGTATTCCTGTGCAATTTAAGGATAAATTTTGTTTTAAGAACTATAAGGTGTTTCTAAAGTTAAAATCGTTTTTAAAATGACGTTCTTTCATTTTCAAAAATTGCTCTTATTTGTTGGCATATACATGGATATGATCTTATATGGTATCTCCGACGGTAACATCATTTAATAATTGTCAGAAAATGGTCAAATATATTAAAATATAAAATTTAAAAAGACGGTATATCAAATTATAAAATATATATATATATATATATATATATATATATATATATTGTAATTAATAAAAAATTTATTTTTCTGCAATTAACCCTAAAGATAGTTAGTTCTTTTTGAAAAAAAAAAAAAGAAGATAGTTTACTCTCTTTTTTTCTTTTCTTTTCTTTTTTTTTTTAAAGAATGAATTAACGATCTAATCTATTTTTTCCATTTCCCATCAAATTATTTTATTTTATACTACATTCTCAAGACTTCAATATTTTAATAAAAAAGATACGAAAATTAAAGGAATTAGATAAAATTATTAAATTATTTTTTTAAAAAAAGTGAGAATTATCTTTATTTAATAAATCAAAAGGGACTTTCGTACAATTTGTAAATCATGAGAGAATTTCGCGCAATATTTTAATCTGTTTTCGTGCAATTTACGCAAATAAAAATGTGAAACTCACTATTATTCTTTTCTTTATTAATCATTAATAACATCTTATTAACTGAAAATAAAATATATAATTAATAAAATAAATTCACTTTTGATTTTAAATTCACTATTTTTCTTTTCTTCCATTCCAACCGCATTAAAATTTGGTCTATTAACACCGTACCTGTTACACAGGTCTATTAACTGCATTTCAAGACAAAGTAGAATAGTTCAAGGGTTTACAGTCTTACTACCTATGTCGTGATAGATCATGAATTCGAGTTACAATTTGTAAGTTGGTGAGGTTATGTGTTCTTTTTTAAAAAAATTGATACGTGCCACTCTCGTTTGACTGTATCCAAACCCGCCTCAATCGGAACAAGTGTGAATTTGAATTGCAATTGATTTTGAATTCCACATTCCAAATTTCCAACCCCTCATATTCGATTTTGAAGTTTGCCTTTTCTAGGGAGATGAGCCGAAAGACTGCTGCTTCTGCAATTCGCCTGATTCGAACACGATTTGCAGCTAAATCTTCTCATGAATTAGGTAATTTTACTCATCCACTCTCTTTTTTCTCTTCGAATTCATATGATTCGGGTTCCAAGGATAGGCGCCCCCATATAGATTTCCGCAAAATTAATGATGCAGATGATGCTATTTGCTTGTTTCATGAAATCGTAAGAATGCGGCCACAGCCTTCTAATAAAGTGTACACCAAACTGTTGGGTGTGATTGTCAACATGAAACACTACTCTGTTGCACTTTCTGTGTTCGACAAAATGCGTCAAATGAGTGTCCCTGTAAACGGTTACACGTTTAGCATTGCAATCAATTGCTACTGCCTTCTGAATAGGGTAGACTTTGGGCATTATATTCAAGAGTGGTTACGAACCTGATGTCATCACATTCAACAAGAACAAGGAGATTTCTAAAGCACTTTTGTTTCTACACTCAATGGAAGAAAAGGGTGTTATTCCTGATATAATCACTTACACTGCACTGTTGAGACATCGGTTTATCTTTATCCTCAACGAGTTAATTCCAAAGGTATACTTCACTCGATACTTCTTCTTCATTTGAAACATCTCTATTTGTCATTATTTCTTCACACCACTTGTTGCAAAGGGAATAAAAATGGAGAAATATTTCATTTTTTGAAGACTTGAAATTCCTTTTATTTATCACAAGATTCTGCATCTTGAGATGCTCTGCTTGAAACTTGTTGGATTGAAGTCTGACTAATTGTATTTGTCTCTGGATATGAGTTCTTGTTTCCGGGTCTGTTTCAGTTTCAGTTTCTGAATTACAAAGATATGGCAGAAGTTTGATGCTTGTTAATCATGCAAATTTTAAGGGAGAATACAAATTATAATGTCTATTCATGCCTCATCGTTCTAGTCATTTCGCTGATTGAGTCTTGCATTTGCCTTGTTTATGTTTGTTTAATTTCTAGGATAAATCAACACGTTTTACTCATCAACTTCATTTGTAGCATTCTAATGCATATGTGACTTCTTCAACTAATGTAATGAATGTATGATTTTTTATCTAATACACTGAATCTTTATATCTGAGTGAATTCAATTTGTACCTGCCCGACTATGAATTCCAACAATGGTGCATGATTTGTGTCTATAACAGGGAAAGGGGATGTGATACACCTATTTGGCAAGGTACATATTTGATGAGCAAGTTTTGGCCTTAATCAGCATAGAGTTTTGCATATGATTCCATTCAAATTTATTATTTCTCATGCAAGCAAAAACATATTTATTTTTCTAATTGCTATAATGGAAGCTATGTGGATATGATTGATGTTCATAATGTTAGTATGTTTGGTTATCAATAATTGGGCTCTTTTTTTGCTTTTCCCCTAAAAAATACCACATGAGCCTATGCAGTAGGGAGGACTTCTTGTCTGCCTGACCCTGAATGGGCTTTTAATTTCAGACTCACTCTTGAAGGGGGCATAGATTATATCTCTGGAATTTCGACTTAGATTCACAAATTCCAACGTGTAATATAGGGGTCTTTGTAATGTGTTGAATACTTTGTTCGAAAGCGGTAGTGATTAATGTCTTGAATACATTGGCCATCAGCTGATTGTGATGCTTTTGTTTGTGCTGATTCTTTGTAAAATAACACATTTCCTTAACATGTGCAATTGATACTTTCTTGTAGTTTCATGCATATGAAGAGTGTGAATTCATTGATTTAGCAGAGAAAGTAGTAGTGTATTTTTTCCTGCGTTTATAATTGAATTTTCCATCCTCCTCCCCCCTCCCACCCCTTTTTGACGTAGTTTGTTTTCTTTTCTTTGCAATTTGATACATATATTATATTTATATTGGTTTCTTGGTAGGTTGTTGAATTGACAGATGAGGGCAATTTGAGGAACACTCTAAAAGTTCATTTGCTGCTCGAAACTGCAGTACATGCTACTTTTAGTTATTTTGAAAATACGTATGAATGTTTATTGAAAATAAATATTGGCGGCCTTGATATAGAAATCAAATGCTCGTACCGTATTTGTGTTCTTATTTGCCAAAAGAACTATACTGATTAATTACAGGGGTCACATGTATTATAAATTTATCCATAAGAGTGTTAGTCATTCTACAGCTTTTACTATACATTAAAATGAGTTTCAATCAGTTGCCAGAGATCTTTCTTTGTTTGCAATTGTAGCAGTATCAAAGATTGTGGGGGCAAGGATTTAAGTTGGAATTATGTGAACGCAATAATTTAATGTATATAAGCCGTCGGCCTCGGTGGCCCTGACTCCCTTGTCCCTGCTGCCAACCTCCTTCCTGCTCAGTTCATATCCCTTTTACTCCTTAATTAACTAGTAAATTCTTCTATGCTGGAATTATATACTGTTTGTTAAGTCTCGATACTTCTTTGATGACCATGCCCATGGTAAAGACCCTTCTCCACTCAACTGCTGTTTTCACTTTTCACTAGGTATTAGGTAACTCTTTTTGTAGATCCATTTAATTTCAAATCATAGTTCAATGCCTATTCAAGGCCTTTTGTTTCCTTTGAATTTAACACTTGTTCCCTAGTTCCAATCTTTCAAGCATGATGAAATGTACATATTGATTTTTGTTAATATGTTTGAGAATTTCAATATTTATCGACGGGCAATTAATTGTGTCTTTTCCCTTTATATCTTCATGAAAAAGTAAGATTGTTGGATGGGTGTTACTCCACAGGCTGCTGGCACAGTTGGTGGTGTGCTTGCGATCATGGAGGTGATGCCGGTGCAGTACAAACACAGTTGGTGGTGTGCTTGCGATCATAATCACCTTTGATGTTCTCCTCATTATCATCAAGGGGCCTAACAGCATACTTATAAAGAACTGGTTGATAGCTATGTCAATTGTTATTTTTGTAATTGGAGGTTCCAGCTATACAGGGCCTTCCATGAATCCTGTTAATGTAAGTAATCATCACCCATTTATTGATACTCTAATAAATTGGCAAGTTATCAGATTATACATCTCTGTGTTCATCATAAATTATGTTCAGTTAACCAAAGGTTGAGGTAGGCTCACTAGGTTCACAGGCAGCTCTGTGCCACTGCAGAAAGTATGTTTGAAGAATAGCTACTTTATAGATTTTACCTTATTATGGAGATATTTATTCTTTCCCACAGTCAACTCCTTACATAGTCCTTGATTTGCCATTTTTTGTTTCTTATTTTAGATTCACTTCCCAAATGATTATTGCTGTGGGGGTTTCTGATCCTATTTTACCTTGATAATATACCATAAGTATGCCTCTAAAATCTTCTTTAGTTGTTTCTTTAAGTATGTTTCTATTGCTTTATGTGGATGATTTCGGTGGGAAATTTTAACCAGCTATTGCTAAAGAATACCGCCAAGTGGACGATTTCGGTGGGAAGTTCTCATTGAATGGGAAGATTTACCTAATTCCAAAGCAACCTGGGAAAATCTTAATGAAATGAAGGAGAGGTATCCTTTAGGACAAGGAAAATCTTGAAGGGGGGAGGGATGATACGAATGAAGGCCGTGGGCTAAAAAATGCATATAATCAATTGAGAATAAAGGCTGGTGGATCTGTTATAGATCAATAAGATAATGGGCAATCTCAAGAAGAATAAAATAAAGGGGCCAAGCCCATGTTGTTAGTTTAATAGAATTGGGAAACATTATATAAACATTTATCTGAATCAAATTAATTTTCTTGTGGCAATTGCAATTAATTGCTAATGCAGTCGTAGTTTGATGCTTGTTAATCATGTAAATTTTAAGGGAGAATGCAAATTATAATGTCTATTCATGCCTCATCGTTCTAGTCATTTTGCTGATCGAGCTTGCATTTGCCTTGTTTATGTTTGTTTAATTTCTAGGATAAATCAACACGTTTTACTCATCAACTTCGTTTGTAGCATTCTAATGAATTTGCCATCAGCTGATTGTGATGCTTTTGTTTGTGCTGATTCTTGGTAAAATAACACATTTCCTTAACCTGTGCAATTGATATTTTCTTGTAGTTTCATGCATATGAAGAGTGTGAATCCATTGATTTAGTTATTTTGAAAATCAGTATCAATGTCCTGTCAAAAAAAAAAAATCAGTATCAATGTTTTATATAGAAATCAAATGCTAGTACCATAGTTGTGTTCTTATTTGCCAAACACAACTGGAAGCTCATCTGTAATGCATGGTTATTCATGGAAGCAGCAGCAGCAACACACAAAGGAGAGGTGGGCGGAATTACAATGGGAATGGGAATGGGAACGGGAAGATTAAGGGAAAGGGGAAGGGACAGAAACAAGGACAGGGAAGTGGAGGACGCAGCTCAGAGTATGTGGCTACAGAAGCTGCTTCTGAGAGTAATGAGATGATAAGTGTAAGCAGAACAAATCCCGTCCCTCGTATGCCAGATGGCACTAAGGGGTTCTCGATGGGCCGAGGAAAGCCCGTAGCTGTAAAAATTGCTTGAGGCTGTTGTAGGAATGTGATGAGAACCGCAATGTGAAATCTCGATTTATCGTAACCCCGACTCAGGCCGGCAAGTTATCGATAATTTTGCAAAGAACTTGCAAAGAAGAAAGCTATGAAAGCTAATCAATTTTCTCATTAATCCCAAAGAATGAGCATACAAAGCATTATATAGAAGTTACTTCCTAACAACATGCTAATCCTAACTAACTTCTACAAGAAAGATATTTGCCACTAAAAGATAAGGGACTAATAAAAGAAAAAGGACTGAAATAAGAAAGAAATGCATGGGCCATATTCCACGAATAATCTTGCTCTATGATGTTTGGCCCAACTCCGCTAAACTCCTCGAAGCCCATTTCGGCCACGTTCTCATCATTCCCTTATATAAAGAACATCCTTGTCCTCAAGGATAAGCTTAGGACAAATTTTATTATTTTTTGAACGTCAAGAGAAGAAGACAAGATTTTTCCTCTATCGAAAACGAAATATTGATCATCCAAAGTTGAACGAAATCGTAAATTCTTCCACTTTAGCCATCACAACATTTTTCTTGTCATTCCCATTCTTGACAACATTTTTATTAAACTCATGCTTTGAAATTTTGAAATCAAAAAGTTTAGGATGGAACCCTTCATCCAATAATATATTGGACAATTTTAGACCTTGAAATTTAATTTGAGGCGTGGCTTCATTATGCAGGTAATACAATCCTTTGGCAGCACCAACAGCAATCTTCATCCTTTTATTCATATCCAGTAACTTCAAACAACCTTTTGGACCATAAAGTTGAGATTCCAAAGATCCCAAAGGCATGAATTCATAAACAAGGAATCGGTGGCCTTCATTAACAGGGTTAGGATGGCGCGAATATGTGAGCATTTCAACCTCCTCCCAGAAATTCCTCATATATTCTCGAACCGAAATGACTTAGGTCCGTAATCGCAATAATATGGCCAGTCCTTTCTATCTTTTCCCTATATACACGCACAAAATGACCTTCTCCAACAACGTCCCTACACCTTTTGGTTGCAATTTCAAGCTCATGATAAGAGATTATTTTTGGTATAGCACCATCCCAAACATTAGTGGCGCTGGTTTGTTCCTTGCTTTCTTCATTGCCATCTCCGTCGAAGACACCACCAATTCTACTGCACCTTCTCTTTCCACGAATGCTACGGGTGGTTTCTTTTTCTGTACCGCATGCTTCTACGATTACCGTCAATCTCTCTTTTCTTTTTCCATAGAGTGCCCTCGCCACTACGAGTAATAATGGTCAAGATCTCCGAACTTGTAATCAATAATCTTTTTTTTTAGCAAGATTTTCATCTATTTCACCGTCTCTCCGTGAACGAGTGGCGCACATGAAGAGTGAGAATGCAGAGAGAATGAGGGTTCTGATTCCAAAATTTTGTAAAAGATGGTAACCGTATGGTGGTTGCAGAAGATGTGTCTAGCCATGAAGGCAAAGAGTGATGATCCTTTCTTTGTTTCTCCTTTGAATTCAAACTCTTACCCTCAGTTTCTTTCATCTTCTTGATTTCTTTAGACAATGATCGAAATCTCTTACTCTCCTTCTTAGAATGAGTTTTTCTCTTCAACTTTGATTGTCGACGGAGAAATCGCTTCAACATTCGCTCAATTCGATCCAAGGAAGCATTGATTTGATCCATGGAGTTACCAATCGTATTCGTACTCATAACTCCAAATTGAAATTGCGGTTCTCGATACTCTCAATGAAAGCACCAATTGATGAGAACCGCAATGTGAAATCTCGATTTATCGTAACCCCGACTCAGGCCGGCAAGTTATCGATAATTTTGCAAAGAACTTGCAAAGAAGAAAGCTATGAAAGCTAATCAATTTTCTCATTAATCCCAAAGAATGAGCATACAAAGCATTATATAGAAGTTACTTCCTAACAACATGCTAATCCTAACTAACTTCTACAAGAAAGATATTTGCCACTAAAAGATAAGGGACTAATAAAAGAAAAAGGACTGAAATAAGAAAGAAATGCATGGGCCATATTCCACGAATAATCTTGCTCTATGATGTTTGGCCCAACTCCGCTAAACTCCTCGAAGCCCATTTCGTTCGTTCTCATCAGAATGTAGCTGGTCATATATAGGTAAGGTTAGGTGAAATTTGGACTCTACCATTATGGTTCCATTTTCACTCTATATTCTATTATACATGCAACATTTCACTTGATTGCAACAAAACGAAAAAATGTTTAGCATTACTATAACTATAATTTTTTTTTTTTATCGGTAAATGTTAATTGTTAGTGGTTAGAAGATAGTTAACCCGGGAGTCCCATCAAAAGTGAGGAACCCGGTAGCCAGGTGGCTAAGCCACCTGGTTATTACTATTACTATATATGTTAATTCATATGTATTCATTTTTTTATTAGTTGTGTTGTATGCCAATTGAAACAAAATACTTGGAATGTATGACTTTAATTTTTTCTTTAATTAATAAATGATGTTAGAATTTAAAGCTGTTTTATTGGTTAATTTGAAATTTTAGAAAAGAAATGTTGTATCCAATTTGGTAATGGTGCTTACGGATTGTGGTTTCTCTACCTAAGCTGTATTATTTATTTAATTTTTTATTTTTTATATATTGTGTTTTAATTGTATAATTCTATTAATTTAAGCCATATTGAGTAAATGAATTTTTAATCAAATTTCGGGGATGATTTTAATGATGAGTGTGATGAATTTTGTAATGGACTAATGTTTAATTGTTTATGGATTTATAAATTATGATTGTTTATTTTGTTTGATACAATTGTTTTTTTTTTTAAAAATAATTAATGGGCTCCATCTTGTAGGCCCGATAAGTTTAAGGGCCGGCTCGACATGACCCCGCCCACGAAATATGTTTGCACCTCTAGTTAAAGAGAACAAAAGATGATTAATGACACTATTTTTTCTCCTAAAATTAGTGTCATTTTGATTAATTTTTTCCCCTCCTATAATTACATCTCCTCAATTATTCTCTTCCACCACCACCAATAAGCTTTTTTTTTTCTCTCATTTTTTTCCAAAATTAGAGCACAACACTAATTTTATGACTACCATAGAGATATTTTTTTTCCAATATATCAGGGGACATAAAGATAAATAAATATTTTTGTTCTCAGTGTTTTATCAGTACATGTTAAGTTATATGATATCACCTAATTTTTCTAGTTCGACAATTCGAACTTTGATTGACCATTCATGGACATTACTACAATGAGTAACTCTCTATCACATTAGTTAACGATGCAATTGGGCACAATAAACTATTTTTTAACAATGATAAATTAATTCTCTCTCCATTTATTAAAATTATGCTCACATGGTTGGACACAAACTGTGGGATACTGTGAAAGCCACATTCCAACCCTACCCTGTATTCGATTTTGAAAACAGCTGAAAGAAGATGAGCCGAAAGACTGCTGCTTCTGCAATTCGCCTGATTTGAACACGATTTGAAGCTAAATCTTCTCATGAATTAGGTAATTTTACTCATCCACTCTCTTTTTTCTCTTCGAATTCATATGATTCGGGTTCCAAGGATAGGCGCCCCCATATAGATTTCCGCAAAATTAATGATGCAGATGATGCTATTTGCTTGTTTCATGAAATCGTAAGAATGCGGCCACAGCCTTCTATTAAAGTGTACACCCAACTGTTGAGTATGATTCTAACGTGTTCATCATTTATTGAGGTAGGCTCACTAGATTCAAAGGCAGCTCTGTGCCACTGCAGAAAGTATGTTTGAAGAATAGCTACTTTATAGATTTTACCTTATTATGGAGATATTTATTCTTTCCCACAGTCAACTCCTTACATAGTCCTTGATTTGCCATTTTTTGTTTCTTATTTTAGATTCACTTCCCAAATGATTATTGCTGTGGGGGTTTCTGATCCTATTTTACCTTGATAATATACCATAAGTATCTGACTCAAAACAGATGCCTCTAAAATCTGCTGTAGTTGTTTCTTTAAGTATGTTTCTATTGTTTGAGAAACTGCAAAATACCAAGTATAATGGTATAACCGGATATCTAAAAGAACTAAGGAACTTTGAAAAGTCTAGCTTTTGAAAGTTTTGACAGTGGCAAGTCGTTATTGGTCTGTGGTAGTTTTGGCAAAACTCTCTTCTTTCTTTTTCTTTGTTTCTCCTTGAGTTCACTAGCAAATAAAGCAACATGCTTTTAGTGGTGTTGCCGCATGAGAGTCCTGTGAGCCTCTATTTAACGAATAGCTATTTATCTGATAATTTTCTCATCTTAAGAGTGTCATCTTTCTGGTTCAAAATAATAGCGGTTCATGTCTTTACTATGTAACAATTGCTAATTGTGTATTACTGTCTACATGAGCATATGGGGCTATTAAAATAAAAGCAATGGAAAAGGGGAAAGAACCTGTTATAGGCGAAAGTTAGACCAGGTAAGGTTTTGATAATTCGTTTAAAATGAAGTGACTGTGTGAGTCCTACGTCTAGCTCTGTTGCGTCTATTATTCTCCAAGAAAGTTGGTAATGAAGGTAATCCTAATGGCAGGAAAGACGAAAAACTACTACTGAGATGCAGTGTGTCAAGGAGAATCACTTGGAAGATTCAATTCCCCAATCTGATTCCCAGTTTCATGAGCAACAAGTAAGGCCACTTCAGGTTCTTTGTCTTATATCAAAGTAAATTTTGTTATTGGGAAACAGATTAGGACAAATTTTATAAATAGTTGAAAAACTCATTTTCATCAACTAGTTTCTATTTGCTCATATTCTAGGAATTCATGTTTTTTTTATGCATGGGGTTCAAATTTTGTTTGTTACGTAGGAATACAATAAAACATAGTCTTAACTCATAAGCAAGGGCCTGCATATTGTCAAGAAAACTACATGTAACTTTTTAGGTCTCTGATATCATGATGATTCTTAGGCTGCATTTGGATCATAGTATACCGATGAATTTGAAATCCATAATAGCAAATCCATTGGCATTGTTTGGATGGAATGGATTTGAAACCTCACTTGCAATTAGTAGTTCCTTCAACTTCACAACCACCATTGCATCGAGTATTGGCGTACGTTGTTGAGTTACCCTACTTTATACTCCCTCCGTCCCGCGATTACTTTCACACTTTCCTTTTTTGTTTGTCCCAAAATTACTTTGACACCCTTAAAATGGAATACTCTCCATAAACTACACCCTCACAATATCATTTATATTTCAAAAATGCCACTCTTGATTTATTCTACTTTATTCTCTCTCCTACACTTTATTTCATTCAACCACCCAAAATACCCTTACACTTTATTCTCTCTCCTACACTAAATTCAATTTTCTTGTTTGGTGTGCCACTTCACACGTGAAAGAAATCACGGGACGGAGGGAGTACTATAGATCATGATTACCTAAAGTTTCATGTTAAAGATCCCAAACACAACTGGAAGCTCATCTGTAATGCATGCTTATTCTGAATCAAGACTCAGAATTAGTTATTCATTAATTCTTCAGTGGGAAGATAATGGAAGCAGCAGCAGCAACACACAAAGGAGAAATGGGCGGAATTACAACGGGAATGGGAATGGGAAGAGTAAGGGGAAAGGGAAGGGACAAAAACAAGGACAGGGACGTGGAGGATGCAGCTCAGAGTATGTGGCTACAGAAGCTGCTTCTGAGATGATGTAAGAATTTGCTGTAAAAATTTGCTTGAGGCTGTTGTTGTAGGAATGTAGCTGTTCATATAGGTAAGGTTTGTGTTGAATGAGATTTAAAGGTGAAATTTGGACTCTACCATTATGGTTCCATTTTCACTTTATATTCTATTATACATGCAACATTTCACTTGACTGCAACAAAACGAAAAAAAATTTAGCATTACTCTATATATGCTAATTCATATGTTTCATTTTTTCTTAGTTGTGTTGAATACCAATTGAAACAAAATAACTTTAATCTTTTCTTTAATTAATAAATGGTGTTAGAATTTAAAGTTGTTTTATTGGTTAATTTGAAATTTTAAAAATGAGATGATGTATTCAATTTACTAATGGTGCGTGTTTACTATACTAAGTTGTATCATTTTTTTTTTTTGATTGGTAGTTGTATCATTTATTTAATTTTCTGTTTTCTATATGTTGTGTATTAATTGTATAATTCTATTAATTTAAGCCATATAGAGTAAATGAATTTTGAATCAAGTTTCGGGGATGATTTTAATGATAAGTGTGATGAATTTTTTTAATTGACTGATGTTTAATTGTTTATGACTTATGAATTATGATAGTTTATATAGTCTACCTAAGTTTTTTTTTTCTTTTTTTTTTTAATTTACAATTTTGTTTGATACAATTTTTTTTTTTAAAAAAAATAATTAATGGGCTCAATCTTGTAGGCTTGATCTATTCACGAGCCGGCTCGGCCTAACCCGCCCCACGAAATATGTTTGCACCTCTAGTTAAAGAGAACAAAAGATGATTAATGTGATTATTTTTCTCCTAAAATTAGTGTCATTTTGATTATTTTTTCCCCCTCCTATAATTATATCTCTTCAATCATTCTTTTCCACCACCACGAATAACCTTTTTTCTCTCTCAACTTTTTCCAAAATTAGAGCACAACACTAATTCTATAACTATAATAGAGATATTTCTTTTTCCAATATATTAGGGGACATAAAGATAAAAAAATATTTTCGTTTTCATTCTCATTAAAAACTTGTAACAAACGTCTTCTCAGTACATGTTAAGTTATATGATATCACCTAATTTTTCTAGTTCGACAATTCGAACTCTGATTGATCATTCATGGGCATTAATACAATGAGTGACTCTCTAGCACATCAGTTGCACGATGTAATTGGGCACAAGGGACTATTTTTGAACAATAATAAATTAATACTCTCTCCATCCATTAAAACTATGGTCACATGGTTGGATACAAATTTTGTGGGGTATTGTGGTGTCTATTTATTACTAGAGTAAATGTTTGTGAGTGTAAAGTCAATAACATTTTGAATAATTAAGTGATGGTTGGAGTGTGATAATAAAACAATTGTTTCCACAAATAAAATGAACATACTTTTAATAGACGGATAAATAAGACAAATGAATATACTTTTGATTGAAGAATGGAGTACTATTTAGTTATATTACTTGACAACTAATATTACATTCATTTTTATGGAAGAAGAGACCTTATTATTACAGTGAAGAAGACAACAAAATTTCTTGCATTCTTAAAGGTATTTGGAAAGTCTACTAATTATGAGTAAAACTAAAATAAAATGGGGTTAATTGCACGAAGTTTTCTCACGTTTGAAAATATTGCGAGAATTTTTTTAGTAGTTTGGAATTTATACAAACTAAATTGCAAAATATAAATCATCAGGGTTTTTTTAATTATCACATATTCTTTTCTTTGCAATTCTATAACCAACTTTTTTACGTTTTGTAATTTGAAACAACTGACATTTTTTCGACGCAACATAAATTTCCACGTATATTCCAACAATTAAATGTGATTGTATTCCCGTGCAATTTAAGGATAAGTTTTGTTTTAACAACTATAAGGTGTTTCAAAAGTTAAAATCATTTTATAATGACGATCTTTCATTTTTAAAATTGCTCTTATTTGTCGGTATATATATGGATATGATCTATATGGTATCTCCGACAGTATTATTATTTAATAATTGTCAGAAAATGATTAAATATATCAAAATGTAAAATTTAAAAAGACAGTATATCAAATTATAAAAAAAATATATATTGTAATTAATAAAAATTTGATTTATATTTTTTCTGCAATTAACCCTTTATTGAAGATAGTTAGTTCTTTTCGAAAAGAAAAAAAAAAAAAAAGATAGTTCACTCTCTCTTTTATATAAGAATGAATTAACGATTTAATCTATTTTTTCCATTTCCCATCATATTATTTTATTTTATTTTATATTCTCAAGATTTCAATATTTTAATAAAAAAGATACGAAAATTAAAGTAATCAGATATAATTATTAAATTATTTTTGAAGAAAGGGAAAATTAACTCTATTTAATAAATCGTAAGGGTAATTTTCAAAAAATAAAAAATAAAATATATAATTAATAAATGGAACTCAGTTTTGATTTTACAACGCCGCAAAGCCACATTCCAACCCTACCCTGTATTCGATTTTGAAAACAGCTGAAAGAAGATGAGCCGAAACACTGCTGCTTCTGCAATTCGCCTGATTCGAACACGATTTGCAGCTAAATCTTCTCATGAATTAGGTAATTTTACTCATCCACTCTGTTTCTTCTCTTCGAATTCAAATGATTCGGGTTCCAAAGATAGGCGCCGCCATATAGATTTCCGCAAAATTAATGATGCAGATGATGCTATTTGCTTGTTTCATGAAATCGTAAGAATGCGGCCACAGCCTTCTATTAAAGTGTACACCCAACTGTTGGGTATGATTGTCAACATGAAACACTACTCTGTTGCACTTTCTGTGTTCGACAAAATGCGTCAAATGAGTGTCCCTGTAAACGAGTACGCGTTTAGCATTGCAATCAATTGCTACTGCCTTCTGAATAGGGTAGACTTGGGGTATTCTATCCTGGGCATTATATTCAAGAGCGGTTACGAACCTAATGTCACGACATTCATCACGCTCATCAAAGGTCACTTTGGAAATTTGCGAGCCTAATGATGTTATGATTCTAACTGTGATTGATGGGCTCTGCAAAACTGGGCAAATTATTTCTGCTTTTGAATTGCTTCATACTTTGGAAAAATCTAGATGGAAACCCAATGTCATGGCGTATAATGCAATGATTGACGGGTTGTGCAAGGGTGGGATGGTGGATGATGCTCTACAGCTTCTGTCCCAAATGACGGGCAACGACATTTCACCTAATGTTGTCACGTGTAATTCGATTATCCAAGGCTTATGTGATGTTGGTCGGTTGAAGGACGTTGAAGCCCTATTATATCAAATGATCAATCGTAATATATCCAAGGATGTGATTACTTTCAATATATTGATAGATGCATATTGCAAGGAAGGAAGGGTGAGAGACGCCGAGGTTGTTCTTGAAGATATGATGCAACAAAAATTATGTCCTAATATAATCATGTATAATTCCCTTATAAAAGGGTATTGTCTGGAAGGGAATATGAGTAAAGCCAAAGAAGGGTCTTACACCTTCTATCATCATCTATAACATTTTGATTGATGGATATTGCAAGAATGAAATGATAGAGGAAGCTTGGCGTCTTTTTCTTGAAATCCCCCATAAAGGTTTAAAGCATAATACCATAACCTACAATACCATGATTCAAGGATTATTTATTAAAGGTAGTTATGTTGATGGCTGGAAGCTGTTCAAAGATATGGATGCCCTACAAGTACTTCCTGACTTACATACATATAATATATTGTTGGATGGATATTGCAAGAATGGAAAGGTAGAGGAAGCCTGGCGTCTTTTTCTTGAAGTGCCCCGTAAAGGTTTAAAGCGTGATACGATTACCTACAATACCATGATTCATGGATTATTTGGTAAAGGTAGATTTGATGATGGCTGGAAGCTATTCAAAGATATGGATGCTCGACAAGTACTTCCTAACTTACGTACATATAATATATTGTTGGATGGCTTGTGCAAGAGCAAGGAGATTTCTAAAGCACTTACGTTTCTACACTCAATGGAAGAAAAAGACATTATTCTTGATATAGTCACATATGGTACTCTCGTTGATGGATTATGCAAAAATGGGAAACTTGATGTTGCAAGAGATCTTTTAAATGAACTACCTTCTAAAGGCCTGCAACCTAATGTTCAAATATATACTACGATTGTTGGTTCGCTTCTTCTTCTAAGGATCCTTGGAAGAGGCAAAACTTTTGCTTGTGAAAATGGAGAAAAGTGGATGTGCGCCTGATAGTTGTCTATACAACGTTATTGTCCGGAGTTTGTTGAGGAGAAATGAGATTTCCGAAGCAATGACATTTTTGGAGGAAATGTATGAAAGAGGGTTCTTAGCCGATGTCGATACCATGTCCTTGTTAAATGATAAGTTTGGAAGGTGACCGTGAAAATGTTATGCTTTTCGAAATGATTAAGAAACTTGTGCCCTAAGATATTCTGTACGTTTACATTTTAGATACCAAATTGATTCCTGGTTGTGTTAGTATCTTGTTGAATCTTAGGCCTTATTTTTCAAATTTTAGCATCTGCCTACATTATGTTTGCATGTGTACCTGATATGCTTTAATATTTTACCTAAATCATTAAATATTAAATAATTTTATTTTCCCAGTCCTCAATTTATCTCTGGATATGAGTCTTGTTTCCGGGTCTGTTTCAGTTTCAGTTAGTTTGATGCTTGTTAATCATGTAAATTTTAAGGGAGAATACAAATTATAATGTCTATTCATGCCTCATCGTTCTAGTCATTTTGCTGATTGAGTCTTGTATTTGCCTTGTTTTTGTTTGTTTAATTTCTAGGACAAATCAACACATTTACTCTTCAACTTCATTTGTAGCATTCTAATGCATATGTGATATCTTCAACTAATCTAATGAATTTCTAATATATTTGCCATCAGCTGATTGTGATGCTTTTGTTTGTGGTGATTCTTTGTAAAATAACACATTTCCTTAACCTGTGCAATTGATATTTTCTTGTAGTTTCATGCATATGAAGAGTGTGAGTCCATTGATTTAGTTATTTGAAAATCAGTACCAATGTTTTATATAGAAATCAAATGCTAGTACCATATTTGTGTTCTTATCTGCCGAATAAACTTTACGATTAATTACAGGGGTCACATGTATTATAAATTATCCATAACAGTGGTAGTCATTCTATAACCTATACGATATACATCTTCTTTTGGATAATTAAAATAAAAGCAATGGAAAAAAGGGGAAAGAACCTGCTATAGGCGAAAGTTAGACCAGATAAGGTTTTGATAATTCGTTTAAACTGAAGTGACAGTGTGAATTATACGTCTAGCTCTGTTATTCTCCAAGAAAGTTGGTAATGAAGGTAATCCTAATGGCAGGAAAGATGAAACAACTACTACTGAATGCAGTGTGTCAAGGAGAATCACTACGAAGATTCAATTCCCCAATCTGATTCCCAAGTTCTTGGCTTAATATCAAAGTAAATTATTGGGAATTGATTAGGAAAGTTTAAAATTATGGGACGAAATTGAATTTTAACTCGTTTTTCTCGTGAAGCATGATTCTTTCTCCTTGATTTCTTACCAGAAACAAGTGATGAGTGAAGAGTAATTAATTGTGATTGTACTAGTTCATTGTTGTTTCAGATACAGAGAATTTTGTACTGATCAAGGAAATCTAGTGTTGCTTCAATTTTTTTATGATTATTGAATATGCCTACTTGTACTATATATCGTTGATTTTTTTTTTTTTTTTTTTGTTACCGTTGATTTTTTTATTTTTATGATTTAATGTGTTAAACTTAATGATGTAGGGAAGCGTGTACCGAAGACGAACACAAACAACAGGGAACAAAAATAAATTTAAATAAGCTAATTAAGTTGCAAAAGTCTTCAGTTTTGGCATCACTTAATCACAACTTTACTAGCATATCACATTTATTTTGTATTTGATCACGAGAATTTTATGTAACACATGTTACTATTTGAATCATACTTTTAAAAATTGATTGATTGAGTTGGGCTACATCAATTCTGTCACGTCCCAATTTTCATTAAAAAATTAAAAAAGAAATACAAAATGTGCTACATTAACATTCGTACATAATTAATTCGTCCAATGGCAACATATATATGTCATGATTCATGCTGTATATATATAGCTAGTTTAATTAGGAGGATAAATAAATGTTAAAACGTGGCATTGTTTGCGTCTAGACATTTTGTCCAACCTTAATCCAAAAATGTGTCCATTAAAATCATTAGTTTATTGAAAAAATAAAGAAAGAGAACACTTGATTAATTTGAATGGGGTGGGGAATTATTGATTATTTTAATAAACCATAATAATATTAATAATGTAATAAGATACAACTTTAACATTGGGACTTAGTTGTAAATGATGTCAATTAACAGCTCACCATCGTTTTCAAACTAATTTATATTTTTATTATCATCCAACTTGTCTAAAATTCCATAAATACAAGCATGGATAAGATTGTAATCTCAATTGTTCTTCTTTAAAAAAAAAAAAAAAAAGTCAGATGTTCTCTTTTATGAAGAAATAAATCTTTATTTATTGATAATTTTGTAAATTAATTGAGTTCGATAGATTGGGTTTAAACTTAGTTTGAAATTACTTATATTTACACTTGTTTAATTATAAATTAAATTGTATTTAAACAATATTTAACTGAGCTGAATATAAGTCAGGCTTAAGTCCTAGCTAAGGCTACGTTTGTTTCGGAATTTAGGTGCGCGTGGGAAGCCATGACTTTAAGTCTATGGGATGTAAAATCTTTGATGAATAGTAAAAGTATGTGTTTGTTTTGAGATTTTGGTAGGATGAGATTTTACTTTATGTCAAATCAATGTTTAATAAATTGATATTGTATTATTTTATTATATTATGTAAGAATAAAGTAGGAAAGAAAATAGATGAATGGGAGAAAAGTGAATTGTATTGAGAGGAGTAATAACTCGTGTGAGACGGGGTCTGGAAAGTTTTAAGTCCATCCGTGTGAGTCCCAAAACAAACGCAGCCTAAGTAAGTTTTATGGCTTCTCTGATACACTTATCAGTGTTAGTTTGAAAATCAGGATCAATGTTTGATACACATTTTTTTGGGACCTTTTGCAAAAACATTCAAAATTATGGGACCAAAAGTGCAAAATTCGGCAAAAAAGGACCAAATTCGGAACAATTACAGAGTTATGGGACGAAATTTAAATTTCTAATTTTTTTGGGACCTTTTGCGGAAATGTTTAAAATTATGGGACGAAATTGAATTTTAACTCATTTTCCTCATGAATCATCGATCCTTTATCCTTGATTTCTTACCAGAAACAAGTGAAGAGTAATTAATTATAATTGTACAAGTTCATTGTTTCAGATACAGAGAATTTTGTACTGATCATGGAAATCTAGGGTTGCTTCAATTTTTTTTTAATGATTATTGAATATGCCTACTTATACTCTATAGCATTGATTTTTTTTTTTTAATTTTTATGATTTAATGTGTTAAACTTAATGATGCAGGGAACAAAAATAAATTTAAATAAGCTAATTAAGCAGCAAAAGTCTTCAGTTTTGGCATCACTTAATCACAAATTTACTAGCATATCACATTTATTTTGTATTTGATCACGAGAATTTGAATCATACTTTTAAAAATTGTTTGATTGAGTTGGGCTACATCAATTCTGTCACGTCCCAATTTATCATTTTTTGAAGACTTGAAATTCCTTTTATTTATCACAAGATTCTGCATCTTGAGATGCTCTACTTGAAACTTGTTGAATTGAAGTCTGACAAATTGTGTTTGTCTCTGGATATGAGTCTTGTTTCCGGGTCTGTTTCAGTTTCAGTTTCTAAATTACAAAGATATGTGCATAAGGTGGACTAGGTTTGACAACGGATCAGGAATCCCCGCGTGGACCCATCCCGAACGGGTGGAGAATTTTCAAATTTATCCCCGTGAGGTTGGGTATAAATTATTTCCGTTGTCAGGGATGGGGCGAGGACGGGAATCATACTCCCCGCCCCCCGAGAATCCTACCCCGATCCCCATGGTGATATATTACTGAATATTATATATACATATATATATATATAATTATGAATTGTAATTTAAATATTTTACATAATTTAATATTTATAAATTATATATATTTTTGTATAATTGATAAAATATAATTTAAAAATAAAAAAATATAATAAGTACAAGGGGATAGAGATTCCCCGGAGAACGAGGATTCCACATGGTTGAGGGAGAAATTTTCTCCTTTTGTTTTGCGTCAGCGGGGATGGCGAATGGCTCTATCCCCGCCCATTTGACATCCCTAAGGTGGATAAGTTACATTTTTACATCCACAAAATGATCATTGATCAAATAGGTTTTTAAATGACCCATGGATATAGACGAATGATAAATGAATAAGGTGACTGGAGCACATACACACTCCAACATCTCAGGTTCGAATTTGTGTGGTGATAATTTTTTGCTGAAATATTGTAAGTGTTGGTACAGGTGGTTTTGCTGAAATATTGTAAGGGTTGGTACAAGTGGGGGGTTGCGCTTTCAGATATAATTATTATATATAAATTGTAGTGGTTGCTTTTTTTGTTTTTGGCTCTTTTTAAATTCGAATGTATGAAAAAAAATCTTGAACTTTTAATTATATGTCACAAATCTATGAAATTATGCAAAGTCTACAAAGTTTTAAAAATCCAATAAAATCTTGTAGAATCCTGTAAAATCTGAAAAGTCATAAAAATTCTATAAAATCTTTTAAAATCCACATGACTTTTTTCAGCTAAAAAAGTCATTTGAAATTTTAATCCAATACACCCCCTTAATATTCACTCACAATACCATCTAAATTTAAAAAATATCACTCTTGTTGTATTCTATTTTATCATCTCTCCTATGTTTTATCTCATTCAACCATTCAAAATACACTTACACTTTATTCTCTCTCATATACTAATTTGAATTTTCTTAATAAGTGTGCTCTCCTCCCTATAAAAGAAATTTTGAGACGGAGGGAGACCAAAGATGGTCTCGATGATGCCAAACAATTTGAACTTTGATTGATCAATATAGATAGAGGTGGCAATGGGATGAGCCACGCAGGCCCGGTGCGGGCTCACCGTGCCATACATGTGTGCCAGGCAGGACTGGGCAAGACTCGGCCTATATTTCTTAAGCCCAACTTGGCCTAGGCGGGCCTCCGGGCCAAAGTGGGCCATTTTTTTAATGCATCATTGATTCTGATGTTTAGAGGTTGTATCGAGAACAATATTTTCCTTGGCCAGTGGCGAAACCACATCAATAGTAGATTGTATTGGTTAATTCTTTCTTCACTTCTACTGTGCTCTGAATTCTATGTTTGTACGCTACTGGCGTATATATATATTACTAGATGAGCTCCCGCGTATTACGCGGTATTTTTGTTAAATAAATTTTACAATATAATATATTATATATATAATATTTTCAAATAATAATATATATATATTAAAATAATGTATATGTTGTTGTGACAAGGATTAAGGTGAAGGATTTGTGAGGCAAGTACCGATTTATTTCGTTCATTACAAATATAAAGTAGACGTTAGAGGGTTTACTACGAGCGAGCACATTCAGGAAGGTGCGAACATCCTAAGGCGAGCTGCTAGTCCAGGCGAGATGGCAGCGAGCTGCGAGTCCCAGCGAGCTAGCTGCGAGCTACAATTCCCGGTGAGGTAGCAGCGAGCGTCCCGTCTCCGCCATTTAATGCAGCAGGGGGTACGTGTGCTTTGATAAGAGGGCCTGTCCAATCGGGTCTTGGAACATTCCCAATGTCAGGAAAGGTGGCCCGTTCTTATTGGAGGAGGATTGGACCGTACCAATCAGCCGTCTAAATCAAGGAAAAAGAGGGTCATGCATTTAATGCACGAATCGGATCTTCTATTTTTAGATTTAGGGCAACACTTCTGTAATATAAATAGATCCTATTGGTGATAATAAAAAGGATTGCGAATCCAAGAGAAAAATACTTAAGACTGAGCTTAAAAACCTCAGCAATCCTTTGTGTGCTATTTATTACTCAAGACCAGCATTAAATACCCAATCATATACATTTATTTCTCAGGAAAGCACTCACTGCTCAAAACTACGTAACAATCACCGTTACATCCGATGAAACCAATACCTAAGCTTCCTTAATTAGAATGGTTTTATCTGTGTAACAACAATTGGCGCCGTCTATGGGAAACTGGTAACCAAAGGCCATAACCTACTCCCAGAGCAAGCTACCTAAAAGCAATAAAACCACCCGTAAACCCCATGGAAGGGTCAGGATCACATGCACGAAGCACTCCAGTGGAGAACCTGGTCGATCGGTCTCCTGAGGCCAGGACCCCGGTCCGAAACGCCAACATGCTCCACCCCATTCCTATCCAGGAATACCAGATGCCTGAGTAGGTTGCTGGCGCCATCAGGCAACTCGAGGCCAGGGGTCTGGAACTGCCCAGCCACCACCCACCAGCAGAACAGCAGGGAGGTCCCACACGGGACTAGAGGGGCAAGAGGCCCCTTCTGGAAGAAGTAGCCGAGAGTGGGCCAGCAAGGGCAGCCTCCATGGCAGCTTCAGGCCAGCGGTCGGTATTCCGTCGATTGGGTTCACCCCCACGGCATCGGGCGGCCGCGGAAGAAGGGGAGGTGAACTCTCGGGCCCCGAATCCTCAGGCCATGTCGTATCCGGTCCGAAGGCCCCCGGTGCAGGACCACTTGGGTCCCGTCGCGAGGGAGGGAGTACGTGGACCCGTCCGGAGCCGACTGGGACCTGCCCCATCTGCTCCTACAGGAGACGCACGCGACACCCTACTTGTCGCCATGCAAAAGAAAATAGACGTTATGGATGGATGATTTGATGCCAGGGAGGGACTCTCCAAGAAGAACGCAGCATCTGAACCACTTTCTATGGATGTCGAGCAAGCTCCAATCCAACCCAAGATAATCCCTCCCCAAACTCATTTATACGAAGGAAAATCTGACCCCGAAACACACCTCAGTAAATTCAACATCTATATGACGGGGCGTGGGGCTTCAGATGCGACTAGATGTCGCCAATTTCCTCTAACGCTGGGTAAGCTGGCTCACAAATGGTATGTCAGTCTTCCTCCTAGGTCTATTAACAAATTCGAGGAGTTGGGTAGTCGGTTTGTCGAATATTTTGCTGCTAAGATTGTAAGGCCAGAGAACCGTCAGAGGCTCATGGCCGTCAAACAAAAGAAAGAGGAAAGCGATGAGACATATCTCGACCGCGTTGATGAAATCATCCTATCCGGTGAACCTATCGGGGACGAACTCCAGCTGCATGCATCGATGAGTGGGCTCAGGGCCGACTCCCATTTATTTCGCCACCTAACAAAGAGGTACCCAGCAACCTACTCTGAGTTCCGACGCCGGGCCGGTGACATGATCACTCGACAGAAGCTTCTCGTCCAAAGGTTGGGCGAGGTGAAGGAAAGAGACGGGCGAGCAGGATGTACAGCCCAAGGCTCCACCAACTAGAAAGGGAGCTGGCCAGGGAAGGAAGTCTGCCGGGAAAGCTCCCGGCACTTTCAAGAGTTTTGAGGCACCTCCGCCAGGCCCAGAGTTGCAAGTCTTGGAGGTTCTTGGGGTCACTCCCGCCTTCATATATAACACCATGAAGTCTTCCGGGGTTTTTAGCAAACCCCGCCCTATCAGGGCGGATGCGTCGTGACTTAATGGGAACAAATTCTGTGCGTTTCATGACGCCGCTGGGCATAACACGAGTGAATGTCGTGACCTTTTGAAGCAACTATGGCGAATGTATGAAGCGGGGAAGTTGGATGAGTTCGTGAAGAGACCCCCCGCCAGAACTGATCGAACTGATCGAGAAGAGAGAGGACCTCCGCGCAGGCAGAGGGAGCCCGAGGAGCGAGGAGTCCCGAGATGCGAGCCGAGGGCTGAGGCCGCAGCACCAGTGGCGATGGTTGAAGATACTTGCAGCAACGAAGATGAACCACCGGAAAATAACCAGGGAGGTCGCATTCATATGATCGCCCTCGGAAGCAGCTTGGGAGGTTTGGTCCCGGTGGGACATTTAGCCAACAGGAAGCACAAGGCGGAAATTCGATCGATCAACAATATCCACCTGGTAGCCCCTCCAGACCCAACAATCGCAAAGGTAGCTATCTCCTTCTCCAACTCAGATCGCGAGGGTCTTCTCCTCCCCAAGGATGATGCCTTAGTCATCTCGACGAACATCCTAGGAACGACCGTAGATCGCATCTTGATCGATAATGGGTGTTATTGCAATATCATCTATAAGAATGCACTGGACCAACTCGGAAACCTCGCAAAGTTTATCAAACCGTATGACACCCAACTACGAGGATTCGGCGACAACATGGTCAATGCATACGGTCGGATTAAGCTCGCCGTGGA
Organism: Paraleonurus japonicus; assembly: GCA_030762865.1. NCBI lineage: Eukaryota > Viridiplantae > Streptophyta > Magnoliopsida > Lamiales > Lamiaceae > Paraleonurus > Paraleonurus japonicus. The sequence goes on along the minus strand of CM061059.1, from coordinate 32,168,503 downwards.
ACTCGTCGATTTTTAGAACCCAAAGATCAAGATAACCAGACCTTTAGACTTTGTAATACTCGACCAGCCGAATATTTATAATGGCTTTTTAGGTCGTCCCTTTTTTGAAACTTTCGAGGCAGTAGCCTCATCGTACTTTTATTGTATTAAGTTCCCCACCGCTGAGGGGGAAGTAGGTACGATCAAGGGGAACCAGAAAATGGCAAAGAAATGTTTGAACTACTCTCTTGTCAATTCTCCTTCATCCAGAAATTTAGATTCGGAATGCAACGTACTCACCGCCACACAAGATTTAAATTCATCTCTAAACGAGCCCGAATAAGTTAATTCCAATAAGCACCCTGCGAGCACAGACAACCCTTCTCGCAAGCAGGCAGAAATCAAGCCCTGGCTGGAATACGAGGCGGCCCGCATGGACGTAGATCCTCGGGGGAAAATTCATGATCCAAGGGGTTTGAAGAGGAGTGCTCCAATTAAGGAACTTGAGAATATTCCCGTTGATCCCACTCGGCCCGAACTTGAGGTCATCATTGGTGCCAGGGTACCAACTGAAATTAGGGAGGAGTTGATCAACTTCCTCAAAGAACATATAGAAGTCTTCGCATGGTCGCACAAGGACATGGTAGGCATCAACCCAAAACATGCCTGCCACCACCTAAAGATCGACCCAGCGCGAACACCGTTTTCCCAAAAGAGAAGGAAATTTGGTCCGGAAAAATATGCCGCTCTCGCCGAAGACGTGAAGAAATTATTAGATAACAAACTGATAGCAAGCTCTTGACGAACCACAATGGGTCGCAAACACCGTCCTCGTCAAAAAAACGAACAACTCATGGAGGTTATGCATAGATTTCACGGACCTTAATGTTGCCTGCCCGAAGGACCATTTCCCTATGCCTCATATCGACCATCTGGTGGATAGTACGGCAGGGCACGAGATGATGTCATTTATGGATGCCTTCGCTGGATACCATCAAATCCCCATGGCGGAGAAAGACGTCAAGCACACATCTTTCCTCACTGAGAAGAATGTGTATTCTTGGCGCAGGATGCCTTTTGGCCTGAAAAATGCAGGAGCCATATATCAGAGGTTAGTAAACAAGATGTTCTCCGAGCAAATCGGGAACATAATGGAGGTCTATATCGACGACATCATCGTCAAGAGTGCGAGGAAAGAAGACCATCTAAGGGACCTCAACGAGGCATTCAATATCCTCATAAACTACGACATGAAGCTCAACCCAAAGAAATGTAGTTTTGGGGTCGGATCAGGGAAGTTTTTGGGACACATCGTTAGCCAACGCGGGATCGAGGCTAACCCCGCACAGATAAAGGCCATTTTGGACATGGACGAACCTCGCACTATCAAACAAGTCCAGCGCCTTACTGGCTGTCTGGCAGCGTTAAGCAGGTTCATCTCCAGGCTAGGAGACAAGAGCAGGCCTTTCTTCGCCACTATCAGGAAGCAGAAGTTCACATGGAACCGAGAAAGCCAGCTCGCCTTCGCCAAGTTGAAAGAATATTTGGCGGACCCTCAAATCCTCGCAAAACCCATTCCAGGGGAGAAGCTTTTTCTATACTTGGCCGCGTCAGAGTCGGCCATAAGTGCAGTGTTGGTTCGCGAGGAAGCGCAGCGACATTTACCAGTTTACTTCGTAAGTCAGGTTTTGCGCGATGCAGAACTCAAATACGCTCCTCTAGAAAAGCTCGCCTATGCATTAATCATGAGTGCGAGGAAGTTACGCGCATACTTCTTCGACCACCAAATAGAGGTGCTCACTACTCTTCCACTTCGTCAAGTTCTCCATCGTCCTGATACCAATGGAAGATTACTAAAATGGTCGTTGGAGGCCGCTCAATACGGCATCACATACGCCCCTAGGACTTCCATCAAGGGACAAGTCCTCGCTGATTTTGTGGCAGAGTTAACTTTCCCTCCGAATCCAACTAGGGTCGAAAATTCCCCCATGGAAACTCTTCGTGGATGGCTCAGCTACAACCAACCGCGCGGGGGCAGGAATAGTTCTCATAGGACCCGAGGAACAATGCTTCACGAATGCAGTAACTTTCGATTTCTTAGCAACCAATAATGAGGCCGAATATGAGGCTCTGGTTGGAGGTTTGGAGCTCGCCACGGCCGTAGGTGCCCGCAGGTTACACGTTTTCATGGATTCTCTTCTCGTGGTTAACCAAGTTAAGGGAGAGTATGACACGAAAGGCGAGCAGATGGTCAGATATCAAGAGCTCGTGGTCACACTTTGCGAACAGCTGCAACAGGTCTATATCGAACAAGTGCCACGAGAACAAAACTCCCAGGAAGATGCTTTGTCTAAACTCGCATCCTCTGATGGCGCAGCAGATATGTCAAACATAGTCCTCACGCGACTCAATGCCCCGTCGATCTCTAAGGGTACAGTGGGGAGCATTGAGGTCAGCGAAGACTCTTGGATGACCCTAATAATCAAATATCTCCAGTCCGGGACGTTACCCGAGGATAGGGTACTGGCCAAGCAGCTCCAATTAAGGGCATCCAGATTTATAATCCTCGACGGGCAACTTTACAAACGAAGTTATTCTCTACCCCTTCTCAAATGTATAACACCGGAACAAGGGCAGAGAGTGCTACATGAGATCCACAGCGGAGTCTGCAGAAATCACGCAGGGGGGAGATCCCTCGTTCACAAGACAATTCGTCAAGGTTATTTCTGGATCACTCTTCGCAGGGACGCCATCGCATATGCGAGGTCCTGCCACGAATGCCAAATGATGGGCCCGAACATCAAGGCATCTCCAGAAAACTTGAGTTCAATCTTTAGTCCTTGGCCTTTCGCTCAGTGGGGCATCGATCTTATAGGCCCCTTACCAACAGCACCGGGGGATGCAAGTATGCCATCGTCGCGGTTGATTATTTTACCAAATGGGCGGAGGCTGAACCCCTGAACAAGATTGATCAGGGTCCAGTGATTAAGTTTATTTGAAAAAATATTATCTGCAGATTTGGTCTCCCCCAAACCATCATTTCTGATAACGGGAAACAATTCAATGGCCTGGAGATGATGGAATTCTGTGACGTGTGGAAGATCAAAAGACTTTTTTCAACTCCATATCACCCACAAGCAAACGGACAGGTGGAAGCTGTGAACAAAATTCTTAAATGCACCCTCAAAACCAAATTAGAAGACAGAAAGGGTAGGTGGGCCAGCGAGCTTCCGGACGTGCTTTGGGCATACCGAACTACGACGAGGAACTCTACAGGAGAAACACCTTTCACCCTCGCTTTTGGGACCGAAGCTGTTATTCCATGCGAGGTAGCGGTCCCGAGCTATAGAACCTCACAAGTAATAGATGACACCAACGATCCAGCGAGGAGTCTAGACCTCGACCTTTTGGAGGAACGCCGTTTAGACTCGATCCACAAGAACGCGAGCTATAAGCAGCGGGCGGAAAGTTATTATAATTCCAAGGTTAAAGTAAGGCAGTTCGCAGTAGGGGATCTCGTTTTAAAAAAGGTTCAAGGTCCTAGCAAAGGTCCCTTTGATCCGAATTGGGAAGGCCCATTCAGGGTGGCCAGTTGGTTGTCTAAGGGGGCCTATGAACTAGAACATTTAGACGGGGTTCCAGATCAATATCCTTGGAACACTTGCCATCTAAAGAAGTATTTTCAGTAAGGGAATCATAAATTTCGTACATAGCATGTAATAGATGAATTCTATTTCAATAAGACTACTCTTTCATCACTATCTAATTACGAGCGAAGTACACTTTATACAGAGCCAAGGCCAGCTCATTGAGCAAACAAAGTCGCCAGAAAGTTCCCCTTATCACGGGGGGCCGTGCGCGCAGAGCATTTCCAACTCAGTCGCGCCTAAATAAGTCGACTGGGGTGCCTCCGAACGCACTGACGTTCAAGTCTACCGGCGAGCTAGTCTCTTTGGTCAGCACCGCCCACAATGTGATAGCAAGTTATGAATAACCTTTCATGGTGGGCAAACAAGACTCGTCGAGGTCCGTCCTCGCAGCGAGCACGAAAGTCTTGCGGTAGAAATCAAACTTTCCGACGAGCATAAAGACTCTTAGTGAGTGCATGTCCAGATGATTTGAGAACCTCGCCTTTAGGCTTATCTCAACTCTTAGCGAGTGTACGTCCAGATGAGCACGAGATCCTCGCCTTTAGGCGGGACTTGCCGAGGTCTCGGCCTTCATTAAGTTTTTTCTTTTTTTGAAACTAACTTATTAATTTTTTAGTGGTGTTTCATACTGTTCAGGCAAAGTTGAAAAAGGTTGATTAAAGACAATAAACGAGCAAAATTACTTTGTAGATGGAAGATTCGTTCATATTACGATGGGCAGCCATAGGCCGATTACAAAAGCCTGAAGGCGAGAACTAAACCATAAACTTTAAGCCAAATAAATTACAAGTTTTATAGGGGGAGGGGGAGCTTGGCTGCCTTGTTCAAAAGGAGGATAAGGAGTTGGAACCAAGAACAAGCGTGTTTTGATGGAGAGCATCCACAAGTCTAGGGAGTCCCCACCAAGGATGATGGAGAGCATCCACAAGTCCAAGGCCCCTCCCCCGAGGCCGGTCAGCCCTCCGTGGCCCTAGCAGGCGCGATCCCGCTCCCGTGATCACCGTCTCCCGTTCCTTCGGCAGGCTCGGCGGGGTTTCTCTCTGCTGCATCGGGGGCCCCGGGCACAGGAGTGGCGGGCTCCTCTTCTTCGGGTTCCATCAGTTGTTCAGGGTGAGGAAACCAAGACAGGTCTGCACCATACTTGGTCTCCAGGTCCCGGAACTCGAGCTTGAAGGCATCAGGGACCGTATGCTCGGGATTAGAGGCGTATTCTTTGAAGAGCTCCTCAAGCACAGCAGAGGCCGGGGCAAAGGTGGACTGCCGCAGCACACGGATACCATCGGAGAGCGCCATGTGGTAGGCATACTCAGACAACCCCATGGGCTCAGAGCGAGGATCCACGGGGGCAGGGGTCCCAGGCTCCGTAATCTGCCTCTGGAGCACTGCCACCTGCTGGGCTAGTTCTTCCGCCCGGAGGCGGGCCTGCTCAGCTTCCTTCCTCGCCGCCTCAGCTTTGGCCACCTTGGCTCTCTCGGCCTCTAGCCCCTTCTTCCCCTTCTCCCCAGCTGCCTTCATCGCCACTTCCACCTCTGCCTTCTCCAAGGTGAGCATCCGCCTCGCGTCCTCCGCTCTCTCAGCCCGAGTCTCCGCCTTCTGGGCCCTTTCCTCCGCCTCTTTCCTTGCCTTTTCGATCTCCACCCTCTCCCATCGGAGCGCTTGGAGGGCCCCGAACTCCTTCTCCCTGGCAGTGAGGGCCAGCCTCGTCGTCGCGGCAGTTCGGCAGGCCAGAACGTGGGCCACTTGGGAGGCGGCGTCGTCGAGATCCCTGGTCCACAGGGCGGCCAGGTCACCCATGCCACGGGCAATGAAGGGAGGCAAGCTGGTCCCCGCCACCGGCCTCTTCGCAAAGAGGTAGTCATTCAGAATAGGGTGCGGTCGGTGGAAGGGCCCCTGCATACAGTAAATAAGTGAGATTGTGGGCACAACACAAAAATCGATCCAGTGGTAGACTCTTACTCAGCCAAATTTTCGGCATCTACCCCAAAAAAAGTACTCCCCCAGTCGGCCCGGGCGCGGCCTGGGGCCACGAGGGGCGGAGCGGGCTGTCCCTCACCAGTCCTCTGGCGCTTGTTGAGGCGGGCATCGGCACTACTACCGGACACCTCTTGGACGTCATCGTCCGAATCTGGTCTCTCCCTGCGTAGAGAGTCGCGGGCGCGAGCCGAGGAGCTGGTACCTTCGCCTTGATTCTTTTTCACCCCCGATGGAGGCCCAGTTGTCTTCTCCAGCTCCAGATGCTGCGGAGGATGTGGTGTTGGAGTCCGGACGGTAGTGGTTGGCGGGGAAGAAGGGGTCTGACGAGGAACGGTGCGAACAGGGGCGCGACCGGTTCCCCTCATTGCTCGCAGGAAAATGTTCTTATGTTTCCCCATCAGTCTGTTGGGGCAAGTGAAGTGCACAAGATAATGAGGAGCTACATAAATCAGAGCGAGATAAGATAGTTAGATCACATTCGTTATTATTTCGGAAATTCAAAGACTAAGAGGCTCACCGGGGTCCGAATTCAAGTTGCGAGGATAACAGAAGAGGCGAGCTTCCCTCCTAAGCACGTTGCTATTGAGAACCTCACGCGAGCGTTCGCCAGCGGGCAGCTTTGAAGTAATCTCGAACACAAGGCGGAAATCCCAGCTCAAATCTTGAAGGCGCAAGATCTCAATTCCTGCAAAAAGTAGAGATTTAGATCAGTTGTTTTCTCCAATGGTTAAGATCTTGAGGCTTACGAGCGGGGCGATGATGGAACGAGGTGGGGATCTCGATGTCTTCCTCCGCATTATGGCCTACGGATTTCCACCTCCCCGAAACGAAGAACCACTTCGTTTGCCAATTATACAGCTTGTTGGGGATCCCCTCAATAAAATTCTTTTTCCTCATCTTGAGGTACATCGCGGGCTTCCCTTCGCATAACTGGAACATGAAGTTTATCTCCGCGGGGGTTGGCATTCGGTACAAACCAAGGCGTCCGACCAGCGTTAAGAATGAAAAAATTGCCAACCATCCGTGAGGATGAAGCTGCATCGGAGCAATCCCCCAAGCATTCAGCAAATGCGAGATGGAGGGATGGAGCGGAAAGCGGAAGCCAGCCTCTATCATGAAATAATTTACTGCCACCATACCGGGCGGGGGCTGGTCCGGTCGCTCATATTTGCGAGGGATGTGAAGGCGGACATCAGTGGGGAGTTCCCAGTCACCTCGCCAAGCGTGAATCTCCTCGCGAGTAATGTCACTCTCCCAGGCTCTACCGTTCATCACCCAGTCAGACGGCTCGGCGCGACGTATCATCTCATCGGTGTGCTTCATAGAAGAGCGCGGGCACGTTTCCACGTACAACTCATAATCAAATTGGGGGGGTGGTCCGGCTATCTCGTTCATTAAGACAAGTCAGTCGGAGTGAGCGGCTCTAATCTCGCGGAATGACTGATTCTCCGCGGATGCTTGAGCATCTTCATCAAGGGCTTGGACACCTTCAGCAGCTAGTTCATCCACTACCTCCTCCATGGCTCGGTTCAAAGTCGGGTCCGATTCGCCACTCCCTTCTGGTGAGGCTGCGTGGGGGGCTCCACCCTCCCGGGTGAGGGTCAGATCCACGTTTAAGTCCCCTAGACCCTCGAAGGGGGTGTTCCCGGAGGGATCTCTGGAATCTTCGGAGGGGATGGCAGGTGTACTACCGGTCAGTGGCACGAAGGCCCTTCCAAAGAGACCCTCTAGGCCATCGGTCTCTGAAGAATGCCACGAGCCCAGAACCAACCTCTGGGACTCGGGCAAACCCACACCGGTGTAGTCTCCGGCAATCGATGGATGGTGACGACTCAGTTCCCCACGTATTCTCGTCATTCGGTCGAAAGTTTAAAAGAATAATAGAATGGTAAAGAAGATTAAGTCTTACCTCAAGTAAAGAAGCAGGACTCGATGATGGTAGCAAAGAGTTGTTCTTGGTCTCGAAGAAGAATGGTTTTGAAATTTTGAAAAAGGGTGAAAGGTATTTGCAGAAGACTCAAGTCCCCCTTTTATAGATTTCTGGAGAGGGGCATCGGAGCAAATTTCCAAAAAAGGAAAAAACGGGGTTATAAAGGAAGTTTCCCAAAATAGGTGCCCCTTTTTTGAAAAAGATCGTTTGAATCCACGCGCGCGTGGCGCGTGGATGGTAACCATCACAACGGTTCACGTGCCCCATTAGCCGCCATCAATCACATCAAATGGCCAATCGACGCCTCGGTCAGCGTAAAAGCTGCACCGCATCATTACAACCTCGAAAACCCAATGGACGTAGTTTGGCACCCCGCCGAAAATGCACCTCACCAACTGTGCACCTCGCTGACATAACTACTTCGCTGGTCAAATTCTTCCACAAACCTTCGTCCTCGCCACACAGGCGCATTACTTTCCGAAGGAAGAAACCGGCTTGCACTCTAGATGATTACAAGAGAGCAAGACGGGGGCCAATTGTTGTGACAAGGATTAAGGTGAAGGATTTGTGAGGCAAGTACCAATTTATTTCGTTCATTACAAATATAAAGTAGACGTTAGAGGGTTTACTACGAGCGAGCACATTCAGGAAGGTGCGAACATCCTAAGGCGAGCTGCTAGTCCAGGCGAGATGGCGGCGAGCTGCGAGTCCCAGCGAGCTAGCTGCGAGCTACAATTCCTGGCGAGGTAGCAGCGAGCGTCCCGTCTCCGCCATTTAATGCAGCAGGGGGTACGTGTGCTTTGATAAGAGGGCCTGTCCAATCGGGTCTTGGAACATTCTCAATGTCAGGAAAGGTGGCCCGTTCTTATTGGAGGAGGATTGGACCGTACCAATCAACCGTCTAAATCAAGGAAAAAGAGGGTCATGCATTTAATGCACGAATCGGATCTTCTATTTTTAGATTTAGGGCAACACTTCTGTAATATAAATAGATCCTATTGGTGATAATAAAAAGGATCGCGAATCCAAGAGAAAAATACTTAAGACTGAGCTTAAAAACCTCAGCAATCCTTTGTGTGCTATATATTACTCAAGACCAGCATTAAATACCCAATCATATATATTTATTTTTCAGGAAAGCACTCACTGCTCAAAACTACGTAACAATCACCGTTACATCCGATAAAACCAATACCTAAGCTTCCTTAATTAGAATGGTTTTATCTGTGTAACAACATATGTATAAAAAAATTGTAATTATAATATTAGATTTAAATAATGGTAATATTAATTGTATGACAATTCATGCTAGGTATTAGAATTATTATAATTATGTGAAAAAATTTATTGTAAGATTTGTTTCAAATTTATTTTACAATTAATAAAAAAAAGAGACGATTAATAGATTTTTTTTATATAATTGATGCATAAATATTACTCCAAATAGTATATGTATATATCGTATATTTACAATAAATATCATATATGATTATATTAAGTTTTTTTTTTTTTTTTTTTAAAAGTTGATACAACCACAATTTTTCTTACATACATTTATAGGCTTAAGTTAAATATAATTTTATGTTTAAAAATTGTTATATGATAACACTTTTTAGATATAAAATAAATATTTAAAATATTTAAAAATTTATATATTAACTTATTTATTAAAAAATATACATATTGTGCAAGAGGTCTAAGGTTCAAACCTCCTTAGAAATATATTTTTTAATGAAATCTTATATTAAAATGACACATGGATGTCATATATTAATTATAAATCAATAGGAAAATGACACATAGATTATTAATATATATATATATATATATATATATATGCATTTAATAAGAATGTGACACCTCATTCAAATTAACCTCATGACGACACGTAAGCAAAAACAAACGCCCTATTAGTAATATAGGGATATCTGAATTTTAATGTGTATATTTCGTATAAGAAACATATATACATGTGGATGGAGAACAAAGAAAAACCTATAGGCACAAACATTAATACTTTTCACCAAAATATTCAATTAATCCATTCAATAATCATACAATAATACACCCTAATCAGAAGGGACCTATAATAATAGTGAAGAAGACAACAAAATTTCTTGCATTCTTAAAGGTATTTAGAAAATCTACCAATTCTGAGTAAAACTAAAATAAAATGGGGTTAGTTGCACGAAGTTTTCTCACGTTTGAAAATATTGCGAGAAATTTTTTAGTAGTTTGGAAATTATACAAACTAAATTGCAAAATAAAATATAAATTATCAGAGTTTTATCAATTATCACATATTTTTTTCTTTGAAATTTTATAACCAACCTTTTTACGTTTTGTAATTTGAAACAATTGACATTTTTTCGACGCAACATAAATTTCCACGTATATTCTTCCAACAATTAAATGTGATTGTATTCCTGTGCAATTTAAGGATAAGTTTTGTTTTAAGAACTATAATGTATTTCTAAAGTTAAAATCGTTTTATAATGACGATCTTTCATTTTTTAAAATTGCTCTATTTGTTGGTTATATATACGATCTATATGGTATCTTTGACAGTATTATCATTTAAAAATTGTCAGAAAATGATTAAATATATCAAAATGTAAAATTTAAAAACACCGTATATCAAATTATAAAAAAAAAATATATGTTGTAATTAATAAAAATTTGATTTATATTTTTTCTGCAATTAACCCTTCATTGAAGATAGTTAGTTCTTTTCGAAAAAAAAAATAGTTCACTCTTTTATTTAATTAATAAATCTAAAAATCATGATTTTTTTACAATAGGTACATATGTTAGTGTAGAACACATATAAATTTGTGCTAAAATATTTGGTGAACGCAGATTAGGGTTTTAAGCTCGTTTTCAAAGTGCAGTGAGTTCCCGAAATTTCCAGCTGCAACTTTTCAACAGTGAACAGTTTTTAGAAATTGATTTTCTGAAAATACTTCCACTAATTAAAAAATTATGAGATTTGACATAGTGATAGCCAACAACATATAATATTTAAATATAAATTTCTAAAAGTTGTGCATCCACCGATTTTTCCTAGAAAATCAAGAAACATAAAAAAACCATCACATTGCGAGACCCTTTCAAATAAGTTTTTGTCAAATTTAAATTATATATATATATATATATATATATATATATATATATATATATATATTTCCATGATTTGGAATTTATTTTCTTACATGACATCAAGGAACAAAAACCTTATCAACAACAAAACAAAGCATGAAAACCTATTTTTCAATACATTCAATCACACAAGGAAAGAAGTAAGTAATCATCAGTTTTGAGCAACACATCCCATATCCCCTATTATACTAATAAGGAGTTTACTCAGTTTAGGTGTCGTCTCCTCATTTATTCATGATGTTGTGTCATTTTTCAATTTAATTTAGATGACATGTTCTCTTGAGTGTATATTTAAGTGCAATAATAAATTATATCGTGTGGGAAAATAGTATTGAGTATTGTGATGAGGTGAATTTTTTAATTTATTTAAAAAGAATGGAAATATTTTAATAAATTAATAAATACCCTAAAATTCATGTAAAAGAAAAAACCTTAAAATCAGCACAATAATTTTTATTAATAATAAATCTAATAAGTTAAACTTTTATTATTTTTTTTTTAATTTTAAATGCTAATAAACATTTATATAATTTTAGATAAAATATGTTTAATGATATATTTGTTGATATACAATAAAATGCATATTTCTATTATATCATAAATTATTTATAATTTATAAATTAAATATAATTGAAAAATACATCTAATGCTTGGAGGTTTAGTATAACTATGTACATGTGGATGAATGCTATTTAGGAGGACATGCTAGATAATTATTATTTATTACTCCCTCCATCCCACAATTAACTTCACACTTTCTTTTTCGGGACGTCCCAAAATTAACTTCACACCCCTAAAATGCAATATCCTCCATAAACTACACACTCACAATACCATTTAAATTTAAAAAATGTCACTCTTACTTTAATTATTTCAACTTTATTCTCTCTCCTACACTTTATCTCATACAATCACCCAAAATACTCTTACACTTTATTCTCTCTCCTACATTAATTTAAGTTTTCTTAATAAACGTGTCTCTTCACATGTGAAGATAACTCCGGGACGGAGGGAGTATTATTTTCGTTATATCAAGGAACATTTATGGAAGAAAATTCAAGGGTGGCAAGGAAGAAAGCTTTCTAAAGTTGGGAAAGAAATTCTTATCAAAGCCGTAGCACAAGCGATACCCTCGTACTGCATGAGTACGTTTTTACTCCCGTACACACTATTAGATGACCTTCAAGGTATGCTTAATTCATTCTGGTGGGGCAACAACAGTGTGCCTTCAAAGGGTGTTAAATGGATGCGGTGGGAAAAAATTTGAGTAAGGAAAGAGTTGGGGGGTCGAGGCTTCCGGGATCTTCATCATTTTAATATTGCAATGCTGGTAAACTTGGTTGGCGACTCATTAAAGATCCTTCCTCTTTAGTTGCTAGGATTCTGAAAACAAAATATTTTCCCAACACTAATTTCTTGCATGCAAATATGGAAGAAATCCTAGTTACATTTGGTCCAGTATCTTTTCAGCAAAGGATTTGGTCAAACGTGGCTTGAGATGGAAGATTGGCAATGGAGAAAGCATCCATCTATATCTGGGGACAGCCTTGGGTAGCAGATGATGAGGACTTCAATTTTCAATCCCCGGTGATTATGGACCTTAATTGAGAGCTCGATAGTAGCAGATTTGTTTATCCCGGGCTCAAGAGTACTGTGGAATCCATTAAAACTATGCTCACATGGCTAGACACAAATTTTGTGGGGTACTATTGTGGGGTCTATTTATTACTAGAGTAAATGTTTGTGAGTGTAAAGGCAATAACATTTTGAATAATTAAGTGATGGTTGGAGGGTCATAAAAAACTATTGTTTTGACAAATAGAATGAACATACTTTTAGTGGACGAATAAATAAGACAATAAACATCCTTTTGGTGGAAGGAGGGAATACTATTTAATTATATTGTTTGACAAATTTTAATTAAAACTAGTGTCACATTTTATTATACACAACTAATATTATTAAAGTGAAAAAAACAACAAAATTTCTTGCATTCTTAAAGGTGTTTAGAAAATTCATTAGCGAACATATTGTGGCCAGCTAATTCTGAATAATATGGGGTTAGTTGCACAAAGATACCTCACATTTGAAAATATTGCACGAAATTTATTGGTTGTTTGGAAATTACACAAAACCCCTCATGGTTTATTAGGATCAATTGCAAAATAAAAATAAAAATCATCGGGATTTTTATCAATTATCACATATTTTTTTCTTTGAAATTCTATAACTAACCTTTTTAAGTTTTGTAATTTGAAACACTTGACCTTTTTTCTAAAGTTATATTATGGGGACAGGCGCGGTTGGCGTATCCCCACAATAGATTTCAGCAAAATTAATGATGTAGATGATGCTATTTGCTTGTTTCATGAAATCGTTAGAATGCGGCCACAGCCTTCTATTAAAGTGTACACCCAATTGTTGAGTATGATTGTCAACATTAAACACTACTCTGTTGCACTTTCTGTGTTCGACAAAATGCGTCAAATGAGTGTCCCTGTGAACGAGTTCACATTTAACATTGCAATCAATTGCTACTGCCTTCTGAATAGGGTAGACTTTGGGCATTCTATCCTGGGCATTAATTATATTCAAGTGCGGTTACGAACCTGATGTCACGACATTCAACACACTGCTCAAGGGTCACTTTTTAGATGATAAGGTTGCTGAAGCTGAGAAATTGTTCAAAAAGCTTCTGGTCTTGAAAATTTGCGAGCCTGATGATGTTATGATTCTCATTGTAATTGATGGGCTCTGCAAAACTGGGCAAATTATTTCTGCTTTTGAATTGCTTCACACTTTGGAAAAATCTAGATGGAAACCCAATGTCATGGCGTATAACGCAATGATTGACGGGTTGTGCAAGGGTGGGATGGTGGATGATGCTCTACAGCTTCTGTCCCGAATGACGGGAAAGGGCATTTCACCTGACGTTGTCACGTGTAATTCAATTATTCAAGGCTTGTGTGATGTTGGTCGGTGGAAGGACGTTGAAGCCCTATTAGATCAAATGACCAATCGTAATATATCTAAGAATGTGATTACTTTCAGTATATTGGTAGATGCATATTGCAAGGAAGGAAGGGTGAGAGATGCCGAGGTTGTTCTTGAAGATATGATGCAACAAAAAGTATGTCCTGATATAATCACTTACAATTCCCTTATAGAAGGGTATTGTCTGGAAAGGAATACGAGTAAAGCCAAAGAAGTGTTTAATTCCATTGCTGAGAAGGGTCTTAGACCTTCTATCATCACCTATAACATTTTGATGGATGGATATTGCAAGAATATAAAGATAGAGGAAGCTTGTCATCTTTTTCTTGAAGTGCCCCGTAAAGGTTTAAAGCATGATACGATAACCTACAATACCATGATTCATGGATTATTTAACAAAGGTAAATTTGATGATGGCTGGAAGCTGTTCAAAGATATGGATGCTCGGCAAGTACTTCCTGACTTACATACATATAATATATTGTTAGATGGCTTGTGCAAGAGCAAGGAGATTTCTAAAGCACTTACATTTCTACGCTCAATGGAAGAAAAACGCATTATTCCTGATATAGTTGCATATGGTACTCTCATTGATGGATTATGCAAAAATGGAAAACTTGAAGTTGCAGGAGATCTTTTAAATGAACTACCTTCTAAAGGCCTGCAACCTAATGTTCAAATATATACTACGATTGTTGGTTTGCTTCTTCGAGAAGGATCCTTGGAAGAGGCGAAACTTTTGCTTGTGAAAATGGAGAAAAGTGGTTGTGCCCCTAATAGTTGTCTATACAACGTTATTGTCCAGAGTTTGTTGAGGAGAAATGAGATTTCCGAAGCAATGCCATTCTTGGAGGAAATGTGTGAAAGAGGATTCTCAGCCGATGTCGATACCATGTGCTTGTTAATTGATGAGCTGGAAGGTGACCATGAAAATGTTATGCTTTTCGAAATGATTAAGAAACTTGTGCCCTAAAATATTCCGTAGGTTTACATTTCAGGGATTATTTTATTGTAAAACCAGTATTTTGATACCAAATTTATTCCTGGTTGTGTTCGTATCTTGTTGATCACATGCCTTATTTTTCAAATTTTAGCATCTGCCTACGTTATGTTGTGTTCTTGATATGCTTTAATATTTCACCTAAATCATTAAATATGAAATAATTTTATTTCCCCACCCCTCAAAAAGCAATCATTTTTTCATATAGTTTTTGGTTAACATTTTGAATAGTTTGCTCAAAAACTTAATTGCTTACTAAAAATAAGAGAATAGAACCTTGTGTATGATCTCTTCGATCCAATGTGATCGGAAAAATGCATATGTGATATGGTTTTGCTTTCTAATGCAGTTTTGAGTTTTTATATCAGTGTGAAGTCAATTCATTCCAACAATGGTGCATTATCTTTTCTAAAACAGGAAAAGGGGATGTGATGCCCGTAAGTGTCAATGGTTCTCTTTTTTTGCTTTTACCCTCACCAGATGATCTGGTGTTATCTTTTTTTTGCTCTTTACCAGAAATACTTTTCTAAGTTTGATTTCTTCTAATTGTCCACCATTTTATTGAATTTCCAGGCTATTTTCTTGTGAACACGTTTATTTTAATGTTGAAAATAAGGTCAATTTATTGAAAAATTTACCAATCCTGCTAACAGAAGTGCAATAATCTTTTTAAAATTCATCTTTGTTATGCACTCTGGGAAAATATAGCAAGGAAATAGAAATATAGTGATTAGAGAGTGAAACAAAGTGGGATATTCTTATCTCATGTATGCCAGGGACCTGGTGAAACTCAAATTACTTTAATTGCATATGTCATTCAACTAGATTAATATGCAATATATTACTAAATTTAATATATAGATTTATGTACTGTTGCGTGCTTTTTATTTGTGTGACAATTTTCACTTTTAATTATTATTATTATTATTATTATTATTATTATTATTATTATTATTATTATTATTATTATTATTATTATTGTCCTGAATGATATATGCATGTGTTGAATACATTGTTTGAATGCAAGAGTGATTAATTGTTCTACTACATTTTCCATCAGCTGAGAGTGAAGCTTTTGTTTGTGCTCATCCTTATAAGATAACACATCCTTAACCTCGCTTTTTCTCCTTCCCTGCAAAAGATTTCCAGAAATAAAGAAAAGGAGTAATAGCTTAGCTTCTGTTACTTGGGATTGGAAACTGAGCTGAGCTTCCCCACCTCTTTCCCATCTAGTGCCGCCGCCTCCGTCTTGCCCACCGTTACAGTTCACCACAGCCGCCGGCCGCCGTCTTGTCCCTGTCGTCTGCCTCCGCCGCCTACTAACCCATTAGTCCGTCCGGTGACTTAGTGATTGGGCCAACGGGACGATTCCTTCAACGACGCTGTATATGCGACGGATCGTTGTCGGGTCGTCCCGTTGACCCCCCTTTTCTTTGCTTTTTGTTTTGTTTTTTTTTCTTGGCTTTTTTGTGTTCTGTTTTTTGGTCTTGGGCGTTTCTTTTTAGTTTCTTTCTTTTCTTGGTTGTTTTTTTCTCTCTTTTGGGAGTTTTCCTCCCTTTGTGTGGCCTCTTCTCCCTCGTGGAGGTTTTCTTCTCTTTAGTGTGTTACTGTACCTCTTGTAGGGTTTTCTCTCCTTGTTTGGAGTTTGTTTTTGTACCTCTCGTGGGGTTTCTCTCTCCTCGTATGGAGTTCGTTTGTGGGTCCCTGATTTTTAGGGATTAGGCTTTTGGTGACTCTTTGCCTTTTATTTTGTCTTCGATCTTTTGGAATGAGATTGCCTGAGGTGTAGGGTTTTTCTCTTTTCGAGGACGAAGACCGGGTTTATTGGCGGGCAGAGATTGCACCAGTCCCTCCTCTCCTCACGATTGGATTGGAGCGATAGCTTGAGCCTAGGAAATAGCTGATCTATTTTTGTTCTTGTTATTTTGAAGAAGCTATTTCTTCCATTACCAAAAAAAAAAACACATCCTTAACCTCTACAATTTATATTTTCTTCTAGTTTCATGTGGAGTATGAAACAATTGAACTACCAGAGAAAGCGGTAATTTAGAAATTAATTTTCTGAAAATACTTCCACTAATTGAAAAATTATGAGACTTGACATAGTGATAGCCAACAACATATAGTATTTGAATATAAATTTCTAAAAGTTGTGCGTCAACCGGTTTTTCCTAGAAAATCAAGAAACATAAAAAACGTCGCAGTTTGCCACACCTTTTCTAAAAATTTATAACAAATAAAATAAAATTTCAGATTGCATGAGGCCAGTGGGGTTAGAACCACAACTTGACTAGTTTCACACCGCATTTCGTTTCTTGAAATACCTAGTTTACAGAAAATAGTTTTTATCCAGAATCTTCAAAAAGTGTCTTCCCTTAGTAAAACATGTTCTCATGCACATAGTTTTCATTTCATACTCAACATGTTACAATACCAACATCATTCAATTCCCGCGTGGACCCGTCCCGAACGGGTGGAGAATTTCCAAATTTGTCCCCGTGAGGTTGGGTATAAACCATTCCCCGCTACCGGGGATGGGGCGAGGACGGGAATCATACTCCCCGCCCCGCGAGAATCCTGCCCCCGATCCCCATGGTGATTTTATATATTACACAATATTATATATATATAATATATATATATATATAATTATTATGAATTGTAATATAAATATTTTACATAATTAAATATTTATAAATTTTATATTAAGTACAAGGGGATAGAGATTCCCCTGAGAACGAGGATTCCACGTGGATGAGGGAGAAATTTTTTTCTTTTGTTTTGAGTCAACGGGGATGGAGAACGACTCTATCCCCGCCCATTTGACATTCCTAAGGTGGATACGTTTCATTTTTACATCCACACAATGATCATTGATCAAATAGGTTTTTAAATGACCCATGAATATAGACGAATAATAAGTGAATAAGGTGTCTCGGAGCACATACACACTCCAACATCTCGTGTTCGAATCATGTGGTGATAATTTTTGCTTGAAATATTGGAAGGGTTGGTTCGGGGTGGGGGTTGCACTTTCGGATATAATTATTATTTATTATTATTTATAAATTTTAACGGTTGATTTTTTTTTTTTTTTCTTTGACTCTTTTTAAATTCGAATATATGAAAAAAATCTTGAACTTTTAATTATATGTCACAAATCTATGAAATTCTTTAAAGTCTACAAAGTTCTACAAATCCAATAAAATCTTGTATTAAAAAGTCTTATAGAATCCTGTAAAAACTTAAAAGTCATAAAAATTCTACAATTTTTTTAAAATCCACATGACTATTTCAAATAAAAAGTCATTTGAAATTCTAATCCAATACACCCCTCTAATACTCCCTCGGTCCCTTAATTATTTTCACACTTTTTTTTTTCGTCCCATAATTATCAATTGCACACCGTTAAAATGGAATACCCTTTATAAATTACACCCTCACAATACCATCTAAATTTAAAAAATATCACTCTTATTGTATTCTATTTTATTATCTGTCCTACATTTTATCTTATTCAACCATGCAAAATACCCTTACACTTTATTCTCTCTCCTATACTAATTTAAATTTTCTTAATAAGTGTGCTCTCCTCCCTATGAAAGAAATTTTGGGACGGAGAGAGACCAAGATGGTCTCGATGATGCCAAACATTTTGAACTCTGATTGATCAATCATGGATAAGGTGGCAATGGGCCGGGCTGGGTTGGCCCGGTGCGGGCCCACCGCGCATACATGTGTGCCAGACTGGGCTGGGCTAGGCCCGATTGGGTTTCGGGCCTACATTTCTCAAGCCCAACCCGGCCCTAGGCGGGCCAAAGTGGCCAATTTTTTTAAAATTTTTTTTTATTAATATTATAAGTTAAAACATTAAAATAATTTATAATAACTTCATATAATAATTTAATGAGTCAATTACTACCCACTACAATATTAAAAGCCTTAACACTATTCAATACAATAAAAATGATAATTACTTGAAGGTACAATATTATAGGTCAAACTTCCAAAACTACCCTTCCTTCTTACACACTCCCTTTTTGCTTTTTGTGTTGCTTTTTGTGTCAGATGAGTGCATATCTATTTTTCAGTATTTTTTTTTTTGCACGGATCTATTTTTCAGTATTGACGATGCTCATATTTGCTCTCGAAACATTTAATTTTCATGTCTTTTTTGGCTTATGCAAATCAATTTTAATTTTTATGTTTGAATTCAACGAAAAAAATTCCTTCATAGTATTTGAATTTACATGAAAAAAATTCTGAAATATGTAAACAAAACAAGAGGTGAAAAAAATATTGCTGCTCATGTGCAGAAGAAAAAATCTGCACTTTAGCACTACCATGGTATACAAACATCTCCTAAGAACCAACACAAGAATCAAAAAATCAAACAGCAATAATCAAAAATCAAAAACAAGAATCAAGAAATTAAACATAAACATCCTACCTCTGCAATCCCAATATCAATTTAATCTCAATATCTGCTAAAAACCGATTAAAAAATTTTAGGAGTTCAAGAATTAAACTATGGCTCAAACGAGCAAAAACCCTCTGTCGATCTGGTCCTCCGCCGATCTATGACTCGATAACTAGAGTTTATCTGTCGTTCATCTATGATCGATCTATGGCCGCCGATCTTGTCGCGATTGTGGCTGAGAGTGAGAAGAGGAGCCGTCGCGGGACCGTCGCCTGGGTGCGGTGGTCTGGTTCGGTGGTCGCGGTGGCGGACGTCCTTCGTCCGGAGCTGGGTCTGTCTCCGCCGTTGCCTGGGTCTCTCTCGCCTGGCTGACTGTGGCGTGGCTATTGCGGGTGGGCTATGGCGTTCATCTTCACCGGGTAATGGAAAGATTCGAAAGAGGGTGAGAGACGGCGAGAGTGACAGAGTGAGAGACGGCGAAAAAGAGAGAGAGTGAGAGACGACAAGAAAGAGAGAGAGAGTGAGAGACAGAGAGAGGCTGAGTGTGAGTGATGATGGAATTTTAGGGTTTTATCAATTTTTTTTTTTTTTTTAATTTTAGCAAAATCAAAATTTGAGGGTAAAAATGATATAGATTGTAGTGGGTAGTAATTGTTTAAAACCATTGTACCTAGTAGTTATTTTTGCTCAAAAATTGTACCTAGTAGTCATTTTTCCTAATTTAATAATGTACAATAAGTTCAATAATTCATAATAATTCAAACAGTTCAATAATCCATAATAAGTTCAGTTATTTATTCATAACAAAGTACAAACAACAATTAAACAACTTAAAATAAGTTGATAATAAATTAATAAGTCCATAATAAATTCAATAGTTCATAACAAATTTAAATCACTTAAACAATTCAAAGCAAATAAACAATAATTCAAGTGCATCAGATTTTAGTTTCCTTTTGTTCATTAATTCCTTATTAATTAACATACTTAATTCGAATGTTAATTATTTATTTTTCTTTTGCTCTTACTCTCCTTATTAATTAACATACTTAATTCTAATGAGATTAATTAATTTGTTAATTTAATATACTTACATGGGTTTTTCAATAGTCAGGCGTCAGGTATCCAATGAGAATTTAACACATCCTTAAATTTCGCCCTGAGCCATCTAGTTTCGCACAAGACAAAATAATAATTTTTTAATAAAAATATATATAAAATTACTTATATATCTTTATAATATTAATTTTTTAAAAAATAATATATTTTATAAATTAAACTAATTACCAATATATATATATATATATATATATATATAAATTAAAATATTTAAACATCAATTTAATTCCTTAGAAATGGTTTCTTCTTTGAAGAAATGAAGGAGTGAAGAACCCTAAATATGTCCCGTTGGACGGTGCTGGTGGCTTTCCGGTGGATGGACGTCAGCTTGGCGCTGTCTACTTCATTTTTCCTTTATTTCTTCTTTGTCTTCTGCGACTACATCCTATGATGCGGATATAGACAATCAAAGGTGAGCATGTACATAAATAAGCCTCTGAAATTATATATACTATTTGTTATATTTTTTTCTTCATTTTTTTCATTGACCCTGATGTGTAGAGGTTGTATCGAGAACAAATATTTTCCTTGGCCAGTGGCGAAATCACGTCAATAGTAGGTTGTATCGGTTAATTCTTTCTTTACTTCTACTGTGCTCTGAATTCTATGTTTGTACGCTACTGGCGCTGTGCATATTCTTGAGATATGAAAAAAATATTATTTTTCATTTATTTATGGCTGTACCCCTTGGAATAATTTAGCTCTTCCAGTAGGTTAGTCTGTTAGTTGACTCAGTTAAGTTTGTTAATTTGTTTCTTATTTGGTTGTTTTCCCTTCTTTAAATAAGGGATAACCCACCAAATTAGGTTACAGAAAAATCATTCTTTCCTTGTAGCATTTTTGTAATCTTTCCTTCTGATAATACAATTCTTCCTTCTTCTTCAATGAAACCTCTCAATTTTATATACATCAACATGGTATCAGTTATAATTCATCCCTGAATTGTAACGCCTTGGTTCTGCGCTTCCGCTTCCCCCTTTCGATCGTGTTTTTTTTTTCTTCTTTTCTCTCTTCATTTTTTTTGGTGATTCATGGAGCTTGACCCAGCAAAGAATTCTTTATCTCCTCTTACTCTTCATCACAATGATAATCCGGCTACTGCTATTGCCCTAGATTTGCTAGATGGCACAAAATACATTGAATGGAGTATTGCCGTCCAACGCGGTCTCTCGGTGAAGAACAAATTGGCCCTTATTGATGGCTCTGTGCTTAAACCCAATTCTGATAGTGAGCCTGCGATCTTGGCCGCTTGGGTCCGTGCTAACAATCTTGTTCTTCAGTGGATTGTAAATTCTATCAAACCTGAGATCAAATCCACTTTGAAGTATTTCACCGTTGCCAAAGATTTATGGGATGAGCTTAGTATCAGGTACACTCGTTCTGATTTAACCCGTGTCTATCATCTGGAGAAATCTTTGAGTGATATTCATCAAGGTTCTCTTAATCTTATTACTTACTATAATCTTTTCAAATCTTCTTGGGATGAATATCTGAGTTATCGCCCTACTCTTGTATGTTCTTGTGCCGCTCATGCCTCATGTGTTTGTGATATTCCTCAATTAGTGAGTAAAATCCAGGAGCAAGATGCTGTGATGAAATTCCTTATTGGTCTTAATGATACCTATTCTAGTATTCGTTCTCAGCTCTTACTTACATCTCCTTTTCCCCCCTTGGCCAAAGTATATTCCTTAGTCTTGCAAGAAGAAAGTCAGAGAGCTTTAACTCCTTCTACTACCACTGATTCTATTGCCATGCTTGCTAAAAATAATGGATTTTACAAAGACAGGAAAAAACCTCTTATGTGTAGTCATTGTGATGTCCCTGGACATACAGTCGATAGGTGTTTCCAGCTTATAGGGTACCCTCCTGGTTGGAAAGGACCTAGAGGTCCCAGAGGAAAAACCACTGATTCTAAATCTTCAGCTAACATTTTAGTACGCTCACTAGAAGAACCTGTAGCATCCAATCCCTTGTTCACACTGGAAATCTTTGACCAATTCCTTCAGTTTACAAAGAATCAACCTGCTTCTGGGTGTCATAATCACACTGCTGCTGGTGCCATTGCATCCAAGGATCCTATCTTGGATCATACAGGTATACACTTTTGTTTTCACTCAATTACTGCTGCATCAAGAAACTCCACTTGGATTCTTGATACAGGAGCAACTGACCACATGATTTGTAATTACACCTTATTCACATCCATTCCTACTTCTGCTACTATCAAAATTAGCCTTCCTAACAATCATTTTTCAATTGCAACTTACATTGGGAATGTTGTTATCAATGATTATTTGACTTTATATAATGTCTTATATGTTCCTGATTTTAATTTCAATTTGCTTTCAATTAGTCATCTAACTAGATATTCTAATTGCTCTGTCAAATTTTTGGCCTCACACTGTGAATTGCAGGAAAACACAACTCTGAAAGTGATTGGTTTTGCTGAACAAAGTGGTGGATTATATAATTTGAAGACCTTTCCTGCTGTACACTAGACTTCTGCCTTTCATACTTCTTCTTTTGATATTTGGCACTCTAGACTAGGCCATTTACCTAAAACTACTATGCAACATATTCCTCATTTACATGTAAAATTTCCTGAACTTGAACATGTTTGTGATATTTGTCCTTTAGCTAAACAAAAGAAATATCCTTTCCCTGTTAGTGTCTCCATGTCTTCTACTATTTTTGAATTAGTGCATTGTGACATTTGGGGTCCTTTTTCCATTACATCTTATTCTGGTTTTAGATTCTTTTTAACCATAGTGGATGATTATAGTAGATGCACTTGGATATTCCTTTTGAAATCCAAATCTGAAGTCAAGGTCTCTATAGAAAATTTTAGCAATATGGTTAACACTCAATTTAACAAGAAAATAAAAGTGCTAAGAAGTGATAATGGACCTGAGTTTTTACTTCATACTTTCTATCATAATCTTGGAATCATTCATCAAACCTCATGTGTTGAAACTCCTCAACAAAATGGTAAAGTTGAATGAAAACATCAACATCTTCTTCAAGTGGCTAGATCCCTCCTTTTTCAATCTAGTTTACTGTTAAAATTTTGGAGTGATTGTATACTTACTGCTGCGCATATCATAAATAGAATCCCTACTCATGTTTTGAAAAATGCCACTCCCTTTGAGAAATTGTTTAACAAGACACCTGATTATTCCTATTTTAAAGTTTTTGGTTGTCTTTGTTTTGCTAGCACCTTAACAGCTCATAGACAAAAATTTGACCCTAGAGCTACTAAGTGTATTTTTCTTGGCTATCCTTTTGGAACTAAAGGATACAAAGTTCTTGATCTAGTCACTGGAAAAGTTTTCATTTCAAGAAATGTTAAATTTTTTGAACATATTTTTCCTTACAAAGACAAGAAACTCACTGAAAATTTTCTTGATTCTCCTCTACAGCTTCTTTTTCTGATATTGATGGTGCTTTCTCTGATGAAAATACTATGTATCCTACTGATGCTTTGGACCCAACTCCTCATACTAATGATGTTCCTGTTGTTGATCACACTACTGATCCTTGCATACATAATGATTTGATTAATGAACTCCATGACAATTCTTCTGATTCTATTCCTTCTACTGATGTTATTGATACTTCTTTAAGAAGATCTACTAGAGTTCGAAATCCACCTGCTTATTTGCAACTATATGAAACTGATTTGCCTAACTCTATTTCTCATAATTCTTCTACTGCTCATGTCATTTCCTCTGGTAAACAATATCCAATTTCTGATTATTTGTCTACTGCTCAATTGTCTAATTCTTACAAGGCTTTTACAGCTGCCATAACTCACATTGTTGAACCAAGAACTTATAAACAGGCTGTTAAAGATAAAAATTGGCAGCTAGCTATGCAAAATGAAATTGATGCTTTAGACAAAACTAATACTTGGACTCTTGTTCCTCTACCAAAAGATAAAAATTGTATAGGTTGTAAGTGGGTATACAAAGTAAAATATAACTCTGATGGTTCTATAGAACGATATAAAGCAAGATTAGTTGCTAAAGGTTATACTCAACGAGAGGGTGTGGACTATTTTGATACCTTCTCCCCTGTAGCAAAAATTACTACAGTCAGGATTCTTCTTGTAATAGCCATTAACAAATCTTGGTTTATACACCAATTAGATGTTAACAATGCTTTCTTACATGGTGATCTTCATGAGGATATCTATATGAAACCTCCTCCAGGTTATTGTGCCACAAATGACAACAGAGTTTGCAAATTAAATAAGAGTTTGTATGGCCTGAAGCAAGCCTCAAAATAATGGTTCAGTAAACTTTATGAGAGTCTTCTTGCCATTGGTTTCATTCAATCCAAAGCTGATAATTCCTTATTTACAAAATCTTCTGATGTCTCTTTCACTGTTGTACTTTGTTATGTTGATGATTTAATTGTTACTGGAAACAACTTAACTGATATTAATTTTGTCAAAGAATATCTTCATAACAAGTTTACTATTAAAGACATTGGAGACTTGAGATATATGCTTGGAATTGAAATTGCTAAATCTGATAAAGGCATTCAACTTTGCCAAAGAAAGTATACTCTTGATCTTTTAGATTCTTCTGGTTATTTGGGGTGTAAACCTTGCTCCACTCCCATGGATTCTACTCAAGGTTTCTTAACTACTGATGATACTCCTCTAACTGATGCTGCACATTATAGAAAATTTATTGGGAAGTTGTTATACTTAACTATAACACGTCCTGATATTTTTTATAGTGTTCAGACTTTATCTCAATTTATGGATTCCCATACTAATGCTCATTTACAGGCTGTCCACAGACTTCTTCGGTATTTAAAGCTGACTCCAGGCCAAGGGGTGTTCTACCCTGTGCAAAATGATTTTCCGCTTCACGTCTTCTCTGATTCGGACTGGGCTAGATGTCCTGAAACCGGAAGGAGTGTAACAGGCTATGCCATCTACCTTGGAACTTCTTTAGTTTCCTGGAAATCCAAGAAACAAACCACCATTAGGCGATCATCCGTAGAGGCTGAATACCGGGCATTAGCCACTACTATTTGTGAAGCTCAATGGATCTTGTACATTCTACAAGACTTGAAGGTTTCTATCACGTTACCTGCTCGTGTTTACACTGACAGTAAATCGGCGTACGCTATGGCACATAATCCTTGCTTACACGAGAAATCCAAGCACATATCCATCGACTGTCATCTCACTCGGGAGAAAATTAAAGACGGTGTTGTCCAGTTGATACATATTCCATCAGAAGAAAATGTTAGTGATTTGTTAACCAAACCACTTCCATTAGCTACCCTCATCAAGATTAAATCCAAAATGGGTCTTTGCAACATCCACACCCATTTTGAGGGGGGTCTTGAGATATGAAAAAAATGTTATTTTTCATTTAATTATGGTTGTACCCCTTGGAATAATTTAGCTCTTCCAGTAGGTTAGTCTGTTAGTTGACTCGGTTAAGTTTGTTAATTTGTTTCTTATTTGGTTGTTTTCCCTTCTTTAAATAAGGGATAACCCACCAAATTAGGTTACAGAAAAATCATTCTTTCCTTGTAGCATTTTTGTAATCTTTCCTTCTGATAATACAATTCTTCCTTCTTCTTCAATGAAACCTCTCAATTTTATATACATCAACACACACACACACACATATATATATATATATATATATATATTATGTCTGAATTTTAATGTGTGTATATTTCGTATAAGAAACATATATACATGTGGATGGAGAACAAAGAAAAATAGAGATAGGAAAGAAAATAAACCAAAATTTTCGCATATGATGTGTTCGATGAAATGTCTGAACTATTTTGGGTTTGTCTGAGGGTGTGGTTAGTTACACGAATAATTGAGCCATGAAATCAGCCAATAGGCTAATGGTCGAAATTGAACTTTTGCAGATAATGTTCAACTAATTTTTGTCCAACACTTACATTTTTTGTTCAACTAATGATCTGTAATTTCAGAATGATACTAGCATTGAGTAATAGTACATAGAATAGAACATTACAAACGGAAAGACTAAGGGGCCGCTTGGTTGGGGGTATTAGAATTAGGTAATGGGAATGACTAGTGATTCATTCCCATTGATGAATTTTGGAAACAAAGTTGATCATGAAAAAATTTGAGCGAGAAAAAAGTTGAGCGGAGGAAAAATGAATGATTGTTAAATGATTGATTATAAGAGGGAAATTGTGTAATTAAAATAAATTAGTGATTATTTTATTTTTAAATCAATTCTAAATTGTAAATATTATCAAGCATCATCAATGGGAATGATTAATGAGTCATTCCCATTACCTACTTCTAATACCCTCAACCAAGCAGACCCTAAATCATAACATTTCAACAATTTATGCTATTCACGCTATATTGAAAGAATTACATTACAAACAAAAAGTCTAGTTGACTCTCTAACATGACAGACATTTTTTAGCAACATTAAAGCTTTCAAACATGTAGAATATAAATTACACAAATAATCACCTTAAAAATAACAGGGGTACCTCTAATGATGTAGATGATGCTATTTGCTTGTTTCACAGCCTTCTATTACTGTTAGGTGTGATTGTCAACATGAAACACTACTCTGTTGCACTTTCTGTGTTCGACAAAATGCGTCAAATGAGTGTCCCTGTAAACGGTTACACGTTTAGCACAACAATCAATTGCTACTGCCTTCTGAATATTTGATGAGCAAGTTTTGGCCTTAATCAGCATAGAGTTTTGCTATGATTCCATTCAAATTTATTATTTCTCATGCAAGCAAAAACATATTTATTTTTCTAATTGCTATAATGGAAGCTTTGTGGATATGATTGAAGTTCATAATGTTAGTATGTTTGATTATCAATATCTGGTGCTCTTTTTTTGCTTTTCCCCTAAAATAATACCACATGAGCCTATGCAGTAGGGAGGACTTCTTGTCTGTCTGACCCTGAATGGTTTTTTAATTTCAAACGCACTCTTGAAGGGGGCGTAAATTATATCTCTGTAATGTGTTGAATACTTTGCTCGATAAAATAAAATCAATGGTCTACCTAAGTTTTTTTTTTCTTTTTTTTTTAATTTACAATTTTGTTTGATACAATTTTTTTTTAAAAAACATAATTAACGGGATCAATCTTTTTAAGGCTTGAGGCTTGATCTATTCACGAACCGGCTCGACCTAACCCCGCCCACGAAATATGTTTGCACCTCTTGTTAAAGAGAACAAAAGATGATTAATGTGACTATTTTTCTCCTAAAATTAGTGTCATTTTGATTATTTTTCCCCTTCCTATAATTATATCTCTACAATCATTCTCTTACACCACCACCAATAAGCTTTTTTCTCTCTTATTTTTTTCAAAATTAGAGCACAATACTAATTCTATAACTATCATAGAGACATTTCTTTTTCCAATATATTAGGGGACATAAAGATAAAAAATATTTTTGTTCTCATTCTCATTAAAAACTTGTAACAAACGTCTTCACAGTATATGTTAAGTTATATGATATCACCTAATTTTCTAGTTCGACAATTCGAACTCTGATTGATCATTCATAGACATTAATACAATGAGTGACTCTCTAGCACATTAGTTGCACGATGTAATTGGGCACAAGGGACTATTTTTGAACAATGGTAAATTAATACTCTCTTCATCCATTAAAACTATGCTCACATGGTTGGATACAAATTTTGTGGGGTATTGTGGGGTCTATTTATTACTAGAGTAAATGTTTGTGAGTGTAAAATCAATAACATTTTGAATAATTAAGTGATGATTGGGGGATGATAATAAAACAATTGTTTCCACAAATAAAATGAACATACTTTTAATGGACGGACAAATAAGACAAATGAATATACTTTTAATTAAAGAAGGGAGTACTATTTAGTTATATCAGCTGACAAATTTTAATTAAAACTAATATTACATTCATTTTGATGGAAGAAGAGACCTTATTATTATAGTGAAGAAGAAAACAAATTTTCTTGCATTCTTAAAGGTATTTGGAAAGTCTACTAATTATGAGTAAAACTAAAATAAAATGGTGTTAGTTGCATGAAGTTTTCTCACTTTTGAAAGTATTGCGAGAAATTTTTAGTAGTTTGGAAATTATACAAACTAAATTGCAAAATAAAATATAAATCACCAGAGTTTTTTTTAATTATCACATATTCTTTTCTTTGCAATTATATAACCAACTTTTTTACGTTTTGTAATTTGAAACAACTGACATTTTTTCGACGCAACATAAATTTCCACGTATATTCCAACAATTAAATGTGATTGTATTCCTGTGCAATTTAAGGATAAGTTTTGTTTTAACAACTATAAAGTGTTTCTAAAGTTAAAATTGTTTTATAATGACGATCTTTCATTTTAAAAAATTGCTCTTATTTGTTGGTATACATATGAATATGATCTATATGGTATCTCCGACAATATTATTATTAAATAATTGTCAAAAGATGATTAAATGTATCAAAATGTAAAATTTAAAAAGACGGTATATCAAATTATAAAAAAATATATGTTGTAATTAATAAAAAATTGATTTATATTTTTTCTGAAATTAACCCTTTACTGAAGATAGTTAGTTCTTTTCGAAAAGAAAAAAAAAAGATAGTTCACTCTTTTATATAAGAATGAATTAACGATTTAATCTATTTTTTCCATTTCCCATCATATTATTTTATTTTATATTATATTCTCAAGATTTCAATATTTTAATAAAAAACCCCGTCAAAAAAAAATATTTTAATAAAAAAGATACGAAAATTAAAGTAATCAGATATTATTATTAAATTATTTTTGAAGAAAGGGAAAATTAACTTTATTTAATAAATCGTAAGGGTAATTTTTTTTTAAAAAAAAAAATCGTAAGGGACTTTCGTAACTGAAAATAAAATATATAATTAATAAATGGAACTCAGTTTTGATTTTACAACGCCGCAAAGCCACATTCCAACCCTACCCTGTATTCGATTTTGAAAACAGCTGAAAGAAGATGAGCCGAAAGACTGCTGCTTCTGCAATTCGCCTGATTCGAACACGATTTGCAGCTAAATCTTCTCATGAATTAGGTAATTTTACTCATCCGCTCTCATTTTTCTCTTCGAATTCATATGATTCGGGTTCCAAGGATAGGCGCCCCCATATAGATGATGCTATTTGCTTGTTTCATGAAATCGTAAGAATGCGGCCACAGCCTTCTATTAAACTGTACACCCAACTGTTGAGTATGATTGTCAACATGAAACACTACTCTGTTGCACTTTCTTTGTTCGACAAAATGCGTCAAATGAGTGTCCCTGTAAACGGTTACACGTTTAGCATTGCAATCAATTGCTACTGCCTTCTGAATAGGGTAGACTTAGGGTATTCTATCCTGGGCATTATATTCAAGAGCGGTTACGAACCTAATGTCACGACATTCACCACGCTCATCAAAGGTCACTTTTTAGATGATAACGTTGCTGAAGCTGAGAAATTGTTCAAAAAGCTTCTGGTCTTGAAAATTTGCGAGCCTGATGATGTTATGATTC
This sequence comes from Paraleonurus japonicus, assembly GCA_030762865.1. Taxonomy (NCBI): domain Eukaryota; kingdom Viridiplantae; phylum Streptophyta; class Magnoliopsida; order Lamiales; family Lamiaceae; genus Paraleonurus; species Paraleonurus japonicus. The sequence goes on along the minus strand of CM061059.1, from coordinate 32,138,727 downwards.
TCATTGTGATAGATGGGCTCTGCAAAACTGGGCAAATTATTTCTGCTTTTGAATTGCTTCATAATTTGGAAAAATCTGGATGGAAACCCAATGTCATGGCGTATAATGCAATGATTGACGGGTTGTGCAAGGGTGGGATGGTGGATGGTGCTCTACAGCTTCTGTCCCGAATGACGGGCAACGACATTTCACCCAATGTTGTCACGTGTAATTCGATTATCCAAGGCTTGTGTGATGTTGGTCGATGGAAGGACGTTGAAGCCCTATTAGATCAAATGACCAAACGTAATATATCCAAGGATAAGATTACTCTTACTATATTGATAGATGCATATTGCAAGGAAGGAAGGGTGAGAGACGCCGAGGTTGTTCTTGAATATATGATGCAACAAAAATTATGTCCTGATATAATCACGTACAGTTCCCTTATAAAAGGGTATTGTCTGGAAGGGAATACGAGTAAAGCCAAAGACGTGTTTAATTCCATTGTTGAGAAGGGTCTTAGACCTTCTATCATCACCTATAGCATTTTGATTAATGGATATTGCAAGAATGGAAAGATAGAGGAAGCTTGGCGTCTTTTTCTTGAAGTCCCCCGTAAAGGTTTAAAGCATGATACGATAACCTACAATACCATGATTCATGGATTATTTGATAAAGGTGGATATGCTGATGGCTGGAAGCTGTTCAAAGATATGGAAGCTCGACAAGTTCTTCCTGACTTACATACATATAGTATATTGTTGGATGGATATTGCAAGAATGAAAAGATAGAGGAAGCTTGGCGTCTTTTTCTTGAAGTGCCTCGTAAAGGTTTAAAGCATAATACGATAACGTACAGTACCATGATTCATGGATTATTTGATAAAGGTAGGTATGTTGATGGTTGGAAGCTGTTTAAAGATATGGATGCTCGCCAAGTACTTCCTGACTTACATACATATAATATATTGTTGGATGGCTTGTGCAAGAGCAAGGAGATTTCTAAAGCACTTACGTTTCTACACTCAATTGAAGAAAAAGGCATTATTCTTGATATAGTCTCATATGGTACTCTCATTGATGGATTATGCAAAAATGGAAAACTTGAAGTTGCAAGAGATCTTTTAAATGATCTACCTTCTAAAGGCCTGCAACCTGATATTCATTTTTATACTATGATTGTTGGTTCGCTTTTTAGAGAAGGATACTTGGAAGAGGCAAAACTTTTGCTTGTGAAAATGGAGAAAAGTGGTTGTGCGCCTGATGGTTGTCTATACAACGTTATTGTCCGGAGTTTGTTGAGGAGAAATGAGATTTCCGAAGCAGTGAAATTTTTGGAGGAAATGTATGAAAGAGGGTTCTCAGCTGATGTCGATACCATGTCCTTGTTAAATGATGAGCTTGGAAGGTGACCATGAAAATGTTATGCTTTTCGAAATGATTAAGAAACTTATGCCCTAAGATATTCTGTACGTTTACATTTTAGATACCAATTTGTTTCCTGGTTGTGTTAGTATCTTGTTGAATCTTAGGCCTTATTTTTTAAATTTTAGCATCTGCCTACATTATGTTTGCATCTGTACTTTGATATGCTTTAATATTTTACCTAAATCATTAAATATTAAATAATTTTATTTTCCCACCCCTCAATTTTTTTTGGCTTCGCTAAGCTTATGATAGAATAAGCAAAACTTCAAATTCAAAAAGCAATCATTTTTATGGATTGAAGTCTGACTAATTGTGTTTGTCTTTGGATATGAGTCTTGTTTTCGGGTCTGTTTCAGTTTGAGTTAGTTTGATGCTTGTTTATCATGTAAAATTTTAGGGGGAATGCAAATTATAATGTCTATTCATGCCTTATCGTTCTAGTCATTTCTGCTGATCGAGTCTTGCATTTGCCTTGTTTATGTTTGTTGAATTTCTAGGATAAATCAACACGTTTTACTCATCAACTTCATTTGATGAGCAAGTTTTGGCCTTTTAATCAGCATAGAGTTTTGCATATGATTCCTTGCAAATTTATTATTTCTCATGCAAGCAAAAACATATTTATTTTTCTAATGGAAGCTATGTGTATATGATATGATTGGAGTTCATAATGTTAGTATGTTTGGTTATCAATAACTGGTGCTCTTTTTTTGCTTTTTCATAAATTCGTAGCTTAGCATAAAAATAGAGAGAAGATAGAGTAGAAAATATATCAAGTCATTATACTCTGTCAAGGAGAATCACTAATGGTTCTTATGGATGGATTGTGTTTGCTTTACCTCTAAGCTGTATCATTTATTTAATTTTCTGTTTTTTATATGTTGTGTATTAATTGTATAATTTGCTTTACCTAATTAATGTTTAATTGTTTATGAATTTATGAATTATGATAGTTTATAAAGTCTACATTAGTTTGTGTCTAAAATAGGAAAAGAGGATGTGATACACCTATTTGGCAAGGTATATATTTGATGAGCAAGTTTTGGCCTTAATCAGCATAGAGTTTTGCATATGATTCCATTCAAATTTATTATTTCTCATGCAAGCAAAAACATATATATTTTTCTAATTTCTATAATGGAAAAGGGGATATGATTGAAGTTCATAATGTTAGTATGTTTGGTTATCAATAATTGGTGCTCTCTTTTTGCTTTTCCCCTAAAAAATACAACACGAGCCTATGCAGTAGGGAGGGCTTCTTGTCTGCCTGACCCTGAATGGGCTTTTAATTTCAAACTCACTCTTGAAGGGGGCATAGATTATATCTCTGGAATTTCGACTTAGATTCACAAATTCCAACGTGTAATATAGGGGTCTTTGTAATGTGTTGAATACTTTGTTCGAATGCGGTAGTGATTAATGTGTTGAATACATTGGCCATCAGCTGATTGTGATGCTTTTGTTTGTGCTGATTCTTTGTAAAATAACACATTTCCTTAACCTGTGCAATTGATACTTTCTTGTAGTTTCACGCATATGAAGAGTGTGAATTCATTGATTTAGCAGAGAACGTAGTAGTATATTTCTTCTGCGTTTATAATTGAATTTTCCATCCTCCTCCTCCCTCCCACCCCTTTTTTGACTTAGTTTGTTTTCTTTTCTTTGCAATTTGATACATATATTATATTTATATTGGTTTCTTGGTAGGTTGTTGAATTAACAGATGAGGGCAATTGGAGGAACACTCTAAAAGTTATTTTGCTGCTCGAAACTGCAGTACATACTACTTTTAGTTATTTTGAAAATCAGTATGAATGTTTATTGAAAATAAATATTGGCGGCCTTGATATAGAAATCAAATGCTCGTACCGTATTTGTGTTCTTATTTGCCAAAAGAACTATACTGGTTAATTGCAGAGGTCACATGTATTGTAAATTTATCCATAAGAGTGTTAGTCATTCTATAGCTTTTACTGTACATTAAAATGGGTTTCAATCAGTTGCCAGAGATCTTTCTTTGTCTGCAATTGTAGCAGTATCAAAGATTGTGGGGGCAAGGATTTAAGTTGGAATTATGTGAACGCAATAATTTAATGTATATACGCCGCCGGCCTCGGTGGCCCTGACTCCCTTGTCTCTGCTGCCAACCGCCTTCCTGCTCAGTTCATATCCCTTTTACTCCTTATTCAAGGCCTTTTGTTTCCTTTGAATTTAACACTTGTTCCCTAGTTCCAATCTTTCAAGCATGATGAAATGTACATATTGATTTTTGTCAATATGTTTGAGAATTTCAATATTTATCGATGGGCAATTAATTGTGTCCTTTCCCTTTATATCTTCATGAAAAAGTAAGATTGTTGGATGAGTGTTACTCCACAGGCTGCTGGCATAGTTGGTGGTGTGCTTGCTATCATGGAGGTGATGCCGATGCAGTACAAACACAGTTGGTGGTGTGCTTGCGATCATAATCACCTTTGATGTTCTCCTCATTATCATCAAGGGGCCTAACAGCATACTTATAATGAACTGGTTGATAGCTATGTCAACTGTGACTGTTGTAATTGGAGGTTCCAGCTATACAGGGCCTTCCATGAATCCTGCTAATGTAAGTAATCATCACCCATTTATTGAGTATATATGATGTGTATAGGAAGAAAGGTACTCGAGCAGGGCTAATTCGGAGTTGATGGTGCAGGTGAGGATGTTGTTGGATGGTCATGAAACGGAGCCCGTACGGCAGCTGGAGTTGATCGATGACCTCCAAAAACTGGGGATATCGTATCATTTTCAGGACCAAATATACCAAATAATAGAACGCGTTTATAAATTATATTGCACATTAATGCCACAGAGGAAAGTGAAAGGGATAATTTGTACTCAACAGCTCTTGCCTTCAGACAACACGGCTTTAAAGTCTCTCAAGGTGATATCTAGCTCAAAAAATTTTAGCAAATAAGAATTGTTTTTTTAAATCAAACTATTAATTTAAATAAAAGTGATCACTTTAAAAAACAGAAGTATTTGAGTGTTTCAAGAACGAGGAGGGCGATTTGAAGCAAAGCCTAGGCGAGGATGCAAAGGGATTGTTGCAACTGTATGAAGCTTCTTTCCTATTGAGAGAAGGCGAAAATACCCTTGAGCAAGCAAGGGAGTTTTCTGCGGAAGAAAGTAGTTGAGGGTAATCATGGAATTGATGAGCATCTTTCATCAATGGTGCGTCATGCTTTGGAGCTCCCACTTCATTGGAGTCTTGGGAGACCGTACGCCAGGTTTGTATCAGGGAAGACCAGATATGAAGGCGCCTCTTCTTCAACTTGCCAAACTCGACTTCAATATTGTTCAAGCAACGCACCGACAAGAACTACAACATCTATCAAGGTGATTTAATTAAGTATGCATGTCTTAAAAATTTAACCAGAATGCAAAAATTAAGAAAAAAAATCCCTTTAAACCAATAATAATTTCATTTCAATCTTCAATTTAGCCAGGGCAATAATGTAATATTTGCATCAAGGGTGGGCTAGTGGACATAGCACCACACTAGTACTGATTTGAGCTTGTGTAGGGCCTTTTTTTTGACGATATTAAATTTAATTAGGCTTTCTCGTACCAAAAGTAGTTATCACAAACAGTACATTAGTAGTTAATTAATCAGCTAGCTAGGATTTTTTCTTTTAATTCATGCACGTACAGATGGTGGAAGCAGACACGTCTGGCTGAGAACCTGCCATTTGCCAGGGATAGGCTGGTGGAAAGCTACTTGTTGTCGATTGGGCTGTTCGAGCCTCAATATCGATATTCAAGAATAATTGGCACCAAGGTTAATACTTTTGTCACAATAATTGATGATATGTTTGATGTCTATGGCACCATGGAAGAATCACTTCTCTTCAATGATGTTATTCAAAGGTCAGAATTAATATAATTAGCAATGTATACACTTCATATTTACCAAAGTAATATTTTATTTGTCTATCCCCTAAAATATTAACCGGTTTAATTTTTTTTTTCCTTTAATTCCTTTTCTAAGGTGGGATATTGAAGCAATAGACCAACTACCAGACTATATGCAAATGTGTTTCCTAGCACTCAACAACTTCATCAATGAGATGGCATATGACGTTTTCAATGAAGTCTTTTCAAAAGAAGGGGTCGAAATCCTATTCCCGATATGGTCCGCCTTTACCTGACCAACTACCTAATACATCATTCCATATTTAAGAAAATCAGTAATTGATATACCTTTTTCTTCTTTAGTACACATACACATCACGTGTTAACAAGTTACATGGACCATTTGTTAATATGTGGTGCTTAATTCGATAACAAATTAATTATATTAAGACGAATGAGATCTCGAAACTTGTCATTAAAATATTTTAATTTGTTTTCAAAATTATTTGTTGTAGTGGGCAGGGTTATGCACATCATACATACAAGAGGCAAAGTGGTACAGGGAGGGATATAAACAAGAATATATCAACAACGCATGGATTTCCATATCTGTCCCTGTAATGCTTCGTTTTGGGAAATCCAACACACAAGGAAGCTGTTGAAAGCATGTGCAAATATCACGATATTCGGGAATTATTGCACGACTTGCAAATGATATTGCGACGTCTCCGGTTAGTAAATATATATCTTTCGGCACAATTTTCAGTCATTTTTCTCAAATTAACTTTTTTTTTTTAATAAATTCTATAATTATCAGGATGAGATGGAAAGAGGCGATGTTCCAAAATCAGTTCAGTGTTACATGAATGAAATGGGCGTTGAGGGGGAAGAAGCGCTAGAACATATAAAGAGTCTGATAAGTGACACGTGGAAGAAGATGAACGAAGAAATAGGATTGAATTGTAAATTACTCAAGATTTTGTGAGATGTGCAGCTGAATTTGGGAGAAATAATATTACATTACGTATATCAGGAAGGAGATGCGTATGGAATATTACAAAATATATGGACTTGATAATATACACATGGATTCCTTTTTTTTTCAGCCTATTCTGTAACTTCCTTCTTCAAGTCCTCCTATGTTTAAATATATAAACATTTAGAAAGTGATTGTTTGATTGAGACTACAAAAAGTCTTCAATTTCCATCTATTGAAATATAAAAATTAATTTAATATATACTTTATTATTATTCTAATAGGAATGATACATGTGGATGTGTAAATAAAACAAAAAGAAAATATTAATATACTCATGGACTGTGGAATGATCAGATAGATATCCTCCAAAAATCGATAAAAGGACCAAATAAAATAAAAAAAAATATAAGAAAATTTAAAGCAAAAACAAAAATAAAAAAATCAAATTAAAAAAATTAAATATTTACAAAAATTAAATAAAATCTATAAATAAATCCCTTAAAATAAATTATTTGATCTGCATCCTTGGTTTTGATGAACAATGATTTGTTAATGGTTTTGAATAGTTGATATCCGTCATTTTAATTTCCGATATGAATTCTGCCTAATTCAAAACTTAATCTTTTTTTTTTTTTTTTTCGAGTAAAATATGACCATCATTAATTATGTAATCACTTGTTATAAGGTCATCTTTCAAATCTTAAATAACATTCACATTCAAAATTAATCAATAAAATAAAAATATTCTAAATAAGAAACCGTACAAGTATTTGTGACAAATTTTCTGAGGTATATAAACATTTGCATTATTTTTTAACCGATGCATTACAGGATTAAAAGATTATATCCTAAATAATAAAAATAAAATTTGACTTTATCTCAAAATAAAAAAATAAAATTTGGTCGAATCACATTTATCTAAATATTATAATCAATTTTTGTTGTAAATGTAAATGAAATGCATTTTATATGGCATTGAAAAATGTTGTTTAAACTCTAATTAATGGTGTCAATGCGGTAACAAATTAAATTGCAGAATAAATGCAGAGGTTATTACTCATGTATTATATACGTTTAATTGGAGTTGTTATATAAATTCATGAAGAATATACCCAATTAAACAAGCAGTGGAGCATTAATAATTTTTATTAAGTATAATGGCTGGTCGGAGTATTATAGTAGTGGTTGTGATGGTAATGGTTGTGTCAGCAGCAGCAGGTGGGAGACAGCTTAAGGAAGAAACAAGTAGTGTTATTCCTCCTTCTAATGAATACGGACCACCCAACTTTGATTATCCTGGTCTCCCTTTTGGACCTCCCAACTTTGATTTTCCTGGTTACCCTTTTGAAACACTACCACCACCATCCACCTTTGTGCCACCTCAGATTCCGGCGTGAATACTTATGGCGATTTTTTTTTTTTTTTTTTTTGTTTAATAAGGTCTGAATCAATATGTATGGCCAATCTTCATAATTAGAAACAATATATATATATATATATATATATATATATATATATATATATTTAATGCTAGCTATAATATTCCAGCTGTAAACTGAATGAATATTAACGTGCACATCAAATCAAATAAGAATCTAAATCAAGAATATTCAATCTTATTATAATAAGCTGCCTGGGAAAGATAGATGTTGAATTTTCTGAACAATAAATTTCCAATATCCCCTCATGTTAATTAATTAATGACTTACTCGATCAGCATTCACAAAGATACTGCTGATCGAGGCATATATGATGTTTCTTCAACTACGTACTAATCTGGCCCGGCCTTGAGACAAAAATTACGCATAGTTTCTATGGAAATAATTATCAAATTAATATATATATCCTGTTTATTCGAATTCTGATGTGACACGCGCGCATTGTGATTTGAGTTCCAGTATTGTTGTTTTGTATTAATTATTAATTACAGTGTTTGCAGCAATGAATCCAAATATTGGTAATGATACTGAAGAATATATAACTATAATAAGTGGTGCTATGTATTTTATTAAATATATGAACGATACGTAGAGCAAACTGGTACAAGCTAGTAGCCTAAAATACATAATTAGTTGTGTTCATATATATATATATATCCTAATTAGAATATTCAAAGTAGAGAGAGACACAATTCAAGTAGTGTTAATGTTACAGAAGAAATTAAAGGGAAGAGGTGGGGTGGAATAGTTTGTCGACAGAATTTTAGAAGCGACGATGGAGTTAGCTGCCTCGGTATAATGAACCCCGTCCCAGCTTATGGCGGCAAACACTGTCGTTACTACCACGACAGGCCGTCAGCGGATTCTTGAAACCTATATATATATTAATCAAGCATGTACGTACACGTATAATTAGCTAGGTAGGTTGGCATGATTTTTAATTAGGTGACTAAAACTAGCTACGAACTCACCGTACTGAGAAGAATTCGCAATTAGATTGTATTTTATGGAGTATATATCGACGTACACAATCGTTGCATTCTTCATTTGAAGGCGAAGTTGTTTAAGTTTGAGTTGAATATTTTAGCTCCTTCATTTAAAGAGGTAATGCAGCCGTACGGATCAAGTTCAGAGGAGGAGGCGTTGGCTTTTCTTGCAGATAGTTTATAGGGCAAACAGCCCAACGGCCCAGTGTTATGCACCCAAAAGTTTCTCCCACCAAGATTGTATATGACCTGATCATTATCAGTGGATCATGGAAAACCTTAATTAATTAAAGCTAGCATATATGTATATGTAGAAAGCTAGAGTGATGGAGCTAGCAATTAATCTTACGTACCCACATAGCATTCCATATTTCTGCAATGAAACGTGGAAATGACTTGATCATATGGAAGGGAGTCAAATGCAGCCGCCAGATCGTTTTGTCCAATGTCGATCGAGTAAAGCGCGTTTCCAAAGTCCTCGTCTACAGACAAACCAATCCAATTAAGTAGCCTATATAACTAGTACTAGTATAGATATATAGTAATAGTAATAGTACCCAGCTTGTTGCGGAGGTGAAGAGAGCGGTTGCGAAAGTGTACGAATTGAAGAACTTGAATGCCCAACGTGTAGGGTCCATGTTGTGGGAGATATTGCAAAATTTACTCCATTTCTGAAATCAGGACCAACGGATTCCAGATAAGGAGTCAAATATTTGGTGCTCACATTTTCACCTGCAAATTAAAATTCACTCATCATGAGACAGAAACGTTAATACTATAATATAATAACGTGCGTGCATACTAAGGAAATCAATGACCAAGCGTGATGATATATTGATAATATCAAACCGTGAACATAAGAATAAACAAATACGAGGATCCGCTCATTCAGAAAAGAGATACAGAATAATCATGGAAATTTTCTATGTGACCAAAAGGCAGTAAAAAGTGGGTTGTAATAATTCACAAATTGAGGTCAAATTTACCCGAATCAATCCAAAGTGGGTCAAATTGTCAGTCATTTTGGTCTTAAAAAATTACACGTAATTCGAATCTGTCTCACGACTTGTCTCCGAGAAGAATTTGACTATTCATGAACATTCATCATCAACAATTTAATTGATATATAATTTTGGCAAATCGTGCGACCATTGGTGAATATATCAATCAACTGAATGCTTATAGTAATGAGATAATGTTGGTAAATATATCAATCAACTGAATGCTTATTTTGCTCTAGTAGTGGGATTAATTATCTATTATAAACTTATACACACACCCCGAAATAGAAGCATGCATGTCACATGCATTTTGGTATTCCAATATTGGTGCTCGACGGTCATTAATTTTCTCATTCTCAATTATTAATTTCTTTTTGAAGAAAATTAATGGCAGATGCATGTTCCCGAACATCTATCATGGGTTAACTGACCCACCTCAGATGGACGTTGACTCTCCTTATTAATGATAGTCGCATATATAATTAATTGTATTTATGCAATCAGAATTCAGTAAATGATTAACATATATGCTTGTAAAATTGCAGTCCATTGTTGTTATTATTATTATTTTATTATTTTGCAAGCCAGCCAGTGGTGAGGAAACTCAAATATATATGAGAGAAAGATCAATATTTCACAATTTTCACTGATCGAGTTGGAAATTCATTTGCATGCTAGCTCGATCAAAACATGGTTCGATATATAACCAACTCACGACTGGAAATTGATTCCAAATTAATGTAAATGAAATAAAATACGTTGAAAAGAAAAATTAAAGTTGGGTCATCTTGTTTTCAAATTTCGAAATTATGAAAGCCTACAGATTCGGATCTAATCCTCTAATATGGAAAAAAAATCCACTAAAACTTGTTAACCATATGAAAATTAACACTATTACATTTATTCAATGATACCTTAATATTAATTTAATAATACTACCTCCGTCCCCTCATGAGCTTCTCATTTGAAAAATTGTACATTTTTTTAAAATAAAATAGTATTTTATGTATAGTGGGTGTTGAGATGTGATGACAAATGAAAAAGGTAGAGAAAAAAAGAAATAAAGGTAAAAAGTGAGATGTGTAGATATTTTTTTGTCATTTATAAAAATGAGAAGTTTAGATTGGGACGCGCGTTTTGGTAAAATGAGAAACTTAAGAAGAAATGGAGCTAGAGAATATTAATTTAATACTATTACATTCATTTCATAATACCATATATAACATTCATTTAATTTAATAATATATAGTATTGCATTTATAAATTAATATATTATAATGATATTATTTTATAAAAATAATAACACTGCTAAACAAATATTATAATGGTGAGAGAGACTCAAAAAAGAGAGGAAGAAGATACTATCCTAAAAGCTTTACTAAAGTAATTATTAAAACCAATGCTGAAAAAAATTGTTGACCCAATTCATTCTATTGATTGATAAAAAAATGAAAAAAAAAAAGTTATATGAATAAAAATATTTTTTTATATATTGAACAATATTAGTAATATTTTTTTAATCTATATATATATATATATATATATATATATATATATATATATATATATACAGTTTGTTTAGTGTCTTTATAAAAGATAAAAAAGTTTGATGTGTCTATGAAATTTTACTTACTACCATATTTTTTAGAAGTGTAAAAAATGCGTGATATATAATAATATTTTTTGTTGCAGTTCTTTTCCTATAAAGTATTATCATTAACATTTTTTCAATAAAATATTATGTTGATATTGTGTGAACCTGTTTCAAAATGAAATTAATTTATCATTAATATTTTATAGTAAAATAATTATTACATTTTAATGTAATTATTAATACCTTTTAAAATAATTAATATTGTATCATTCAAAACTAATACTCTTCAAACTAATTTCAAGGTGAAATTTGGTACACATAAAATTTTGCCTAAACATAAATATAATCTATCAACCAGAATCGTGTAGATTTCGAGTTGTTTGACCGTAGTCTCACCGTCAAATTTATGATGATCAACATATATTATAGCAGTAAATAAAATTTTGTGCAAGTGTTTATTTCGAAAACTTTTTAATCATATACTCCCAAAAACTATATTTCAAAAACATCAAATTGAAAAAGGAGTTAAGGGTAAATAAGTCAATTTGTTGTAGTGAATTATGGTTGCGTGCAGCGTAATACTTATTGGGAATATATACACCCAGAGATAGAATCAGAGTAGCCCATACTGATTAGGGTAAAATTGCATATGATTTGAATATTTAATTATCTTAACTTGATGATATTTTATAGCTTAATTCACTCTTATATTGGCTAATTGCATTTGATTGTCGGATTTGGTGTTTTGAGTTTAAATTGTAGGTTTGAGGCGATTTTGGAGGACAATTTCAGGGAAATTAACGTTTCCAAATCAAATGAGAAATTTTATGGTTGGAAAGAAGGCCGTGAGAGCTTCGCGTAGCAAAAAGAATCATCCCGATCGGAGTTCGTATGCAAAAGATATGAAGCGACGAAGTGAGGCCACTGCATCAACATCCGCATACACCCATCAGAATAGGCTGTGAACCCACCAAGTACACCCACCAATCCGATGAGTTCACCCCCATCTTCTTCAGCAGATCTCGCGCACCAGCGCACCCACAAATCACCAGATCTGTATATCAATCACCTGCAACACCAATATTCCACCACAAATCCGTCGCTCATCACCACCAATCACCACCATCTCCGGCGTCGCACGCATCCGCCGCCGACTCTCCTCCAACGACAGCCGTCGCACGCCGCTGCACATCAGTCCCCACCAATCGCCCAGACTCGCCGCAATCCTCATTGCCGGAGTCGCGATTAGCTACCCAGCCCGCCATCGCCGATACCCATCCTTATTCTCTTAATTCTATTGGTTTATTTCTTAATTAACATGTTTTCTTTTCCTTTATTTTTTTAATTCTCATGGGTTTGTTTCAATTTATCACGATTGACTAAATTTCTCTTGTGTTTGAGTGTGATGACCCTTGGATGAATTATTTATGATGATCATATGGTCGAATGTTTCATTTATTGAATTAATGCTTAGGTGTTAGGTGGTTAATTTTCATTAGAACCTATATTAGGATACGTTAATTGCTCTATTTTACGTCTAGTGATTAAGTGAGGAGAGTTAGGGTGTCGTCTCTAAACTATCCTACATGCTTATTTGATATATTCAACCTAGACTTTTCAAGTATGGTTGATATGTGATTTTTGTTAGATAGCTCTTATTATCCCACATTAATTGGAACCCCGATCATGTGTGATTCGTAATTAATGATTCCTTGATGATTTGCACCCGAGAACATTTTTCTCATATTTGTTATCTCTTGGTAATTGCTCGTTGCTTCCTCTTAGTTGATTATTTTGTTATTTAAATTTGCAAAACCGAGTCCGACTCTATAATACCATGACAACTCTTAACTTTAGGGATCCTTACTCTATTAATTTCTTTGGATTCAATAACTTGGTTGTGTCTTAAAAATACTTGCTACGAAAAAGCTGCAACCCCATACCCTTGATAAAGTCGATGTAAGGTCAACACTCTATCTATTTATAAATTGTTGAAATTAATGGTTGATAGTTACGTAAGTGAGAAAATAGATTGGAATGATTTGAATTTCTTGGAACGAGATGAATTGTATGCATGAGTCAAAAATTCCAAAGGTGAAATTGATGCTGGCAATCAAAATCATCCGTGTCTAGGGTAAAATAATAATCACACCTTCCCTTAAAAAGCTTTTGTTACTTTAATCGTTCTACTCAAAAAAAATTTGTTCTCTTAAATGGTAAGAAAATGTTCTTACGTCCCTATTTTTCTACCTTTATTTCTCTCTACCTTTTCTTCTTTCCCATTACATCTCAATTACCCACTACATTTAAAATAATATTTTTTTAAATAAAATATAATTTTTAAATAAGAAACTTTTGAAAGGATAGAAGAAATATATTTCCTCCTATTCATGATACTAGTATATCACCCGTGCATTCGCACGACTTGTGAGTATACAATAAATATGATATTAGTTTTTATTATACTTTTTTTTAATTGAAAAAAATTATAACTTATTTATATGTTAAATGGAGTAGAAATAGTTATCTAATATTTTTTTTGTATATTGTTTTTCTTATACCCCTGTGTATCGTTGATTTTCCATTTTAATTTTAATTTTTTTTTATATATACCACGATCATTATTTTTTTTATCTATTTCATATGAAGTGCATAAAACGTTTTTACTTGAATGTGAAAAATGTTTATATTGTTAAGTAAACCAAAGTAGAATGATATTGTGTTCCTTACAAAATTATGTTGATCGTTGTTTTTCTTTTATTAATTGTAATATATATATATATATATATATATATATATATGATTTATCGACTAACCCCCTTACGCCGTCTTGATTTTTATCTTTTATATTTGTGCATGAATTTTATTCAGTCTCATGTGAGAAAATCTTATAAGAGAATATCACCCTGTTTCATCATATTCATTTTGACACTTTTCTTTTTCATTCGTCACACAATTCTTTTGTGGCAAATATTTGTGTGCACATTGTGCACACTAAAAAATAGTGTGCACAATATTTTCATCTAATATTACACTGTAACTAAACTAATACTATACAATGTTTCTAACTAAACTAATACTATATAATGTCTGAAATAATACTACACTGTAATCAAACTAATACTATACAGTACCTGAAATAATACTATACTGTAATCAAACTAATACTATACAGTACATAAAATAATACTACACTGTAACCAAACTTTGTGCACAAAATTTTTATTGTGCACAATATGCACACAAATACTACTCTTCTTTTATTAATTGTGATATATATATATATATATATATATATATATATATATATATATATATTTAAATCAGTTGTGAAATGTATTAAAATTAAATATGATTTATCGATTTACCCGCTTACTCATCTTGATTTTTATCTTATTTATATTTGCATGAATTTTATTCAGCCTCATCATGTGAGAAAATCTTATAAGAAAAAATCACCTTGTTTCATTATATTCATTTTAATACACTTTTCTTTTTTATCCATCACACAATAAGTTTCACACCCTTAAAATGAAAAATATTTATAAACCTCACCCTTACAATATCCACTAATTTACACAAAAATGTCATTACTTTTGGACCCAAATGTACACAAAACCCAATAAATTTCATTACTTTTTATGTAAATATTCACAAAATTAACCCTCAACACCCCAATCATTACTCTCATTTCTTAGAAAGTGTACACTCTCTCTTATAGGGTATTATGAGACGAATGAAGTATAACACAAAAATCAACTTACTCAGATCATCTTTCATATATATGCATATCAATTAAAACAAAAGATTATTGGGGCACTCTTGTGTGAGACCGTCTCATGCATGAGACGGACATGAGACGGAGTCACTTTTTAATAAATTATTATCACTTTTTCATAATTTGTTATCACTTTTTCATAAATTGTTATCACTTTTCATAAATTTGTTATCACTTTTTAATTTGTTATCACTTTTATACTAATTTGTATCACTTTTTAAAAAAGTGATAACAATTTATTAAAAAGTGATTCGGTCTCATGCATGAGACGGTCTCATACAAGTTTTTGCCAAGATTATTAACATAATATCATTATAATATAAATATTTATAATATATATATATATATATATAATCACATAAATAATCTTTGTTAGCTAGAAAATAAAGTATGTGTATATTTCTATATACGTGAACTTTAATTAATTAAAGAAAATTAAAAGTTTTATATTTTTAACTGAAAAATCTTTACAAATACATCATATTTATTTCCAATGTATATTTTAATTGATAGTTATTATTATATTAATTAATGAGTAATTTATTAAATGACATGACAAATTTAGTAAAAAGTCTTTTGGTGTCAAAATTTTTATTCTATTTATAGTATAAGATTTTATTATTATATATGTATAGATATGTCGTTTTGACTTTTCGTATTATTTGCAATTTAAATGTCGTTTTGTACTTTTCAATGTGAATTAATTATAGTACCTCACCTGCACCATCCAACAACATCCTCACCTGCACCATCAACTCCGAAGCCCTGCTCGAGTACCTTTCTTCCTATACACATCATATATACATGCATACTTACAAATAATAATTAACATAATTTAATCAAGTAGTAACGTCGCATTCATAACCTGAACTTATGTACACTCCTCCCGTCCCATTGAAAAAAAAAACTAATTTGTTTTTGACGAAAAAAATTAAGAAATATAATAAAATAATACTTTCTCCGTCCCGAAAAAGCTTTCATGTGTAGGTGGGCACACACTTTAAAATAAAAAAGCAATTATTGAAAATTTGAGGGATAAATTTGTAAATTTTTATGTATAAAGTAAAAAAAAATTATCTGGTTACGTGTATATGAGAGTAAAAGTAATGACATATTTGTAAATAAGTGAAAATTGTGAGAGTGGAGTTTATAAAAGGTTTTTCATTTTAAGGGTGTGAAACTTATTTTAGGACGGACGAAAATGGAAAGTATGAAAGTTTTTATGGAACGGAGAGAGTACTAATATAGTAAATAATGTGACCGAGAGAGAGAGAAAAAGCAATTTAATATAATAAATGAGTGAAAATTTTGGTATAAATAAATATAAAATGTGGGGATGAATGTGTAATCGAGAGTGGTATGTCAAAAAAAAATAAGAACCTTTTAATGAGACATACTAAAAAGGAAAACAAATTTTTTTTACTGTAACAGGGGGAGTAGTTGTTTGTAAATAAATATAATGATAAATTGAGTAATTAAGAAATAGCTGAAGGATGAAAAAATTAATTAAAGTTGTGAATACATTTTTTTGGACGGACAGATAAAACGAGTGAACATAAATAACATTGTATATGTACTTATTACATACCGTATATTGATGGTCCAAAGATTGAATGTAATGGAAATCCCAAAGGGGAGGCTTGTAGGGCGGACTCAGCGTTCGTGAGTTGGACGCAGGAGCAATTAGGCAAGCGGCGGAAGAGATGATCATCTGAGGACATATTAGTAATTTTGAACCTTTTATACGAAGATGATAATAAGTTGGGTCCATTTGCATTCTAATCTCCCTTGCGTGACGCTTTTTAATTTATTCAATCTCTCCTATCCGACATCACCTGCCCTCCATTCAATGGCATTGGAGTCCATGTGTTTTTCATGAGAATCATGACAATATAGTCACGTCATGAGTGATGAGTTGTTATTTCATAAACTGCAGACTAGGTGTACGTTATCAATCAATATTGCCACATTGGCAAACATCACTGGTCCCTTTCTTAATAACTGATATGGAAAATGTGTGACAACGTTATCCAATGGGCGGAAACGAGTTTGTTTGCACTTGTATAAGAATTTTTTTTTTTACCCATAATTTTTAGTACGTTCTTGCAGTATTTTTTTTAAAAATTAAAATTTGAAAAATATCACGATTTCAATGAACATTATGTTATCACTTTTAGTATATTAAATTAGTTGATGAAGTCATTTACTTGAGAATTGCACTATAACACAATTATAGTCGTATTGAAAATTATGAAATACCTAAAAATTTAACTTTATATATATTTAAAAGTGATTATAACTTTTTATGATAATATTGTCACCTTTTACTTGTACATTATCACTGTTCGTATATAGTTGTATCACATGTTAAAAGAGATTTGTCTCTTATAATGAGAGGTATGAGATGATCTCACACAATACCTACTATAAGGTTTAAGTAAGCCTATCAAAATAACAAAATGTTAAACTTAAAAAGAAATGGGAGAATATATATTTATTTTCGAATAAAAATTAGTGTTTGCAATTCACCTCAAGTTTATTAAAATGAATTGAGCCAAATACTCACGGCCCATTAGCAAGTAATTTGCAAATTAATTGCAAACAAAGGAAAACCCACGTGCATAAAATTAGACTAAGGGGCCGACTAAATACACATTTATTTTTAATGGACACACTCATCCAGTAAATTCTTTTTTGAAGCAACTCATCATCAACTACATCACGCCATCTACCTCCCCCTGCTGGCGTATAGAAGGTCTATCTAAGCCCTAATTAGACTATAGGGCTTTTGAAAATGTCTCTCTTTTTTTTATTGTGTAATTGAGCAATCAGATGAGATTGTGAATCATTTTTTTTCTAAGTTTCAGATTCTTTCATTGCTTCTTGTTCAAACCGTGAATCCAATTCAAACAGGTGTGCTACGTCTGATTTTTCCTCAATAGATCACAATCATTTACCCGTGTTAATTAACTTTATTATATATGGACTATTTTGCAGCAATTTGATTCCATTGAATTTTTTTTGTTCCGACTAGAACTAAGGTCTAATTTTTGAATGTTTAAGAGTATTGTAGGTCGTTTCATTGATTGGTTTCTTCAATGGATGATCTAGCCTATTCCGAGATGAATTGTTGAGGAATTGGGATTTGGGAGTGGAGTGAAAAAAACAGGGGACAACATAGCAAGTAGTAGTGCTAAGAGTAGATTGAATTTGATGAGGTTTGATGTTTTGTTATTAGGTTTGGGAGTTACATTTTTATTAGCAACAAGTCCTTTCTGCTCTACCCAAATAAGACACATACCCAGGAAGTGGCCAGTAGGAATTAAATCCAATCTTCATCCATGCAATGTTACATAGCAATTTTAAAATCTACTCAAAACAACTGATTGTATACATTTGTGTTTGTATTTCACAAGATTGCGATTGAGTCTAAACTGAAGAAGGTTAATTTATGCTATGATTTATTTGTTACTTATATTCTATCTTGGTAAGTTGATTAATATATATAAACCATATGATTTTATTATGCTTTATTATGTTGCCTATACACTATGATGAGAACCGCGAATTAGGCTCGATGAATTCGATGCCCCAACTCAGGTTGGCAAGCAACGAACCCCTCAATCCGTCGTAATTTCGATGCCCCAACTCAGGTTGGCAAGCAACAAAACCCGATTCGAAGCTCTAGCTCGGGCTAGCAAGCTATCGAATCAATTCACAAAGCAAGAATTTGCTTTAAGAACTAGTTTGCTATATTTTTCATATATCTCAAATGAGCTTATACAACTAGTTATATAGCCATCAATTCTACCTAACCAACTAACTAACTCCTAACAACTCCAACTAATAACTATCAAAAAAATACAACTCTTGCAAAATAATCCCTAATATGCAATACAAAAAGTTAAAGGACTAAATGCAGAATTCATGACAATTCAATTTCTTGACTCGATTTCTAAGTTCGCATCATTCCCGGCCCCATAAAGAACATCCTTGTCCTCAAGGATAAACTCCGGACCGATCTTTTATTTTTTGTAACATCAAGAAAAGAAGACATGATTTTTCCTCTATCGAAAACGAAAAATCGGTCATCCAAAGTTGAACGAAATCGTGCAAACATTTCCACTTCAATCTTGGTCGCTCCTTTTTTCTTGACAACTTTGCAAGAAAGAATTGTTCCATATTGTAAGAAAGTGCATTCCAATCTAGCACCCTTTACGGATTGATCATGATTCTTCACAAAGAGGCTTCCACTTCCATAATTTCTAGCAATAGAGTTTTTCTCATACCACATAATCTTCATAGGTTTACCAGTATGACTCAGGTTTCCTCGAGTAGTATACACATTATATGGATGCTGGAAATTGATGTAAGCATAATGGAGGGATTTGTCAGAGAACTTGTTGTGGCCATTAATATCAATATTGGCAGCAACCTTTAATGCGCCGCCATCGAGCTTCAGATCTTCGCTATCTTTCTCCAACGATACTGATTTCATTTCATCTATCTTTTCTTCCTTGATGCTCGATGGCAGCTCCATCATTTTCAAGAATGGCTTGCGAATTGGTTGCACCTTGCACTTGAGAGGCGAATATCCATCATTAGATTTCTTAATATTTGATTGTCGTCCGCCCTTGTGTTGTCGCCGGAGCAATTTCTTCGACATTTGCTCAATTCGATCCAAGGAAGCATTGAATCGATCCATAGAGTTATCAATCGTAGTCATACTCATATCTCCAAAATGAAATCGCGGTTCTTGATACTCTCAATGAAAGCACCAATTGATGAGAACCGCGAATTATGCTCGATGAATTCGATGCCCCAACTCAGGTTGGCAAGCAACGAACCCCTCAATCCGTCGTAATTTCGATGCCCCAACTCAGGTTGGCAAGCAACGAAACCCGATTCGAAGCTCTAACTCGGGTTAGCAAGCTATCGAATCAATTCACAAAGCAAGAATTTGCTTTAAGAACTAGTTTGCTATATTTTTCATATATCTCAAATGAGCTTATACAACTAGTTATATAGCCATCAACTCTACCTAACCAACTAACTAACTCCTAACAACTCCAACTAATAACTATCAAGAAAATACAACTCTTGCAAAATAATCCCTAATATGCAATACAAAAAGTTAAAGGACTAAATGCAGAATTCATGACAATTCAATTTCTTGACTCGATTTCTAAGTTCGCATCACACTAATTTAACCTTCAATCAAAGCACACAATTAGTTGCTTTAGTTGTCATAGAGTCACATTGCTAGACTAATAAAAATAATTTTTATGCAGATTTAGAAGAAGTTTTTGATTGATTTTATATTGAGTGAGTTGGTCTTTTAATTCAAGAAAATCGAAATTAGACGATGACACTTAAATGGTAATAATTCTTGGAAGCATATTAAGGAACTCATCCATGATCTTTTATACTGGGATAGGAAAAGAGTGTGAAAAAAGAAATGATTGGAAAAGAAAACTTTTATCTACTCATGTTTTGTTTCGCTACCTCATGTCTTTGTAGAGAACATCAACTCTGTAGATGAGTGAAGAGCAGTTGAAGCTATATATTCCAATTAAAGGAGGAAAAGGTTCGCATTAATTGCCTCCTCATATGTTTGCAATTTGATGTAACAATATTTGGGGCTGTAATTTCTTTCGTGATATTAAAAAGATACAAATTTTGTGTGAGAGCATTTATGAATTCGAAAGTGTATGGGCAAACATCTGTTGAAGGCATTGAAGACACAATAATGGGAGATATAAATTTGTCGTTGATTACTTTCGGAGGTTTCACACCATAAAAAGTGGCAAAGGGTTCACTTTCTATATTGATTGCCAGTGATGTTTATTTATTATCAGTTACTGTTACATATTTATTATGGCTTATATTTGTGAATTTAAGTAGAAAATTGGAGTTTTAGTTGTGGAAATGAGGAGTTGTATTTTTCTATGCTGGGGGACTATATATGTATTGCTCAAGTAAAATTATTCACACATTCAAAATTTGGAAGACCGTTACAAGTTATAAGTGAGCTGGTGCAAGATACTTTAGCGTGACTTTTGTGATTATGTTGAGATTTTAAAATATTAAAAAGATTTACAATGATGCCGATGTAGACGGTTAGATGCATAAATTGAGCTTTAGAATATGCAATGTTCATATGTGTTTCCTTAAAACCAAAATATTCTTCTTTTGCCTAGAGTAAACTTTAATAGATGCAATGTCTTACCTTTTGAATCTGATCAATAATTATAGGACTTCCCTTAGCTGGCTCGATAAAATTTTAAAAGTATTGAAAATTGAAATGTAAATTAGTAGTAGTTGTAAAACTCTCCCTCTATTTTAAACACTTTCTTTACAACTCATGCTTTTGCAAGGCTTTTGGAAGATGTAGATTCATCCCTCCATGCAAGGCTGACATTTTCAGATGCATGGCAAGGGAAGCTCGTGTTGTTTTAAGAATTACAACAAGAAATCTCTGTTTGCAAAGCGAGTAAGAGTAATGAATAACTTTATCCGACCCCTTGCTTTTATTGAGTTGTGAAGTGGAGAAGGGTTTGTTAATGCTGATTCCTCGCATGCTCCTGGACTTCAGCTATAATTCTCAATGCTATTATGATGGTTTCATTTGAGTATTTATTTATTTCACAAAAAAAAAAAAGTTCTTATCTTCTTGGCCTATTTATTTTGATTTAAAATTATACTTTTGATGAGTTGTTCATTTTGTTATTCATAGGTTTGTGACCCTAATGACCGTTGTACCAAGCAGATATCAACTAGGTGCCTACATTATGTTTGCATCTGTACTTTGATATGCTTTAATATTTTACCTAAATCATTAAATATTAAATAATTTTATTTTCCCACCCCTCAATTTTTTTTGGCTTCGCTAAGCTTATGATAGAATAAGCAAAACTTCAAATTCAAAAAGCAATCATTTTTATGGATTGAAGTCTGACTAATTGTGTTTGTCTTTGGATATGAGTCTTGTTTTCGGGTCTGTTTCAGTTTGAGTTAGTTTGATGCTTGTTTATCATGTAAATTTTTAGGGGGAATGCAAATTATAATGTCTATTCATGCCTTATCGTTCTAGTCATTTCTGCTGATCGAGTCTTGCATTTGCCTTGTTTATGTTTGTTGAATTTCTAGGATAAATCAACACGTTTTTACTCATCAACTTCATTTGATGAGCAAGTTTTGGCCTTTTAATCAGCATAGAGTTTTGCATATGATTCCTTGCAAATTTATTATTTCTCATGCAAGCAAAAACATATTTATTTTTCTAATGGAAGCTATGTGTATATGATATGATTGGAGTTCATAATGTTAGTATGTTTGGTTATCAATAACTGGTGCTCTTTTTTTGCTTTTTCATAAATTCGTAGCTTAGCATAAGAATAGAGAGAAGATAGAGTAGAAAATATATCAAGTCATTATACTCTGTCAAGGAGAATCACTAATGGTTCTTATGGATGGATTGTGTTTGCTTTACCTCTAAGCTGTATCATTTATTTAATTTTCTGTTTTTTATATGTTGTGTATTAATTGTATAATTTGCTTTACCTAATTAATGTTTAATTGTTTATGAATTTATGAATTATGATAGTTTATAAAGTCTACATTAGTTTGTGTCTAAAATAGGAAAAGAGGATGTGATACACCTATTTGGCAAGGTATATATTTGATGAGCAAGTTTTGGCCTTAATCAGCATAGAGTTTTGCATATGATTCCATTCAAATTTATTATTTCTCATGCAAGCAAAAACATATATATTTTTCTAATTTCTATAATGGAAAAGGGGATATGATTGAAGTTCATAATGTTAGTATGTTTGGTTATCAATAATTGGTGCTCTCTTTTTGCTTTTCCCCTAAAAAATACAACACGAGCCTATGCAGTAGGGAGGGCTTCTTGTCTGCCTGACCCTGAATGGGTTTTTAATTTCAAACTCACTCTTGAAGGTGGCGTAAAATTTTATCTCTGGAATTTCGACTTAGATTCACAAATTCCAACGAGTAATATAGGGGTCTTTGTAATGTGTTGAATACTTTGTTCGAATGCGGTAGTGATTAATGTGTTGAATACATTGGCCATCAGCTGATTGTGATGCTTTTGTTTGTGCTGATTCTTTGTAAAATAACACATTTCCTTAACCTGTGCAATTGATACTTTCTTGTAGTTTCACGCATATGAAGAGTGTGAATTCATTGATTTAGCAGAGAACGTAGTAGTATATTTCTTCTGCGTTTATAATTGAATTTTCCATCCTCCTCCTCCCTCCCACCCCTTTTTTGACTTAGTTTGTTTTCTTCTCTTTGCAATTTGATACATATATTATATTTATATTGGTTTCTTGGTAGGTTGTTGAATTAACAGATGAGGGCAATTGGAGGAACACTCTAAAAGTTAATTTGCTGCTCGAAACTGCAGTACATACTACTTTTAGTTATTTTGAAAATCAGTATGAATGTTTATTGAAAATAAATATTTTGGGGCCTTGATATAGAAATCAAATGCTCGTACCGTATTTGTGTTCTTATTTGCCAAAAGAACTATACTGGTTAATTGCAGAGGTCACATGTATTGTAAATTTATCCATAAGAGTGTTAGTCATTCTATAGCTTTTACTATACATTAAAATGGGTTTCAATCAGTTGCCAGAAATCTTTCTTTGTCTGCAATTGTAGCAGTATCAAAGATTGTGGGGGCAAGGATTTAAGTTGGAATTATGTGAACGCAATAATTTAATGTATATACGCCGCCGGCCTCGGTGGCCCTGACTCCCTTGTCTCTGCTGCCAACCGCCTTCCTGCTCAGGCCATATCCCTTTTACTCCTTAATTGACTAGTAAATTATTCTATGCTGGAATTATATACTGTTTGTTAAGTCTCGATACTTCTTTGATGACCATGCCATGGTAAAGACCCTTCTCCACTCAACTGCTGTTTTCACCTCTCACTTGGTATTAGGTAACTCTTTTTGTAGATCCATTTAATTTCAAATCATAGTTCAATGCTTATTCAAGGCCTTTTGTTTCCTTTGAATTTAACACTTGTTACCTAGTTCCAATCTTTCAAGCATGATGAAATGTACATATTGATTTTTGTCAATATGTTTGAGAATTTCAATATTTATCGATTGGCAATTAATTGTGTCCTTTCCCTTTATATCTTCATGAAAAAGTAAGATTGTTGGATGAGTGTTACTCCACAGGCTGCTGGCACAGTTGGTGGTGTGCTTGCGATCATGGAGGTGATGCCGATGCAGTACAAACACAGTTGGTGGTGTGCTTGCGATCATAATCACCTTTGATGTTCTCCTCATTATCATCAAGGGGCCTAACAGCATTCTTATAATGAACTAGTTGATAGCTATTTCAACTTTAACTGTTGGAATTGGAGGTTCCAGCTATACAGGGCCTTCCATGGATCCTGCTAATGCAAGTAATCATCACCCATTTATTGATACTCTAAAACATTGGCAAGTTATCAGATTATATATTGATTGCCAGTGATGTTTATTTATTATCAGTTACTGTTACATACTTATTATGGCTTATATTTGTGAATTTAAGTAGAAAATTGGAGTTTTAGTTGTGGAAATGAGGAGTTGTATTTTTCTATGCTGGGGGACTATATGTATTGCTCAAGTAAAATTATTCACACATTCAAAATTTGGAAGACCGTTACAAGTTATAAGTGAGCTGGTGCAAGATACTTTAGCGTGACTTTTGATTCTTAAGGTTCACCCCTCCTCCGATCCGACTTCCCTCCTCTCAAGAAAGCAACGCTTCTTCTCCCTTTTTTTTTCCCTTTTCAGTGCGACACTCTACTGAGGACGGCGACTCCTCGACGTGTGAAAGACTGAAGCAGATTTGAGATGCGGCGAACGATTGCCCATGAGGTGTTTACTTCTAAAATGTCGATTTATTTTTCTATGTGTTCTCCATCTTTGCGTACAAACTTTCAAGTTTTACAATGAATTTGTATTTGTTTTAGTAAATGTCATTATGTATTTGATTCTTGAGTTTTTTTTACTCTGGGTTTAGCAGAATGGAAGAAAGGCCGGAGCTTAAAATCAGGCTTGAAATCTTGGGAGAAGAGAGAATTCATTCTTACACGCACATTTTTGGTTTCCTTAGAAAATGACCCTGTTAGTCCCATTTTCATCTTCATATTTTCATTCCTTATATGTGTCATATACACTAAACTTGACTCCTCAAGCTACTATTTTTTTCATCTCACTGAGAAATGTAACTCTGGTGGATCAGTTTCATAGTACTTTGATTTCATTAGACTTCAATTTCAGCATTATTGTCTAATATATCCACAATTTCACTTTGTTTGGGTGCGCTTCCACAGCGTGGTGGTGAAGTAAATTTGACATTGGCCGGCATTGATTTAAATAATTCAGGAAGGTATGAAATAGGTGTTCTCTCTTTCTGTTCATCTATTTCAATGTGTCTCCTGAAATCTTTAATGTCTTCCTGTGTACAGTGTTGTTTTTAGAGAAGACAAGAAACTACTAACAATTTTGTTCCCTGATGGACGAGCTTTTACTCTTAAGGTTAGCAAATGACTGCACAAACTTCTCCTTTGTTTTCTTGCTCGGCACCTTTTCTTTATTAAAACGATCATTGCTTCTCTTTGTAGTTATCTTGCATTATCTTGTAACTAAACAGTTGTTTGTTTTGTCCTTTTCTGTTTCTAATAAGTATTTCTCTTATTTTTTCCAGCCATAATTCTTGTCGCAATCATCTATTACTTTTCGCCACCTCTGAGAACTACGACCTGGATCAGAGGATTACTGTATCCTTTTAGTGCCCACTCTATCAACATTGCTTTCTCACAAATTATGTATATTGGAGAATGCCATACATTTATATATAGCAATTTTGTTTTTGAATGCTTTTGTTGCATTAAAATGAAGTCTGCATATCCTGAACGATTTAATACAAATATTATGCATTAGCTCCAACAGTGTTGGCTGGTCAAATGACCCCCTTCTTTTTGAAGCTCTATATGTGAGTCGCATGGAGAATATTTTTGCTTTGTAGTTACGTCATTTATCTCCCCCTTTCTTTTTTTCCTGGAATATTCATTCATTTATTAGCATTTTAGACTTTTAGTGTTTGTTCAGACTTTGTCGGTTTGCTTGCTAGGGTACTATTCTGCACTGTGAAAATAATAAATTAGAGAAACAGAAGAAAAACAGAAGATAAGGGCTAAGATATTAAACAGAAGAAAAACAACAGCTTTTAGGCAATCTAATGTCTGGTTCAGGTTAGAGCTTTCCATTTCATGAAAAGAAATACCATGACAAACTCTCAGATTGATGTGAATTACTCTGGCAAAAAGCTATGGCTGTTGAAGAGCTGTAATAACAATATCTTATTCACATGTTTATTTCCTTTTGCCACAGCTTCTGCTCTTCCAATCGATCAAGTTGTAGGTTGGGCGCATGCTGTTGGAGCCAAAGTGCTGATAGATGCTTGTCAAAGTGTTCCTCATATGGTGGTTGATGTGAAGAGTCTTGACATTGATTTTCTGGTTGCTTCCTCTCATAAGGTGAAGTCCTTTCCATCTGCATTACAACTCAACTCTATATCGTTATGTGTTAGCACACAAGTCCTATGAAGTCAGTATTCGAAGTGAAGAAATAATCATGCTTCAGATGTGTGGGACTACAGACATTGGGTTCTTATATGGTAAAAGTGAGCTATTGTCTGACATGCCTCCTTTCTTAGGTCAGTTTTTTATCTTTCTTTTTTCCATAATCCAAAAATATTAATGTTCATTGAATCATGATAACTTAGCATCACTAAATTTCCTGGCCTGATCACAAAAATCAAGTGTTATTGGTTTCTGTTATTTCTAGAGTGGGACTCTTAAACCTTTATTAAACATTAATCTCAGGTGGTGGTGAAATGATATCAGATGTATATTTGGATTACTCGACATATGCTGAACCTCCATCCAGGTGAGTGTCCTATCTATGTTTTATCAACTACCTTTGAACATCCGATTGATTAATATGTAGATATTTACAATTGAATGCTTTAATTGTTTGCTGATTTATTATTCTTATCATAAATTACCTTCGAAAAAGATAGGTTTGAGGCTGGGACTCCTGCTATTGGGGAAGCCATTGGTCTGGGTGCAGCAATCGATTATTTATCAGGCATCGGAATGCAAAAGATTCATGAATATGAGGTAAAGTCTGCACATTTGTTTCCATCATCTTTCCTATTCTTCTTGATATATTCTACTTTTTTCATTATCAATCTAAATTTGAAGGCTAAAGAATGGTCATAGTATGAGAGTGAGCTATGCAAATGCTGATAGACAAACAAATTACGGGTGGGGCAAGATAATGAGAAGCTCTAAACAAAGGCTATCCTTTTCAAGAAAGAAACAAGAATGGATATGAGAAATAAGCATCTCCCATGGTTCAAATGTTTAATTTCAGTTCAAAATTCAATGGCAGTAAAATATCACAAATGGTCCTATATTTTTACTTGAATCTAATTTTTGGTTTTTTTTTTTTTGGATGCCCATCCTTCCTAGAGAAAGCACTTCAGTTTCTTGAGAAGTTGGTAAGGGTTGTTTTTTTATGGCTGGTAGTAACCCCTTTAAAATACTTCCTGATGAGATTGTGCAGTTATTTTGATTTCAATTACTGAATTCATTTTGTATTGATTTCCAACCAGTTTTGCAGTTTTATACATGTCAACAATTTGACCCGACCTAACATTATACAGTGAGAGAAGGTCTAGATTATTGTTATGTTTGAACTTATGTCCAATGAAAAGAGCTTCGTCTTCTACGATGGCATCAGGCTTAAGAAGGCCCAAAACTTATAACGTTGTCTCATAGGCCTACCATTGTTCTATATTTCTAAGTGATGTTGGGGTTGGAATGCTTGAAGGTCAGGAATATTCATCCGGACATAACCCATATGATCAATTTATTTAAATTTTTTCCGATTACTTATTTTTCCCTACCCCTTCTTTTGAAAACAACTTGGCAGTATTCATTGTTTGGGTTCAATATTAACTTTTGAAACTATGGTTGGAATAGTAGTGGCGGATAAGGTAACAAATCTCCAACTATCTAAGTATGTTTCATTTGGTGTCTCTTGCAATATTTGTTTGAAAGAAACATATGAAAATTGTGTGTGTATATAGGTATGACTCTCTCTCTCTCTATATATATATATATATGAGTGACTGTAGTAGAGAAGGATAAAAGAATGGGCGAAGAGTATTTATAGGCTTTGCTGCAAAAAGGTTCCAACTTTGAGGGGTGCTTTAGCTGGAAGGTTGATCAACACAAAATATTACAAAGAGAGATTCTTATGAAGCAAGATTTCATTATATGGATTATTGTGCTTTCTACTGCAATGTAATTAAATTTCCATCTCTTCTCTCTCTAGAAGGGTGGGTTTCTGGTGGGTTTTGTGTGGATTAATGGAAGGTGATGTTTACTGATTGGTTTTATTTCCAATTTTTTGTGGGTTTAAATTTCTGAACCTGCTTGTGTATGGTATGAATGTTGTTTGTTTTACATGTATTAGTTATGCAATGCAATTTCCATAGAAGTTTAAGTGGATTTGCAAGAAGATAAAAGAATAATAATTGCAGAAAGAAAATGAAAGGTTTTACTTCTAAGATAAGAAGTTCTGAGATAAGTTGTGGTGGGGGGAGAGGGGTAAATTCTTCTTGTGCAATCACCAGATACAATATTTTTTTTTTTTTTTTTGGGGGGGGGGGTTAACTAAGCTTCTTGCTTCAGAACATGATAGTTTCTCTGTTTCTCATTTTTCTCATAAGTACTTAACAAAAAATATATTGAGTAATCAAACAAATTAAATGACAACTTGGAACAAAAAATATGTTGAGTAATCAAACAAATTAAATGACAACGTGCACGTGATATGCAGCTAGTATGGTTAACACAAGCTATACCTTTTCAATTGATAAGATGTACTTAACATGCTTTTCTACTGTTGTACACTGTTGCGGCTCGTCGGATGCCTGCTAGGCAATTGTAGGGGCAGATACAGGGAAAGGGAGTACTAATTTATTTTAAGATTTCAATTTTTTTTTTTGATCGGGCAAAAGGTTACTCGAGCTCATGACCTTTTTTTTATTTTTTTTATTTTCAGATTTCTATTACTCATTATATATTTTAATTTCTAACGAAAATTATAAAAGTCTGATTTACTGAAGAGATTTTAATTTTAACAATCATTTTTTTTAATAAGTTTTTAATTTTAAATCTATTTTCAACACACTATGTATCAAAATAATTGTCTTTAAATTTTATACTATATTGCACATATAAAAATATAATTCAGATCTATTTTTTTATATATATAATAGGAGTAATATATCATTAGTGTTGTGCTCTAATTTTGAAAAAAATTGTGACAAAAGAAATTTGGTGGAGAGACTTGATTGAGGAGAGATAATTGTTAAAGGAGAATATCATTAGTGATGTGCTCTAATACTCCCTTAATTATTTTGACACTTTCCTTTTTTGTTCGTCCCATAATTACTGTCATACCCTTAAAATGGAATATCCTCTATAAATTATACCCTCACAATACCATTTAAATTAAAAAAATGTCACTCTTGTTTTATTCTATTTTATTATTTCTCTTACATTTTATCTCATTCAACCATGCAAAATACTCTTACACTTTATTCTCTCTACTATACTAATTTGAATTTTCTTAATAAGTTTGCTCTCCTTCCTATGAAAGAAATTTTGGGACGCATCGAGACCAAAGATGGTCTCGATGATGCCAAACAATTTGAACTCTGATTGATCAATCATGGACATTAATAAAATGAGTGACTCTCTTGCACACCATTTGCACGATATAATTGGGCACAAGAGTCATAATCTGTTTTGGAACAAAATACTCTCTTCGTCTATTAAACTATGCTCACATGATTGGACACAAATTTAAGAAAAAAATAAATAAAATAGAAAGTAAGAGTACGATGGGGTATTGTGGAATCTATTTATTACTAAAGTAATTATTTGTGACTGTAAAATCAATGACATTTGAAATAATTAAATGATGGTTGGAGTCTGGAAGGTGATAACAAATTTATTGTTTTCATAAAATGGATGAATATATTTTCGTGGATGGACAAATAAGGCTATTAAACATACTTTTGGTGGACGAAGTGTACAATAAATATAACGTTTAATTAAAATTAGTGTCACATTTCATTATACACCACTAATTATTCACGTGAAGAAGACAACAAAAATTCTTACTTTCTTAGAGTTGTTTAGAAAATTCATTAGTGAATATATTTTGGGCGGCTAATCCCCTTATATACACTAATGGAGAGTTTGGACTGATGATGTGTCGCTACATGATTAATTCTGATGATGTGTTGATTATATGAATAGTCTAATTCCACGTGTCATGTTTTGATATAATTTATTTATATTATGTGATAAGATGTAATTCTATAATTAATTTTTATACCTGTGTCATTATTTGACTGCAATTTTATGTAAAATAAAATTTTGATTCTAAAATTTATTTTAGGTAATTGCTTAAAATAAGTAATATTTTCTAATTGATTTTTTTGTAAAAAAAAAAAAAAATTGTTGACTTTCTTTTTTAAAAGAATTTCTTAGTTCTGTCTCATTGAGTATTTTTTTTCTTCATAATTTTTTCATATTTTTCAATAATTGTTCTAATATTTAATTTAATCTTCGGATGTTAAATTTTTTTGAAAATAATTAATTATATAATAAAAGGTGAAATTTAAAAAAATAAAATTTACACGAAATTTTATTTAAAATTATATCAAAAAAAAAATTGTTTAAATCATCTAAGTACTATGTATTGTGGACATCGACTTGTATGAACATTCCGCGTAATACGCGGGAGATTCATCTAGTTCGGAATAAAACTAAGATAAAGAAGTCCCATAGTTTGAAAATATTGTGCAAAATTGTTTTGTTGTTTGGAAATTACACAAAACCCCTCATGGTTTATTTATGGGTTAATTGAAAAAAAAAAGACACTAGATTTAGGAATTTTATCATTTAGCACATTTTTTTTCTTTGTAATTTTGCATTTCACAACTTTTTCCGTTCTAGTCATTTTGTTGATCAGTCTTGCATTTGCCTTGTTTATGTTTGTTTAATTTCTAGGATAAATCAACACGTTTTACTCATCAACTTCATTGGTAGCATTTCTAAGATAGAGCAAAAAATATATCAAGTCATTATACTGCATAAGAAAAGTAGGGCTGAGAAACCACTGCTTATAGCCAACGTCTGCAAAAGTAATAAACAGAAAAGATGCCAGCTAAGTGAGAGAGGTGATCAAGTGCGGTGAGGTGCATGAGATATTTTAATATCCAATGCAGGTATAAACTACACAAGTACAATTGGTAATGAAGGTAATCTACATTATGATATTTAATTATTTATGAATTTATGAATTATGATATTTTATAAAGTCTACATTAATTTTTTTTATTTACAATTTTTATTTAATACAATTGTTTTTTTTTTATAAAAAAAAAATTGATGGGCTGCGTTAGCCCGTACAAGGCCAGGTTGGACTTCTATTTTGTATGCCCGATCAGTTCACCGGCCAGCCCAACCCGGCCCACGAAATTTGTTTGCATCTCTAATTAAAGAGAACAAAAGATGATTAATGACATTATTTTTTCTCCTAAAAACAGTGTTATTTTAATTAACTTTTTTCCCTCCTACAATCACCTCTCCTCAATCATTCTCTTCCACCACCACCACTAAGCTAACTACCATATAGACATTTCTTTCTCCAATATATCTGGGGACATAAAGATTAAAAAATATTTTTACTCTCATTCTCATTGAAAACTTGTAACAAATATCATTTTAGTATATATTAAGTTATGAGTGTGTCTACTGTGAACAAGGGTTCACGGTGAAACTTGATCATTTACTAAAGAGTATCAGTTGTAATAACTAAACAGTATTACCTATATTATTAAAGAGTATCGGTCACGACTAATACTCTTTAACAATATAGGTAATACTCTTCAGTTATCACGACTAATACTCTTTAACAATATAGGACATACTTTTCAGTTATCACGACTGATACTTTTTAATAATATAGGTAATACTGTTTAGTTATTACAACTGATACTCTTTAGTAAATGATTAAGTTTCACCGTGAACCCTTATTCACAGTAGACTTTGCCTTAAGTTATATGTGTAAGGAAGAAAAAGTAATGTTTTGAAAAAGTTAAGATGAATAGTAAAATAAGACGACCAACTGAAATCATTGTATAGTCAGCTAAAGTAATAAGTAAAGTAATATGTAATATTTATCAAGTGTTGTATTAGATAGCTTAGTCGATGAGCAAGTTTTGGCCTGTCTGTTAATCAACATAGTGATCTGGTGCTCTTTTTTTGCTTTTCCCCTCACCAGATGATCTGGTGTTATCTTTTTTTTTTTTTTTGCTCTTTACCAGAAAAACTTTTCTAAGTTTGATTTCTTCTAATTGTCTACCATTTTATTGAATTTCCAAAAGTGCAATAATCTTTTTAAAATTCATCTTGTTATGCACCCTGGGAAAATATAGCAAGGAAAGAGAAATATAGTGATTAGAGAGTGAAACAAATGGGATATTCTTATCTTATGTATACCAGAGACCTGGTGAAACTCATGTTACTTTAATTGCACATGTCATTCAAATTCACAACAACTAAAATAAAATTCCAGATTGCATTAGATCAGTGGGATTAGAACCACAACTTGACTAGTTTCCCACCACATATTTCGTTTCTTGAAATACCTAGTTTACAGAAAATGATTTTTATCTAGAATCTCCAAAAAGTGTTTTCCCTTAGTAAAACATGTTCTTATGCACCTAGCTTTCATTTTCATACTCAACATGTTACAATACCAACACCGTTCAAATTTGTGTTAGTTTGTGAACGGTCTCACTGTAAGACCCTTTCAAATAAATTTTTGTCAAATTTATATTTATATATTCCCATGATTTAGAATTGATTTTCTTACATGACATCAAAGTGGACTAGGCTTGGCAACGGGTAGGGAATTACCATGTAATAAACGAATTCTTTACTAATGAGCTATATGTGTTTTCAAAGATGTGATTTTCAGGTAGACGGACGAGCATCTGAGCCAGAAGCACTCCTAGCACTTTAAAGAATAATTGAAATAAGGTTTGATTTATGGTGAATAAAATATAAGACTTAATTGCTATTCAAAGTAAAATTATTGAAAATCCTTATCGAACTCGAAATTTTATCGAACAAAGAATAATACTAAATAAAAAAAAAATTAACGATGACAATCCTATCGCGTCTAAATAATATGAATTACTAAAATAATAAATTTATCAATGCATGAAAAATTATCTGATATAAATATACAAAATTAAATAATTTATTCGTCTTAATTTTACAGCTAATAATTCATGAAATAATATGGGATGAATTGATATGTTTTCGAAATATTTATTTGATTACTCATTTAGTGACTAAATGATACTGATTATAGAATATAACTGTAGTAAATACCTAAGTAAAAATATCTAGATATTAACTTTCAACTTTGCAATTAAGTCCCTCATCTTCCTCTCCATTTGATCAGCACCCCTCCCCTCCTTTTCCCTCTATAAATTGCCTTGGATCCCTCCCCATGAACACACACAAATCTGCATCCCTCTTCACTCTTCAAACACCCAGCTGCTACCCCTTCTTCTTCATGTTTGTTTTACCATTGAAGCTCAAGGAAAAGCTTCAAGCTTTATCACCACCACTTTCCCTCCAAGCCAAAGTCATTAATCCTTAAGCTCCATCCAAGAAAAAGTGATCACAGGATGTTTCATCTACAACCTAAGTCCATTCCTTGAGGTAAACAACTCCTACAAACTATTTTAATTCACGAAAATTTGAGGTTGTGATGAATATTCTCGTTTTTGACAGCTTTTGTGCTTATTTTAATGAATTTCGTTGGATGTGTTCTAATTGCCTAAAAATCATGAAAAAATTATGAGACATAGTAGTAAAGGTGTACAACAACACTCTAAAAATTCAGAGTCATCGGACCAGTGGATATGGAGAAATAATTCTTCAAAGTTGACATCTTGAAATTGGACAGAAACTGGACGAATTGTGAGCAACAACTTGATGAGCTTAGTTACCTTGTTTGCAAGTGTCTAAAAATCTTGAAAAAAATCATGAATGATTCTCTTACAATCTAGTATAACGTAGGAAAATTTCATAATCATCAGAGTTGTCATCTAGGAGAAATAAATCTTGAAATAGGTATGATATAAATCAGTTGAAAAACGTAACTGTGATTTATAATCAAAACTGGTACCGGCCGTTTGGCTAATGCAAAAATTATGAAATTTTAGAGGCATGTTCTATGATAAGTCTAGTACAACATATTTAAATGGAATCTATTCCAAATAATTTCGTACGTTTTGGCCTAGCCAAAATAGAGATATGAAGTTTTTGCTAAAACCTGTCCAGAGCGAGGATCAGTGGGTTCATCGACATTTCTTGCTAAACTGGTATTAATCGGTAACGAATTAGGCTCAAGTCCCTTAATAAAAATTTCTCTATGATAAGTCTAGTATAAATTATTTAAATTTGGTGAATTTTGGATAATTACAATGAAAGCTATGAATTTTTGATTGAAACCTGCCCAGAAAGACGATCTGTAAAGTGTATCGACTTCTCATGGAAAAATTGTTATGATCCGAAATGAATTAGGCTTAAGACCCTTGATAAACTTTGTTCTATGATTAGTCATGTGTAACATAATTTAATTTCATAAACTTTGGACTTCTCTAAATGCCCTTTCTATAATTTTAGGCTCCATTTGGATGGAGTCATTTGAAATCCATGGATTTGAGGATAATACACTATACATTTACAAATTAAAATGGAGAAAAACTAAATGAATGGATTTGGTTCACACAAATATTACTTATAAATGGGAGGATTTCAAATACCCAACAAAACCTAGTCATTTGAAATCCTCTCACTTCTCTCACTTGTGCTTAATATTTGAGTTAATAAAATCCATTCATTTAGTTTTTCTCCATTTTAGTTTGTGTGAATGCATGCTATATCATCCTCAAATCCCTTGATTTCAAATCCACTCCATCCAAATGGAGCCTTAAAGATTATGTGACAGTCTTCTATGTTTATTAGAAAATTATGAAGCTATAATGTTATGGTTGAATTATTCTGATAATACATGTTATGATGTTACTCTATACATATTAAAGTATCATATTGTTAAAATTGAGAATTTATGGATATGTATAAATATTTTATTTGGAATTTCTGAGAAGTAGGACTATTATTGACATACTTTGAGAAACAACATTTATAATTATTTGTTTTGATCAAAATTAATATACTTATGAGTTGTACGTGTTATTATATGATTATATGCAAATTTTGATGATTTAATTCAAAGTCTAAGTATTTAAATTAATTTTTATAAAGTTGAGAACTGTTTATTTCATCTTTTAGCAAATTAATTGTTTTGGTATGTATTTTATTCAAAATGGGCATATGCACTTGTTGTTTATATGGTGAAATGTCTTTTGTGCCACTTTATATAAATTAGAGAATAGTATAAGTATTTTATTTAATTTTTCTAAACTTATTGCACTGTTTTCGAAAGACTAAAAGTAAGGTCTAACGATCTCGTTAAACTCATGAAGTATTTTATAGTATTTTAAATAACTATTCAATATTGTTACGTGTTTAAAAGAATTAATCTACTGATATTCAATCTGAATTTTTAAATTTTTTTAAAGAGTCCATTAAAATTCATTGATATTCATTCAAGATTTTTTACTACTTAAAAATAATTCATTGGTATTAAAAAATATAAAGATTTTAAAGGATTGTTGTGATAGATAAATTTAGAAGGACTTTTTAGTAGTATTTATAAATACCAACAATCTCATCTAAACTCATGAGATTTTGATGGACTATTTTAGTGGTATCCATAAACAAAACCTTATCAACAACAAAACAAAGCAAAACCCTTTTTTTCAATACATTCAATCACACAAGGAAAGAAGTAAGTAATCATCAACTTTGGGCAACACATCCCCTATCCCCTATTATACTAATAAAGAGTTTGTTCAATTTAGGTGTCGGCTCCTTATTCATTTATGATGATGTGTCATTTTTCCATTCCTTTCAGCAAAGAATTTGAGCAAACGTAGCTTGAGATGGAAGATTGGCAATGGAGAAAGCATCCATATTGATGCGTAAAAACTGACCTGGGCCCGTTTTCCCACCTGGGTTCACGTGGGTAAAGCCTTTACGCACTCGAATCCTTAGCTTCCCTCAAACAAACGTACCTGCAAAACACGTCGGAGGGTTCTCCGGCGTAGGCACTCCGACGCTCAAGTCAAATCACCGGAAAATACTCAAGAAAGTACGTATAAGGTAGCTAAGTGAGAGTGATAGTGATTCGATATCGTTACCTCCCCGCGGGGTGTCCTACTTATACGTACGTTAAGATCCATAACTGTCAACACAGTCTCCAGGCACTATCCCGCACGTTCTGCCATGATGTCGTGCGTGGATATCTTTTTCCTCAAGAAATCTGATCATATCTACGAATTCCCCCCCTGGAGGGAGGTTAGACCCAGTCAATGAGGAATATGGGGAATATTCCTTGGCTTGGGCCTCAATTATCTCAACTACTCGTTCCTTCCAGTGTTTCTTGATCTTATCAAATAAATAACCGTCATGGGCTTAGTCAAAAACCCTCACGTACTCTTTAAATCTCGCCTGGGCTTCTCGGCCCACCTGTAGCCAGGTTTGGGCTTCGCGGCCCACTTGCAGTCGGGCCTTGGGCCTCGCGGCCTGTATTCAGTTGTAAGCCTCGTGGCCTATCTGTAGTTGGGCTTGGGCCTCATGGCCCCTCTCCATACAGGCCTGGGCCTCGTGGCCCCCCTGTAGGTAGGTTTAGGACTTCATAACCTGGTTTCAGCCGATCTGGGCTCGGGCCCATCTCGGGTTTTCCTCCCTTTATCTAGGGTATCTAATAACGTCATTGGGCCCTATTGGGTTGGTCGTATTTGGGCCTTACGTGTAGTTGGGCCTGACATTTTTATCCGTATCAACCACTCCCCCCTACTCTGGTGAGCGATCTTGGAGCTCACTGGAGTAAGGAAGATTTGCACATTCCTCCCTGCAGTTTTGCCCTCGGGGACATCCTCCCTGCAGCTTTGAGATGTCCCCCCTACAGCTTCAGCTTTTCCAGGTACATCCCCTCTCGCTAATCTTTTGGAGCCTAGCGACTCTTCGGCTTCAGCGAGGGACAACTGTCGATCATGCATCCGCCCCTCAGTTTTGGCTACTGATACACGCATCCATTAACTCCCTCTTTATTTCAAAATCAGTTTCACTTCCTCTTCCTTCTTTTTTTCTGAATTCTCGCTCCATTTAGGACCTTATCTTCTGCAAGTCCTCCGCGATCGTCCTCTTCACTCCTTACCTCGACTTCCTCTCATTATCCAGGTAACTTTTTCTTTTCTCATTTTGACTCGCTTGTAGGAACGTTCTTTAGAAATGTCCCACTCTGGTTCTTCCCGAACCGTTTCTAACACTAGGAATTCCTCCCAAAGTTCTCACCACTCTCCCGTCCCCAATCCCCCCAGAGACTCTCCTCCCGTCTCTTCCTCCTCTCCGGAGGTGGATAGGGTTCGGTTCTGGGACTCCTTTGCCGGTCCCTCCAAAATCTCTGACAAAGCCCTAACCGATCTCATTTCCGGCGATTATATTTCGTCAGGTTTCAGTTTATCTCTCCCCGATCGGGGGGCCCGACCAAACCTAGCGACTCCTCCGACTCTAGCTTTCTGGCAAGCCCAGTTTGAAGCTGGGTTGCGTCTTCCTCCTCCCAAATTCTTGTGCCAAATATCGAACCTCTACAGAGTTCCTCTTAACCAGTTTGTTCCTAACGCCATTAGGATGATGGTCTCCTTCTATATCCTTCTCAAAGGAAATGGAGGGAAACCGTCTGCCGAACTCTTCTTTTCTCAGTTTACTTGTAAAACCGTTGGACCCTTCTACTATGTAAGTAGTCGGGTAAAAGGGAAATGCTCTTTCATTGGGAAGGTTCCCAATATTAACAAAGAGTGGGGTGACCACTTCGTCTTTATTACCCCTGATAATCCCTGGCCTTTTCAAAATCAGAAATGGATTTATCGAAACCCTTCTCCTCCAGCTCCCTCTAGTCACATCTCCTCCTCTACTAACCGTCGGGTCACTCATCTGTTAAACGCCCACGTTCGTGCTCACGGGTATTTTGACTTGCCCGAGATCTGCTTCAATTCTCGTATCCTCTCCTACTTTAAATTTAGCTCGATAAGGGTCCCTCTTGAACCCCAGGATGGTAATTATCTTATTACAATCCCTTGCCTTTTATGAGTATAAATATATCTGATATCTAACTCGCATCGTTTTCTCTTGCAGAAATGTTGTGGTTGTCCAAGGTTTTGGAGGGTCCCACTGATTCCCTTGAATCAGTCCCTCCTCCTCCTGCCTCTCACGATGATGCGCCTCACTCCTCTCCTCCAATTCCCGCAGAAGATCCGGAAGATAATCCCCCTCCTCCTAAGAAGTCGAAGACCGCCAAGGGCAAGGCCTCCGCCAGTCAAGGTTCTCTTCATTCCCGGGATACTCTGCGCCGCAAGTATCCCACTAGGCGCAGCCAGGGTCTCCCATCAGCCCCTATTGACGTGGATTCTTACTCCTCAGGTTCCTCCGCCAGCAAATTTTTCAGTGAATTAGTCTCTGCCCAGGATTGTGACCGACTGATCAGCCTCCCCCCGGACCAACAGCAACATCAAGCCGCGAGCCACTTTGCTCAGGTAATGCTGATCTCTCCTCTTTCTCTCTTGCAGTTCAGCCTACCTTCTCTACGTAAGCTTAATACCTGTCACCTTACTGCTCTCTTTTCCTTTTTCTAGCTCGGCATCCTCCTATCCAGTCTGTGGAGCCCATCAAACCTACTCCCCTCTCCCCAGTTGAAAGAGTTAGAGGAGTCTCTCCTTGAGGAGAGGAAGAAGGCCACCCTCGCTTCTTTACGTATTAAGAAGCTAGAGGATGAGGTGATGAAAGCCCAGGCAGCTCGTGAGGCTGCCGAGAAGGAAACCAATGATGTAGCCGTCTATCATGCTCTTCAGGAGTCTCAGATTCACCAGAAGGCCTTGGTGGAAGGAGCAAAGTCCTGCCTGGAGACCCTCTTTTACTCTGGACCTGGTCAGCATTTTCTGCATGCTTTGTGGCCTACTTTACGAAGGGACTACCTCAATCACCCCAGCTTCCTAGGGGACATGAGTCCCTACATTCGGTTCTTCTACAAGTATGGCTTTAATGCAGCTATCCAGCAGCAAGCAGATCCTGGTTTTTCAGGAGAGTTTGATAGGAATGGCCCTCTCATGGCCATGCCTACTCCCCCTCCTTTTAAGGGGGACTCCTCTCGGTCCATCGAGGAAGAATGGTGGGTTCCGGTTCTCAGCAAGATGATTGCAGACCTGGTAAAGATGGAAGTAACTGCCGCAGAGATGCCCCCGCTGACTCCCCCTTTATTCCCCCTGACATTGGAAACTCCTATCTCCCAGGAGGAAGCCTGCATAGCTCGTGCTATGGAGAAGGATGCGGAGATAGCGGCCACTGCTGGAACAGAAGAACCACCCCTCTCCCCCAGTTAATTTCTAAGACACTTTTCATATTGTAATGAATTCTGCTTCTCTCTCTCCTTTTCTTATGCCGGTTTGGCACTTAAAACTCTGCTCTCCCCGCTGTTGGGAGTTTACATTCTGTTTTTGAACTCTGTTGCCCCCTTACCGGGGGCCTTTTTGCTGTGAATGAATAGGATCCTCCCTTGTCGGGAGTTAATTTTCGTTTATCTCGCGTATCTTCCCTTGCCAGGAATTACTTTTCGTATCTGGCGTTTGTCCTCCCTTGCCGGGAGTTGCATGCTTTACATCTATGTTTTGCGTATTTGATTTTCGCTGCATGCTTACAAACTATTTAGCCTCTAAGCCGTCAGCTTGCATGCGTGAATTAGTCACTAGGAACATAATGCTAGCTTGTAGCGTGAATGCATCCTTTCTCTCATGGGTTGGTTTTTCGTCTGCTTGAGATCCCCTTTTTCTCTCTAGGGCTCCATGCTTCAGGTTTTCTGGGTTTCCTTTGACCTCATAGTCTAAGGGTTCCTCCAGATAGTTTTTCTCATGCTTACGTAAGTTAGAACCTTACTTGGTAGGTTAAACTTAGTATTTTCGAAATGCTTTCCTAGCTTCTTGCTCCTGAAGCCTCCTTCTAGGTTTAGTATGACCAAACCCTTTTCTTGCTATCTCAGCCTGAATTTCCTCAGGCTATCTCTTAGTTTTGCTTCATAAATTGCCCCCTGGGTCTGGATTAGTTAGACTCTTGTGTGCCTAACTTATATAATCTTTCCCGGGTATGAGTTTAGTCAAACTTTGCATGTTTGACTTCCAGCTTTTGAATCTTTTCGCATCTTCTATCCTTGTCACCCTTCTTAGGTGCTTATCTAGCTGAGCCCTTTTTGTAGGCTTGTCATTATATCTTAGCCTTCTCCCTTAGTCAACTGGGCTTTTGCTATAGAGTCGAGTTGGCTCTAGGAAACTCTCGGTTAGTTCTCGTTTTCTTAAACATTCTGGGGTTCAAGCTGGCTGAATCCCTTGTGCATGCTCAACTTAGCTGGCATGAAGCCAACTGTCAGTTCTCACTGTTTGCCACTCCTTCTGAGGAGTAAGTAAGCTATATGCCCTCCCTGGGCTCAGGCTTCTTCTCATAGAAACCCTTTCCTCAGGTTTAGCGGGGTGTTTCGAAACTATTTCTTAGTTTCTGCTCTTAGATTTTCTTAGGCTTGCGAGGGCTAAACCTTTGCCATAGATCCAGTTTTACCCATAGCCAAGTATGCCTTAGTTTTCTGCCTCGTAGTCCCTTTCTTGGGACCACCTTACTTAGACTCTTACAAGTCCAACTTGATAGCTTCAAGGCTGTCAAAGCCTCTCGTCTAATCGTCCTCACTGGACATGATTTTGGCTAAACTTTATAAGTTTAACCTAATAATTTCGAAACTTTGGCAGTTTCAAATCCCGAAACCCCTCCTAGGTGCGGGTTCAGTTGAGCCCTCCTCGTGGGCTCGATCAAGGCTTCCCTAAGAGCCCTTCCTCATGTTTTACCCTTAGTTAGCTAAATCCTTACTGTAGGTTTAGCTGGGTTTTTCAAAGCTGTCTTTCAGCTTCCACTCTTACACCCTTCTTTGGGTCTAGATAGGTTACCCCTTTCTGCGGGTTTAAGTTCAATCTTTAGAAGTTGTCTTTTAACTTCTTTCACTACCTTTTTATGAACTTTAGGTAAGTAAAACCATCTTTGCAGGTTTGTTTCGAAGCTATCTCTTAGCTTTTTTCTCGTAACCCCTCTCTGGGTTTAGGTGGGTTAAACCCTCTATGTAAGTTTAACTCTAGTGTTTCGAAGCTATCTCTTAGCTTTCTTTCTCGTAACCCTTTTCTGGGTTTAGGTGGGTTAAACCCTCTCTATAGGTTTAACTTTAGTGTTCTGAAGCTATCTCTTAGCTTCTTTTCTCGTAACCCCTCTCTGGGTTTAGGTGGGTTAAACCCTCTCTATAGGTTTAACTTTAGTGTTCTGAAGCTATCTCTTAGCTTCTTTTCTCGTAACCCCTCTCTGGGTTTAGGTGGGTTAAATCATCTCTGTAGGTTTAACTTTAGTGTTTAACTATCTCTTAGCTTCTTTTCTAACCCCTCTCTGGGTTTAGGTGGGTTAAATCTCTTAGGTTTAACTTTAGTTTCTTCTCTTAGCTTTCTTTCTCGTAACCCTTTTCTGGGTTTAGGTGGGTTAAACCCTCTCTATAGGTTTAACTTTAGTGTTCTGAAGCTATCTCTTAGCTTCTTTTCTCGTAACCCCTCTCTG
The DNA here is from genome assembly GCA_030762865.1 of Paraleonurus japonicus. Lineage (NCBI taxonomy): Eukaryota > Viridiplantae > Streptophyta > Magnoliopsida > Lamiales > Lamiaceae > Paraleonurus > Paraleonurus japonicus. The sequence goes on along the minus strand of CM061059.1, from coordinate 32,096,631 downwards.
GGTTTAGGTGGGTTAAACCCTCTCTATAGGTTTAACTTTAGTGTTCTGAAGCTATCTCTTAGCTTCTTTTCTCGTAACCCCTCTCTGGGTTTAGGTGGGTTAAACCCTCTCTATAGGATTAACTTTAGTGTTCTGAAGCTATCTCTTAGCTTCTTTTCTCGTAACCCCTCTCTGGGTTTAGGTGGGTTAAACCCTCTCTATAGGTTTAACTTTAGTGTTCTGAAGCTATCTCTTAGCTTCTTTTCTCGTAACCCCTCTCTGGGTTTAGGTGGGTTAAACCCTCTCTGTAGGTTTAACTTTAGTGTTCTGAAGCTATCTCTTAGCTTCTTTTCTCGTATAAACCCTCTCTGTAGGTTTAACTTTAGTGCTTTGAAGCTATCTCTTAGCTTCTTTTCTCGTAACCCCTCTCTGGGTTTAGGTGGGTTAAACCCTCTCTGTAGGTTTAACTTTAGTGTTCTGAAGCTATCTCTTAGCATCTTTTTATTTGATGTGAATTCCTTTCGTGAATGCTCATCGTATTTCTCATGGAATGCTTCGCGTGCATTTTATCTGTTTAACTTTTTCGCAAGTTATTAATTCTCATGTAATCAATCGTGTGTTGTGATGCAATTGTATCGAATAACATGTAATCACATTATTTCAATCGTACTTAACGAAAGAATGAACTCATAAACTCATAGATAATGAACAATCGCTTTCATTAATCGATAAACAAATCTGCCCCATTGACCATAATCGATCAACGCAAGTTAAGGACTAACCTGACCGGCCTCTTTAAAAAACCTCCCTGCGGTAAAACCCAGTGGGAAACCCGCAGGGAGGGGAAAAAAGAGTACTAGTGGAGCGAAATTACACTTTATTCAAAAATCAAATAGCATAAATAAAACAACTCTTGCAAAACAAAAGAACCACCTACTTGCAGCGAGGCGGGTACTTTCTTCAAGTATAGAACTTCTTCAAATGGCAGACATTCCAAGGTCTGGCCAGTTGATTTCCTTCCATGTCTTGTAGCTCATAAGCTCCTCCTCGGAGGACCCTGGTCACCTTGTACGGCCCCTCCCACTTGGGATCGAGCTTTCCAATGTTTTTCAATGCGTCAGCTTGCCTCAAGACTAGATCTCCTTCTTCAAATCTCCGGCTTACGACTTTCTGGTCATAAGCAGCCTTTATGCGGCTTTTATACTTCTCATTTTTTAGGTGGGCGATCTCACGCTCCTCCTCTAACATATCTAGGTTCTCCCTCATCAGTTCTTCATTTCTTCCCTCCTGGAAGTGGGCTAAACGATGTGTCTCCATCCCCACCTCTGAAGGTATAACTGCGGCTGCCCCGTACACTAGGTGGAAGGGGGACTCCTCCGTTGGCTCCCTGGGGGTGGTCCGATAAGCCCATAAAACTGACTCCAGCTCATCGACCCACCTCCCTCCAGCTTTGTCAAGCCGGGCTCGTATTCCGTTCACAATAGTTCTGTTGGTGACCTCCACTTGACCGTTGGCCTGGGGGTGTGCCACCGATGAGAACCTCTGGACAATCTTCAGGTTATCACACCATTCCCATACCATGTTTCCCATAAACTGAGTCCCATTATCCGATACCAGGATTCTAGGTATACCAAACCTGCAGCAAATATATCTCCATAAAAACTTGATTATGTTACCTTCTTCTATCCTCGCTAGAGGTACAGCTTCGACCCACTTGCTGAAGTAGTCCACTGCCACCAATAGAAACTTTCGCTGGCCCACTGCAATTGGGAATGGGCCCACTAAATCCATCCCCCACTTCGCGAAGGGACATGGAGAGTGCATGGTCCCCATCTCCTCTGCAGGGAGGTGGATGAGGCAGCCATGCTTCTGGTATTTCTCGCACTTCTTCACCCAGTTCTTGGCATCCTGGGTCATGGTAGGCCAGAAGTATCCAGCCCTCAAGGCTTTCCGGACTATTTTCCGAGCTCCTGTATGATCAGCACAACAACCTTCGTGTATATCTTTAATTACGTACCTCCCTTCTTGAGGGGATAAACACCTCAAGTAAGACTGCGTGAAGGATCGCCGGTACATCTTGTCACCGATCATCGTGTATCGGATTCTCCAATTCTGAGCTTTCCTTTTATCTGGGCAGCTCTCCGGGTTCTGCAACACTCGATATATGCTGGTTCTCCAATCATCTTGACTCAGATGACCCCTACCGGGGAATTGTTGCTTGACCTGCGGTCACCGGGGTGATCTTCCCCCTCTCTGCGGTGTTGCGGAACTCGCCCGACTTTGAAAGGCTATCCGCTCTGGAGTTTTCCTCTCGAGGTATCTCTGCGACCTCGAAGGAACTGAACCTTCCCTGCAGCTCGGCCACTCGCTGAAGGTAGGCTACCATCTTCTCATCTTTGGCCTCGTACCCGCCTGTAACCTGCTGGGTTACAAGTTGGGAATCTGAAAATATGACCACCCGACCTGCTCCCAGGTCTGCGGCCATCTCCATTCCTCGGATCATGGCCTCGTACTCAGCTCCATTGTTGGAGGTGATGAATTCAAACCCCACTGCCACCTGCGTTTCCTGGCCCTCTGGATCAATGATCACGATCCCAGCTCCACAACCCTGCATAGACACAGAGCCGTCAACATATACCTTCCATTCTCCTTCCTCCAGTACACGTGTACCCTCCTGGATGAAGTCAGAGAGGGCTTGTGCTTTTATGGTCCTCCGTGGCTCGAAATCCACATCATATTCTCCCAGTTCGACGGCCCACTTGACCATCCTCCCTAAAAGATCAGCTCTACCTATCACCTGTTTCAAAAGGTAGTTAGTCCGAACAATGACCTTATGTGACAAAAAATAAGGTCGTAACCTTCGTCTTAAGTGACCATTATAGTCGTGGCTGCCTTCTCTATCTCCGAGTATCTCACTTGACTCCACTGTATGAGCTTGCTAATGTAGTAAACGGGTTTAGGTCGACCCTTCCTCCCTCACCAAGACGGAGCTAAGTGAGACCCCACCTCTGAGAGGTAGAGGTAGAGCGTCTCCCCCCAGAATAGGCTTCGTTAACGTAGGTAATCGAGCCGTCTCTTTGTTTAAGCTCCTCAAACGCCTGCTGGCATTGCTCGTTCCGCTCGAACTTGGACCCCTTCCTCAAGATTTTAAAGAAGGGATGGCTCCTCTCTGCAGATCTGGCTATGAATCTGCTCAATGCTGTGATTCTCCCATTTAACCTCTGCAGCTCCTTAATATTAGTGGGAGGCTGCATGTCGAGCACGGCTTTAACCTTAGCAGGGTTAACTTCGATTCCCCGCTGGGTCACCATGTATCCGAGAAATTTCCCGGACCTCACTCCAAAAGAACACTTGGCTGGATTCAGCTTCATGCCATTCCTTCTGAGTACTGCAAAAGCTTCCTCCAGGTCCGCCACGTGTTCACCAGCTTCCACGCTTTTCACAAGCATATCATCAACATAGACTTCCATGTTCCTCCCTAGCTGGTCTCGGAACATTTTATCCATCATTCTCTGATAGGTTGCTCCTGCATTCTTCAACCCGAAGGGCATTCTAATATAACAGAAAGTTCCACTAGCAATAATGAAACTGACCTTTGGGATATCTGGAGGGAAAATTTGTATTTGATGGTAGCCTTGATAGGCATCCATCATACTTAGCAGCTCAAATCCCGATGTAGAGTCGACCATCTGGTCAATCCTAGGCAAGGGGTAATGATCCTTAGGACAAGCCTTGTTCAGGTCTCGAAAATCTATGCACATTCTCCATTTCCCCCCTGGTTTTGCCACCAACACAGCATTGGATAGCCAGGTGGGAAATTGAATTCGCTTGACATGTCCTGCTTCCAGCAGCTTTTCTGCCTCCACCTTCGTAATGGCATCTTTTTCAGGTCCAAAGACCCTTAGTTTCTGCTTTACTGGTTTAGCTTTAGGGTCCACGTTCAGGTGATGCATCGCCACCTCTTCGGGGATACCTGTCATGTCAGAGGAAGAAAAGGCAAAAACATCTGCATTTCTTCGTAGAGCTGCTACCAGGTCTTTCTCTAGTTCTGGCTCCAGCTGGGCTCCGATCCTTGTTGTGTATCCTTTCTTTTCGGGATACAACTCCACCATCATCAGTTCTTCGTCAGCTTCCATCTTTGGCGGATCGATTTCTTCAGAAATCTTACACCTCTTGGATTCTCGGTCCACCTCCTTGTCTCTTTGCAAGCTGCGATGCAGCTCTTTGTCGGCTATTTACTGCCTCCACGTAGGATTTTCTGGATTGCAGCTGGTCACCAGCTACTTCACCCACCTCATCATTCACTGGAAACTTGAGTTTCATGTGATAAGTTGATATAACCACCTGAAATAAGTTCAACAAGGGCCTACCAAAAATCATGTTGTAGGATGAGGGTACATCAACAATCAAAAAATTTGCCATAACTACCCTCCTCCGTGGAGCTTCGCCTAGCCCCACCTGGAGGGTTACCTGGCCCAGAGGGTGCACCGCCCCTCCTGTGAATCCGTACAACGCCATGTCCACTGGTTGCATTTCTATGTTCAAATTCATCTTCTTGAAGCATTCCAAGAAGATGATGTCTGCAGAGCTCCCCGTATCCACGAAGATCCGTGCCACCGTATATCCCGCCACATCTGTCGTGATGACTAGTGCATCACTGTGGTCTTCCTTCCTTAGGCCTCCATCCTCTGGTCCGAAATGGATCCGAGGTGTATGGATGACCTCTTTGTGATCCACGTTTCTGGACATCTCTCCTACTTCCCTCCTGAGGGTCCTTTCTCCAGCTTTTCTAGCGCGGAAGGAGTCTCCCTCTGCCGGACCTCCAACTATCATCTGGATAAGTCCTCGCTTCTGGGAGGGTCTCTCCTCCTGCCTCCCTTCGATCATCTTTCCTTTCTCTTCAGCTTTGTCATCGGCTTCCTTTCTCTTTTGCCCCCTAGAGCTGACTCGATCTCTGTAAACAAATTCTTTAAGATGTCCAGCTTGGATCATCCTTTCAATCTCATCACGTAAGTGGAAACAATTGTTAGTGTCATGCCCATATTCGTTGTGGAAACGACAAAACTTATCTGACTTGGGCTTTTGAGGCCCTCTGGAGCGTGTCCAAGGAAACTTCATTTCAGGATGGTCAGATGCCACTTCCAGTAGCTCTGCCGGCTCAAGCTTCAGGGGGGTATACTTGTCAAACCTGGAGCGAGGTCCAGATTTTGCAAATTTCTCAGGCTCTACTGTTGAGCTTTTCTTCGATGGTTCCTTCTTCTTTTCAGGTCCACTTGGTTTGACCTCGGCTCTCTTCGCCTTTCTCACCTCCTCCAGTGTGACGTACTTCTCTGCCCTCCTTAGCAGCTCGTCGAACGTCTGGACTGGCTTCTTAGCCAGGGAGGAAAACAAGTCTCCATCTCGGAGATTACTAGTAAAAGCATTAATTTTTACCTCCGGGGTGGCGGTTGGGACTTCCAGTGCCGCCTGATTGAACCTCTTCATGAAGGCCCGTAGGCTTTCATTTTCACCATGCTTCATGTTGAACAATGTCAGCGTTGCTCTAGGTTGCCTCCTTGCACTAGCGAACTGATGCAAGAAGAGCTCTCCAAATTGCTCAAAGGAGTTGATGGAATTGGGCTCCAACTGGCTAAACCACTGCTGGGCTGCCTTGGATAGAGTAGTAAGAAAGACCCTGCACTTCACACCCTCCCCATATCGATGGAGGAGGGCCGAATTTTCAAACCTCACCAAATGATCATAGGGGTCAGTCGTACCATCATATTCATAATTAAGAGGTTTAAAATTGCTAGGCAACTCATCTTATAAGATATTCTCAGTAAATTGGCAACCTGTAACGGGTCGAGGCATACTGACCCGATTCTCCATCTGATGCTTCATGTTGTCCATTTGTTTCCTTAAGGACTTGATCTGGTCCTTCATGGCCTCAGATTGGGTGTCTCCTGTACCCTCTTCTTGGTCCTCGATCTTACTTCCCCGCTGCTGAGGGGCTGTCTCCTTCCCCCGTGCAGCTTCCTCCGGACCAGCCTCCCTCGCTCGAGGAACCGCTGACCTCCTTTCTTGGAGCTCTTCGGCTCCTAAGGTTTCCTCCTGATTTCTGGACTTCACCTCTCTCCTTCGTTCTTCTTGATGCTCGTCCTGCCTACTCCCCCCAGGTTGGGATCGGGCAGGCAGGTTTCCTAGTCCTGGTTCTCCAGTCCTTCCTGCAGGTGGGGGTCCTCCCCCCTCTGCCATTGCTCTAGCTACAGCTCGGGCTATCATATCATCCAGTTGCTCTCGAGTCAGAGCGACGGAGGCGGCTGGATCTGGAACTCTCTGAGGTATCCCCCTGACTGGAGCATTGGCCGCTCCGGGGATCCCTACCATAGGTATTCCTTCTGGAATTGCAGAGGAAGAGGAAGGCAGGTTTCCCCCTCCCTCTCTAACAGCAGCTCCTACTCCTGGATGGCGTTGGCCTGGAGTTGAGCTCTCGTCTCGTGCCACTGTAACCAGTGGTGGTCCCTCAGTGTTGGGCACAGCAACGGGAGGGGCGGGGTTGGACATAGCTTCGCCCTGCATCGGGTTTGCGGGGGTTGTCCTTCCTCGAGCCGGTACCAGTGCAATCGGCCTCATGGGTGCACGTTCACCAGTCATGATGTCCTTCTTTCGGATAATCAGAAAAGAAAAGAAGTTGAAACTCACGACTCAGCTCTTATTTCCCACAGACGGCGCCAATTGATGCGTAAAAACTGACCTGGGCCCGTTTACCTACCTGGGTTCACGTGGGTAAAGCCTTTACACACTCGGATCCTTAGCTTCCCTCGAACAAACGTACCTGCAAAACACGCCGGAGGGTTCTCCGGCGCAGGCACTCCGACGCTCAAGTCAGATCACCGGAAAATACTCAAGAAAGTACGTATAAGGTAGCTAAGTGAGAGTGATAGTGATTCGATACCGTTACCTCCCCGCGGGGTGTCCTACTTATACGTACGTTAAGATCCATAACTGTCAACACAGTCTCCAGGCACTATCCCGCACGTTCTGCCATGATGTCGTGCGTGGATATCTTTTTCCTCAAGAAATCTAATCATATCTACGAATTCCCCCCTGGAGGGAGGTTAGACCCAGTCAATGAGGAATATGGGGAATATTCCTTGGCTTGGGCCTCAATTATCTCAACTACTCGTTCCTTCCAACGTTTCTTGATCTTATTAAATAAATAACCGTCATGGGCTTAGTCAAAAACCCTCACGTACTCTTTAAATCTCGCCTGGGCTTCTCGGCCCACCTGTAGCCAGGTTTGGGCCTCGCGGCCTGTATTCAGTTGTAAGCCTCGTGGCCTATCTGTAGTTGGGCTTGGGCCTCATGACCCCTCTCCATACAGGCCTGGGCCTCGTGGCCCCCCTGTAGGTAGGTTTAGGACTTCGTAACCTGGTTTCAGCCGATCTGGGTTCGGGCCCATCTCGGGTTTTCCTCCCTTTATCTAGGGTATCTAATAACGTCATTGGGCCCTATTGGGTTGGTCGTATTTGGGCCTTACGTGTAGTTGAGCCTGACATTTTTATCCGTATCACATATATATCTGGGGACAGCCTTATCCATAATTTATGGACCTTAATTGAGAGCTCGGTAGTAGCAGATTTGTTTATCCCGGGCACAAGAGTGTGGAATAGAAATTTAGTAGTAGATGTTTTTACCCCTCACGATATTGTTCGTGTTCTTCAAACACCAATTTCCCCGAATTCGGTTGATGATAAACTCATCTATGACTACTCGAACGACGGAAATTACATGGTAAAATCCGTGTATAAATTGGCAGCTATGATTACAAGGGATAGAGAGGTGGAGGAGGATGGGAATTGGAGTGCATTGTGGCGAGCTTGTCGTAATTGTCTTCCAGAAAAAGGCGGTTGATAATAAATGGTGTGCTTGCGGTTGATAATGCGCCGGAGATTCATCTAGTTCTGATTCTTTTGAATAAAATTAAAATATAGAAGTCTTATAGTTTGAAAATATTTTATAATTAATAAATTTCTAAAG
>CM061059.1:32037265-32088133 GCA_030762865.1 Paraleonurus japonicus | reverse complement strand
AAAAATCACTTAATTATTCTAAATAGCGTTGACTTTACACTCACAAACATTTACTTTATTAATAAATAGACCCCACAATACCCCCACCAAATTTGTGTCCAGCCATGTGATCATAGTTTTAATGGACGGAGAAAGTATTAATTTATCATTATTTCAAAATACTCCTTTGTGCCCAATTGTATCGTGCAACTGGAGTGCTAGAAAGTCACACATTTTATTAATGTCCATCAATGATCTATCAGAGTTCGAATTGTCAAACTAGAAAAATTGGGTGATATCATATTATTAGTCCCAGAGAATCAAGCCTAAATTTAGAAGGGGAGTTGAATAGATTTCAAAAATTTATGCAACTTAAAGAAATAAATTTTCTTCAAATAATCGGATACACAGCATAATGAAGAATTTTATACTTGCTTCATTGAATTTCTTATGAGGATGAATTTCAGGTTGATAATCTGAAAAAATAACAAAAATAGAAAATAAAATGAAAGCAGTAAGGAACACAGGATTTATAGTGGTTCGGATTTGAATAATCCTACATCCACTCTCCTTCCATAACTTGTGAAAGAGACTTTACTATCTTACTTATAAACTCTCACTTAATGTTATACAGATTACAATGAATGATCTTCAACTCTTCTTCTTCTTCCTTCTATTCTATACAAGAATTCTGAAAAAGATTTATAATGAAGATAAAGTTAACGAAGTGGTATAGCTCAAGTGGTTAGAGCTCCACTACCTATGGCCCAAAGATCATGGGTTCGAGTCACCCTTTGCCCGATAAAAAAATAATAATGAAGATAAAGTTGAAAGTATTCTATAAACACTCGAAGAAAAACTTGTATGAATTTAAACTCTAATCTAGAAGAATTTTTCGTATTGTTTGCTCTATGAATTCTCTTGTGTTGTGCATTGTGTTCTCGTTGTGTAGTTCAGCAACTTCATACTAGCTCCTCTTATACTTTTTCAGATTAGTTGTAATTGGCTAACTGCTCTTTGATTTGGTTATAACTAATTTTTGTTTGTTGGTTATAACTGTCTAACTTTTTCTTGAACTGGTTGCAACTGAATCTTGTTTTTGTTAATTGTCCTACATCTGATTCTTTTCTTTTAGACGATTTCTCTGAGTCTGATTTTGTTATGTCTTTCTTATTCTACTCAACTTGTCTTCAAACCCTCTTGAGAACTTTGATCGTCCGATTTTCTTCCAACTTGTCTGTCTTATCCTCGTCTAATTTTCTGGGTCTTCATCTGATATCTAGAAACTAACTAAACTATCTAATACAACACTTGGTAAATATTACATATTACTAGCTTTACTTATTACTTTAGCTGACTATACAATAATTTATGTTGGTCGTCTTATTTTACTAAGCTTTATAATTTATTTGGGAAACCTACGCCATATTTTTGCAAGATGAATTTCTACACGCACCTCCATAAATAGTTCATGCTTTTCAGATGGAGCTAAATGATGCCATATTAAAGGTGATGCAGTCACGAGCCCAAACCCATTATATTTGGGAATTCGGAGCTAAGAATGGGTCAGAGGCATTAAGCCCAGCAGAAGGATAATGCTCCACGAGAGACCCAAAACACCAGTTTACTTATTGTATTCGACGAAAACGTCCCAATAAAGTTAATTTAGCCAATTACATCCCATATTTTTGCTAAGTCCTTAAATTACGTCCCAAATCTCATCGGAGTTCGCTGAAGACTACAAAATGACTTCGTTTGATAGTCTCTGACGAACTTTAATGAAATTTGGGACGCAATTTACGGACTTAGAAAAAACTAGGGACGTAATTGGCTAAGTTAACTTTATTGGGACTGATGCGGCATTTTATAGCAAGCCCAGGAAGGACATGGCCTAGAGGTAGGCTCAACCTTCCCACTTGGGTCGAAGTCAGGAAAATCAAGTTATCATGATGGGCTCACACAACCAGGAATCAATTTGGTATCTAAAATGTAAACGTACAGAATATCTTAGGGCACAAGTTTCTTAATCATTTCGAAAAGCATAGCATTTTCACAGTCACCTTCCAGCTCATCAATTAACAAGGACATGGTATCGACATCGGTTGAGAACCCTCTTTCATACATTTCCTCCAAGAATGGCATTGCTTCGGAAATCTCATTTCTCCTCAACAAACTCCGGACAATAACGTTGTATAGACAACTATCAGGAGCACATCCACTTTTCTCCATTTTCACAAGCAAAAGTTTTGCCTCTTCCAAGGATCCTTCTCGAAGAAGTGAACCAACAATCATAGTATAAATTTGAATATCGGGTTGCAGGCCTTTAGAAGGTAGTTCATTTAAAAGATCTCTTGCAACTTCAAGTTTTCCATTTTTGCATAATCCATCAATGAGAGTACCATATGCAACTATATTAGGAATAATGCCTTTTTCTTCCATTGAGTGCAGAAACGCAAGGGCTTTAGAAATCTCTTTGCTCTTGCACAAGCCATCCAACAATATATTATATGTATGTAAGTTAGGAAGAACTTGTCGAGCTTCCATATCACTGAACAACTTCCAGCCATCAGCATATCTAACTTTATCAAATAATCCATGAATCATGGTACTGTAGGTTATCGTATCATGCTTTAAACCTTTACGGGGGACTTCATGAAAAAGACGCCAAACTTCCTCTATCTTTCCATTCTTGCAATATCCATTAATCAAAATGCTATAGGTGATGATAGAAGGTCTAAGACCCTTCTCAGCAATGGAACTAAACACTTCTTTGGCTTTACTAGTATTCCCTTCCAGACAATACCCTTCTATAAGGGAATTGTACGTGATTATATTAGGAAATACTTTTTGTTGCATCATATCTTCAAGAACAACCTCAGCCTCTCTCACCCTTCCTTCCTTGCAATATGCATCTACCAATATGTTGAAAGTAATCACATTCTTGGATATATTACGATTGATCATTTGATCTAATAGGGCTTCAACGTCCTTCCACCGACCAACATCACATAAGCCTTGGATAATCGAACTACACGTGACAACGTCAGGTGAATAGCCCTTGCTCGTCATTTGGGACAAAAACTGTAGAGCACCATTTACCATCCCACCCTTGCACAACCCATCAATCATTGCATTGTATGCCATGACATTGGGTTTCCATCTAGATTTTTCCAAAGTGTGAAGCAATTTAAAAGCAGAAATAATTTGCCCAGTTTTGCAGAGCCCATCAATCACAGTTAGAATCATAACATCATTAGGCTCGCAAATTTTCAAGACCAGAAGCTTTTTGAACAATTTCTCAGCTTTAGCAACCTTATCATTTAAAAAGTGACCTTTGATGAGCGTGGTGAATGTCGTGACATTAGGTTCGTAACCGCACTTGAATATAATGCCCAAGATAGAATACCCCAAGTCTACCCTATTCAGAAGGCAGTAGCAATTGATTGCAATGCTAAACGTGTACTCGTCCACAGGGACACTCCTTTGACGCATTTTGTCGAACAAAGAAAGTGCAACAGAGTAGTGTTACATGTTGACAATCATACTCAACAGTTTGGTGTACACTTTATTAGAAGGCTGTGGCCGCATTCTTACGATTTCATGAAACAAGCAAATAGCATCATCTACATCATTAACTTTGCTGAAATCTATTGTGGGGATACGCCAACCGCGCATATCTTTGGGACCCGAAGAGAAGAAACAGAGTGGACGAGTAAAATTACCTAATTCATGAGAAGATTTAGCTGCAAATCGCGTTCGAATCAGGCGAATTGCAGAAGCAGCAGTGTTTCGGCTCATCTCCTTTCAGCTATATTCAAATCCCTAGAAAGGGCAAACTTCAAAATCGAATATGGAATGTGGCTTTGCGTTGTTGAAATGGTAGAATCGTGCCCATTGAAGTAGCGTTTTCAGGTCATCAAATTACGTTAAGTTGCTTGTTGAAATGGTAGAATCGTGCCCATTGAAGTAGCGTTTTCAGGTCATCAATTACGTTAAGTTGCTTATCAATATAAGAAATTATACTAGGTCCCCTATGATTTATTAAAAAAGGTTAATTCTCCCTTTCTTTTTAAAATTCATTTAAAAATTTTATCTATTTTCTTTAACATAAAAATATATAAACATAACGGGAAATGGAAAAATACTTATTGTTGAAAAAAAAAGAGAGAGAACTAACTATCTTTATTAAATTTTTTTTTTTTTAAAAAAAAGACAGAACTAACTATCTTTAATAAAAGGTTCATTGTAAAAAAAATATCAAAATCTTTAAAATTTTATTAATTACAACATATATTTTTTTTTATAATTTGATACAAAAAAATTTTCAAATTTTGCATTTTAAATATTTCCCCATTTTTGGCCAACAATTAAATGATGTGATTTCGAAGATTCCATATAAATTATGTCCACGTATATGCCAATAAATTAAATCAATTTTCTAAAACGAAAGAATGTCATTTTGAAACGATTTTAATCTTAGAAATATAACTTAAAGTTCTAAAACAAAACTTATCCCTAAATTGCACAAAAATATAGTTATATTTTATTTGTTCACATATACATGAATATCTTTATGACGTCTCTAAAAGTCACATGACTTAAATGTTGTCCAAAAAAAGTAAGATTTTTTAAATTGCATAACTTAAAAAAGTTGTGTGCATGCAGAATTATAAAGAAAAAAAATGTTGTAATCTATATATATAAAAGGAGAATCACCTTTCTCCAAATTCTGTCAAGTGTCTCTTCTAAACTTCTGCCATGTGTAAAATAATGCCCCAATATTTCTAATTTTTCCATAAATCCTCCTCTCTCTCTGGAACTCGGAAAGGAAAGAATGGAGAGTAAGAATTTGAAACGATCTATTTGCTTAAATGCCTTTCTCTCCAAATTCTCTGCATCTTACAATTGTCTTTCTGTTTTCCCCATTATTTGATTTGATCAAAATGTTGAGGCCCAAATAATAAGTGTTCCATCTTCCTACCATTTCGTCGTCCCCCGCAAGTCATGGTCGATTAGTCAAAACAGTTTAGCAGAGATAACCAGAAGCAAGAGCGAAAATGACGGTGGGAATCAATCCTAAACCATAATCGCCTCAGTACCATGCACCGCAGTGTATTCCGTTCTTCAACAACGATATCTTCACCTCCGCCGAGGAAGAAGATTTGTACGGACGCCTGAAACCCTTGCAGCAGTTCTTATTGGCCGTACATGGCGACTTAAAGCTTATGTTGGTGAATTATTTGCATAAGTGTGGCCAATTAATCAGTCCTGTTTCAGTTGTCTCCATGTACTGCCAGATTGCTGCCACTATGCGTTGCTCCGCCGTCGTCTCAATGAAGTTCGACATCGTCAGTCTTCGTGGAGCAGCAACTGCCGTCCACCATTACAGGTAAGTGAGGTAAGTGTGTTATTTCTCTTTATGATAGTAGTGTTGTTTTTGTGAACAACAGAGGTTGATTGAGTGGTGAGAATGAGACAATCTTGTCAGAGCATAGCTTACAGTCAACACTATTTCTCATCTAGAGTTGAGAGAACGCTTTTCATGTTTATTGCTCTATTTTTTTAAAAAAAATTGTGATCAATTTAATTCGTGAATATAATTCATTTTTGTGTGTTTCATGTGACGTAATTTTTTAATAATCGATTTGATTTGCTTATTCATTGACCTATTCTTCCTTCTGTTGGCATTTAGGCCGGTTTAGGGTTTGGGGTTTCGGATTAGATTCAGTCAGAATCTGCGAATTTAGTTTGATTATGTATGATTACCAATATGTAATTGGAATTTAGATTACGTAATTGGTGGAAGATTTTGAATTTACATTGAATAAATCATGGCCTTAAAAATCAGACACTGACTATGTATTTGAAAACTATTGGAGTTTATAATGTGACTTACATTTTGTATACTGAGGCTGTTGTGTTATGGCTTCGATTATTGGTTTAAACTGTGACACTCATACTTTGAGATTGACATTAACAATATTGTAAATCTCAAGTTTTTTTATAAATAATTTACAACAACTCCCTGGTTCAATTCAATTTGTTGTGCACGCTCCAATTCAATCTGGAGAAGATACCTTCAATTTTCATTCAAGAGTAATGATTGATAAGTGAGTTGATTGTCTCAACAGAAAAGGACCAGGTTTGATTGGTTGCCTTTGTAGCATCAGATGTTCTCTGGAAATTCATGGAGTATTTTTAACTCAAATTATCAGTTTTGTTCTTTATTTGCTTTATTATTATCAATATTAATTGTACTTTATATATACATATATATATATATATGTATATTTATATATTCTGGTCCCTCATTTATTCAGAAGTAAATAGTGCATTACTTTTGGTATAATGTGCTTATTTTATGTATCTATTGACGAATGAGAATGATATTGATAATAATATGTATTTTGAAAAATCTTCTTTAAAAGGAAGCAATAACTCTTGTTAATAAAATTCCTGAAACAGGTGACTTTTTTTTCAATTAACCCGTAAATAAACCATGAGGGGTTTTGTGTAATTTCCAAACAACAAAAAAATTTTGCACAATATTTCTAATTATGGAACTTTTTTATCTTAGTTTTATTCAAAACTAGATGAATCTCCCTCTTGTTACGTCATACAAGTCGATGTCCACAATATATAGTACTTAAATAATTTAAATATTTTTTTGATATAATTTTAAAGTAAAATTTCATGTAAATTTTATTTTTTGAAATTTCAACTTTTATTATATAATTAATTATTTACAAAAAAATTAGATCCGAAGAATAAATTAAATATTAGAACAATTATTGAAAAATATGAAAAAAAATTATGAAGAAAAAAAATACTCAATGAGACAGAACTAAGAAATTCTTTTAAAAAAGAAAGTCAACAATTTTTATTTTATGTTTTTACGAAAAAAATCAATGAGAAAATAGTATTACTTATTGAATAACTCATAATTTAGCAATAAGTATTTTAAGACCAATCAGTATACCGAACCCAAGAGACTAGTAGGACAGTAGATCCCTAAAACTATACGTTGGCATAGTATTATTAGAAGCTAAACTGGTTTTGCAATTTAGAAAATAAAATAACAGATTAAAAAATAGATAATCAAATTAACACTAGTTAACATCTAATTTCGAAGAAGTGCAAGAGTGAGAGGTAATTGCTCAGGTATTGTCCCTATGCAATCTTTTGGCTAATTATGAACCATCAAACTTATCAAAACATGTTACGGGCTTGTTAAGAGCAATCACAAAAATAATTCCTTAAGCTCCTAAGATTGTGGACTCCTAGACACGTTCACAAGTGGTACTAATGTCTAGTGTTCGTCTCTTCACCACACACCTAAACAACCTCTAGGCATGCAATGTCTATTGTTCGGTGATCTAGTAACTAATCCCCTCTCGGTGCAATTAATCACTATTTGACTCTTATGTAATCAATTAAAACCTTCACTTAATCACCAAATAAGCATATCAAACTCTCGTTGCAACATACAAACCCAATAAATTAAGTTAATAGCAACAATCAATTACAAGATATATGAAAAGCCCAACAATATAAATATATACGCCCAATAACATGTAAATCAAAGTCATCAATTCATAATTTCACCAAATTCATACATAGATCAAATACCCAAAATAGAAGCATAACAATGGTGGAGAAAATGAAATACACAAGACTCATGATGAAAATAACAATGAAATGCAAAGACAACAAAGAAATAGTAAATAGATGAAGAAATAGAAAAATATCACCTTAATCCTCCTTGATTGAATTAAAACTTGAATGATCCTTACAATAATTGAAAAGCTTGCTAAGTATGGATGATAATCTTTAATGTTTGGTGCTCCTTGATTGAAATTGAAATTACAATGAAAAACTAACACTATCTAAGCTAAATTATTGATTTCTATGGAAAGCTTTGTAAATTATCTAATGAAAACTTAGAGAAACTATGAAAGAGATGATGGAAATTGATTCTTGGAACTACTTGTTGTATGACGATTTATTCGCCCCAAGGCCCAACAATCTAAGGGTTGGCCCAACCCCACTTGGCCGAGCTCGAAGGAGCTCGGCACCACTGATGGCCTGTTCGCCGGGGCATGGCGAGCAAGCCTGGCCGAGCGAGCAGGACCCTCCGGGCTCGGCCTACCGAGGGACCCGCTCGCCTCGTCCAGGCGAGCACACCTATCTAGCGACCGGACAAGAATCAAGCAAGGCGAAGCGCCAAGCTCAGCGCGAGATGGCGAGCTCGGCGAAGACACTTACCGAACTAGCTCGACAGCAGAAGACTTGCCGACCAAGCCACCCCTGAAATAGTATCAAGTACGAAGTGGCAGTCCCAATTTAATGTCAACCTTGCCCAAAAAGGAAGGAAATTCCCTCAGCCGACAAAAGAACCCCTGCCAGAGGACAGCTGGCAAGACGCGAGTGGCCAACCGCCTGCCCAAGTGTAGGGCTGGTACACCCCAATTAATTGGGGATTGTACAGAATTAATTGCATTCTAGTACTTTTGTCTGCCCAAAAGGCAACCAATCTCATGTATAAATATGACCTATAAGGCATAATAAACGGATCTGAGTCATCCACCCTTAGCCTGGGACTAACACTCCCAGCAATTCTCTTGTTCTTATTTACTTTCAGCATTCATTACAAGCATTCATACCTATTTATTGCTTATGATTGTTCTTGGATATTTATCACAATAAATATCCCAATCATTATTGTTTTAATCGATAAAAAGCCACATCAATCACCCACAAATATTTTGGTTAACAACACTACTCCCTTTTAAAAACCGAGCTTGGAGGTATTTATACCCTTTGGGATTGTGGCATTTCTTTCTAGAGCTTAATTCCCGATTTTGCTGAGCTATACAGGGCTGCACGACCGTGCAGTGGTGCACGATCACTGACTATGGTCGTGCACGACTTTAAAAGGCGTAATTTCCTTGTCCGGAGCTCCATGCACGACCAAGGCTGGTCGTGCACCGACATTTTGCCTGAATTCTCGTAAATTTATGTGTGGAGCTTAACCGTGCAGCTCGTGCTCGACCAAGGCTGGTCGAGCACGACGTTTAAAACTCGTGCATCTATCCTTCCCACTTCGTTTCTTCATATCTCGGGCTCCCGAACTCTGATTGAGTCGATTCTTTTTGCTACGCGACCGTCTCTCAGTCCTCTTTCCAACGGTATAATCCTTCACTTGATCCAATAATATATGAAGGTCTGAAATTGCTCCACAAGTTGATGATTCTTGCACATATAAACCAAAATAATACCACATTCTCTATCAAATGCAGTGGTCAATTATGAGTGAAATAAACATGATATTCATATCAAAATGAGAAGAATAAACACTCAATAATCATGCAATTATTCACCCTAATCATAAAAAACTATACTTGTAATTATAATTTTTAAAAAACTTCTTTATAAACAACATTATTTATATTTGCATGGTCTCCCATACGAACCAAGACACTGAATTCAGTCCCCTTTTGATTTTTACTTTAAAGATTGGAACATATATATATAATATACTCTCTCCTAAGAAATTGACAGTTTAGTATTTTTTTTTTTAATTATTCTGCCTATATAATTTTGGTATAAAATAATAACAAATTTGCGAGACCCAATAAAAAATTATTAAAGTATCATATGTTGCATAAGTTATGGAACTAAAATATATATATATATATATATATATATATATATATATATATATATATATATATATATATATATATATATATATATATATATATATATATATATCGCACAATATCCATTGAACCTCCTCCTAAAAATAGGAATTCAATTTTATATTTTTGCAAAAAAAAATTGGTCAATAATGTGTGAAATTTTTAACTATCTATATAATTTGTATATATCAAATGTCAGATATCAAGTATTTATAGACTAATATGTAAATAGATGGATGACTGATTAAAACTTATAAAATCGATGGTTGACATCAATACTTAAAACTTAAATGAATGAGAGGAGAGAGATTTTGAAAGAAAAGAATGTGGTTTTGCCACATCAACTTCCTTAGATTTAGCTTTATATGGCTATAAATAAATATGTCACCAAATAAATTAAATATACATTTTCTGAAAACTAATATCTATATTATTTATATATAACACCAAATAAATTAATATATATTATGTATATATCATCAAATAAATTAAATATACGCTTATATAATCTGTGTATATTATCAAATAAATTAAATATACCCTTTCTGCAGACTATCTATATAATTTGTATATATCACCAAATAAATTAAATATATATTTGCTTTTTGCAGATTATCTATATAATATGTATATATCACCAAATAAATTAAATATATGCTTGCTTTCGGCCCACATTTTATATAATTTGTATATATCATCAAATAAATTAAATATATATATATAATTTGTATATATCATCAAATAAATTAAATATAGACTTTTCAAATATCTGAATACAAATTGAACAACTTGATTTAAAATTTCAAAATTTTAAACGTAGATTTCATATCTTCACTTATAATTTATAAATTAATATAAATAAATGGACGAATGAGATTGAAACTTATAAAATTAATGGATGAGATCAATACTTAAAACTTAAATGAATGAGAGGAGAGGGATTTTGAAATAGAAGAATGTGGTTTTGCCACATAAGCTTTGCTAGGTTTAGCTTTAGCTTTATAAGGTTACTAGTATATGGCCCGCGAATTTCGCGGGTTTGAAAAAAAATTATATATTTTATTTTTACATATTTACATTACTCGATAAATTTAAATTGAAATAAAAATTTAATATGCACAAAAATAAAATTTAATTTTTATTAATTGAAAGAGAAATAAAGGTAGAAAGAGAGATGTGCAGAAACTTTTTTGCCATTTAAATTTTGGGTGAACCGATCAAAATGATAAAATGAGAAGCTTTCGAAGGGACATAGAGAGTATATATTCATAGAAATTAAAATAATGAATAATTATAGTAAATAAAATTTATTGTAGAAAAATATATTCGGTAAAATTTGTTAATTGACTCGATTAATTGAGTATGTATTTTTGTTAATAATTGTGTTAATTATGCATCTTGATTTTAATAAACTTGATTGTTAGCTTGATTTTTAATTATCTCTATTTATTATGATGTAACTAGATGAGTCCCCACGTATTACGTGGATTTTCATAAAAATCAATTGATATCATAATATATTATGTATGCATAAATTAATTTGTCCATTGTGAAATAATATAATTATATTATATTATAAATATATTCAAATAAAATATATGTATAAAATTATAAGTTATTTTTTATTATGCACGACCTTTAATTTCAATCTCAATTTAATTATGATTTACGTCAATTCTATAATAGTTTCAAATCCATGTGATTATATTTCTTTTAATTAGACTCAATATTATTTTTAAAATTTCATTAATCATTTCATATATTTAATTACATATTTGAAATTTTCATGATTTTCTAAATGAATAAATCATCAAATATAGTGAAACGTTAAAATAAATATAAAAAAATTTACATAATTAGAATATTTTATAATTTAATCAATAAATTCAGTAATAATAAAATAAATATACTTAATTTACTTGTTTTTATTACTAACAAAAATTATAATATACTTTAGACTTAAAATAAATATAATAGATATTTAATATTTATAAATTGGCTTAGTTGGTAAAAATATTAGTAGTGTCATTTATGAGGTGCAAGTTCAAATCTATGTGGATGTATTTTTTTTTTAATAGATTTTATAGAGCCACATAGATGACACATAAGTTTTATACACATATACTCAAGTAAGTTATTTTTAGGGTGACATATAAGATAAATTATTGTGAGTTTGATACATAAGCCAAATGAATGTGAGTTTGACACATCATCAAAATCAAACTCCCTATTAGTATAATAGGGATTATGAAATTAAATATAATCAAAGATTTGATTTTATTATCTTTATATATGAGCTAGAATATTTCTTGAAACAAAATTGTATCAGATTATAACTTGCAAATCTTATTTTTTATAAATATGATATACAACGTCATCCATAAAATTTGTCTAATTAGGTCTTATAAAAAAAGGAAAAAGAAAAAGCCATAAGATCACATTAGATCCAGAGGCAGAATCCAGAAAGCCAACCCCTATAAAAGATAGAGAAGAATCTCTATTACAAAACAAAGTAGAGATTCACAAACCCATCAAATGTAGCTAAATCCATTACAAATTCTCACTATTCCTTTAACTCATCTTCACAAATATCTTCATCCATAAAATTTGTGAGTATAATTATTTTCTTATAATATATAAGATGCTAATAACAATTGAATATTGAAAAAATTAATTCTCAAAAATATAGTATTTAAAAGGATTAATTGCAAAAAAAAAAAAAAAAAAAAACACCACTTTATGGTTTTTATACAACATATTCTTCTTTTCTTTTCAATTCAATACACATCACCTTTTAAAGTATTTTAAATGATTAATTGCAAATATATTCCTAAAAACTTTTCATTAAAGATGAATTATGGATTATAATTAAAATTCAGATAATGTATATATATTACACATAAAATATAATTATTTCATAGTATATATTATCAAATAAATTAAATATATATTTTTCAAATATCTGAATATAAATTGAACAACCCGATTTAAAATTTCAAAATTTTAAATGTAAATTAAATATACGCTTGCTTTATGCAGACTATTATATAATTTGTATATATCACCAAATAAATTAAATATATATATATATAAACGGTATATATCATCAAATAAATTAAGGAATTATTACAAATATGTTCAAAAAGTATCTAAATATATGTTTTTTAAATATTTGAATACAAATTGAACAACCTGATTTAAAATTTCAAAATTTTAAACGTAAATTAAATATATTTGAAATATTATAAAATCATATTTAAAAATTTTGGAAATCGGTATTTTGCATATTATTTTTTTACATATTTACATTAAACAATAAATTTAAATTACATATTTACATTACATAATAAATTTAAATCGAAAAAAATTTAACATGCACAAAAAAAAATTTATTTTTTTATTTATTAATAAATGTTTAAAACACAAATGAGTTCACCATTTAATTATTCAAACAAAAAGTTTACAATTGTAGTTACAAATTTTGAAAAAATTTCTTTGACAACAATTGTAGTATAATAGTTTTCCATCAAATTCGAGAGACATAATTTACAATCTTTTTTATATTAAATTTAAATTATTATGTAAAAATATATTCTATATATTTATTTAATTATACTAACATTTGATTCTATTTTTATTATTATATGAATATATGACAAATTTTAAACGTAAATTAAATATACGCTTGCTTTCTGCGGACTATTATATAATTTGTATATATCACCAAATAAATTAATTAAATATATCTATATTAACGGTATATATCATTAAATAAATTAAATATACACTTTCTAAATATCTGAATACAAATTGAACAACCTGATTTAAAATTTCAAAATTTTAAACGTAAATTAAATATATGCTTACTTTCTGCAGACTATTGTATAATTTGTATATATCACCAAATAAATTAAATATATTTATATAGTCTTTATATATCATCAAATAAATTAAATATACATTTTTCAAATATCTAAATACAAATTGAACAATCGGATTTAAAATTTTTCATCAAAATTTTTTATTAAAGATGAATTATAGAATATAATTAAAATTCAGTTAATGTATATATAACACATAAAACATAATGTATATATAACACATAAAAAATTATTATAAATTAAATATAATTAAATAATAAGTAATCTAACTTATTATAAATTAGATCTTTGTAATGTTTCTTTGATTATACTAATTCAAATTGAACAATATGATTTAAAATTTAAAATTTTAAATTTTAAATTTCAAATGTAAATTTTGTATCTTGACTTAATGAATTTTGTAAAAAAAAATTCCCGAAAACATTAAATTAAATGCAACTAAAATAGAGTTATATTGCCGAAAACTTGTAAATAAATAAATTGATACATAATTGTCAGTATTTACAATATATAAATTTACAATCACTCAAAACAAATCAAATCTATAAATCAATTAATCCTATAACAAATAATAATTTTTTTAATCTTAATGAATACAAATAAAAATGAAATATTCTTCATAATCTTCTAACAAATTAATTTTTTGTCGGATGAGCGTCCCTCAAATTGCTTAATCAATTTTTCGTCGGTATTAGGAAAAATATTTGCGGATGGAAAACACGAATAAAAAATTAATTTTGTAGTTAAATTAGCAACTCATAATAAAATGATGAATAAAAGTAATACCTAAATATGATATAAATCATCTAGTCGATCGAATCAATCATTAGTTTGCAATCTACAATAAAAAAATAGATCAAAACTTCAATCAAACAAACATGCAGAAAGAAAATCATAATTTAGTTTTAACTAAAAAGAAAAAAGAAAATAAAAAGCTTACGAGAAATAATTTGTAGTACTAATCATAAATAACCAATATACAAAATTCTTATATTTGTATAGCAACATCAAATCATACATTCAAAGTCTGTAAAAATAACAAAATATTAAAAAAAAAAAAATATAATACTATGAATATCATCATATGTTAGTATCAATATGTGTTCTGCAATCAGCAATAAAAAATAAGAAAAATTAAAGAAGAGATTAGCAACTCATTATTAAAAGACAAAATTACTCAATTAAAATATAAATATGATAAAATAAAAGGAGAGAATAAAAAAAATTAGAGTTTTTAATGAGAAACAAATGAGAGGTTAGTAATTTATTGCAAAATTGTGAATTGAAATAAGAAAAAAAAATAGAAAAAACTAATATGTAAAGAGAAAACAAAGAAATTAGGGTTTGTGATGAAGAAACAAATGAGAGATATGTCAATTATTTATAGACTAATATTTAAATAAATGAATGAATGAGATTAAAAATTTTAAAATAGATGGTTGAGATCAATTTTTAAAACTTAAGTAAATGAAAGGAGATGAATTTTGAAATAGAAGAATTTTTTTTTATCGGATATATACATATTATTTGAATTATGTGAAGTTTTAATAATGAAAATTATTTTCATAATAGAGTTGGCAGCATATCTTCACGCTCCATATGAATTCTTTACAAAAAAATCTGTTTGTGTTTAGTAATTTAATAATTTTCATTTAAATAATTATTCTCTCTCAGAATAAATTATCAAGGAAATTATATGATTTTCATATAATTAAACTTTCACATAAACTATGTTACAACATATACACAAAATTAAATTAAATTAAATATTTCACATAATTAAATTTCAAATTATATAATCTATATTTTGTAATTATGTTCAATTAGAACATTTTTATGGTGAAGATCATCTGATCGATCAAATCAATCTTTAATTTGAAAACTAACTGCAATGAACAAACAAAAAAAATAAGAACAAAACAATTAGAACGTGTAATTATAAAAAATAATCAAACGACAAACCGTAAAACAAATGCATATGTTGGAGATTTTGAAATAAAAGAATGTGTCATTGCCACATAAGCTTCCTTAGGTTTAGCTTTATAAGGTTATAGATAAATTAAATATACAATTTCTAAATACTTGAATACAAATTGAACAACTTGATTTAAAATTTCAAAATTTTAAACATAGATTTTGTATGTTCACTTAATGAATTTGTATATCTCTATATGATGCATCCAAATTTTTTTACGAATCTTATTATAGAAATTGAAATAATGAATAATTATATTAAATTAAATTTATTATAGCAAAATATATACAGTTTACCATAATTATATTAATTTGACTTGATTAATTGATTTTAATCAAACTTCTCTTTTGTTTATTTAATTTTTATTTTTGTTAATTTATAGTAAATCAAATTAATTAGTAATTATACTAAATCTAATTTAGTGTAAAAAATTAGATATGGGATTCAGTGTTAATTAAAAACTATATTATTTATTTCTGATGGTTGATTCGATTTATAGCAAAATTATATTACTAAATCAAACTAATTATTGAAAATCGAATGAGTCATTTGTATATCTAATTTAGTATGAAAGATTTAGATCTATGTAATCTTTCTTAATAAATTGAATATTTGAACACAAATTTTAAGATGATTTAAAATTTCAAACGTAGATTTCGTATAAAGAGCTTAATGAATAAATAAATCAAAATTTTTGGATACTTGTACGAAATTTTGAATGAAATATTACAATATAAAATTTACAAATTTACAATAATCAAAACAAATACAATCAATACATTAATTCTGATAACAAAACTAATAAAATATATTAATCTTATAACAAATTGAAACAACTTCTGAATCGGATAAAAATAAACAAATAGATTGCAATTATTTAGCAAACTAAGTAATTTTATGTTTACTCCATGCAGAGGCTTTGGCAACTGCTCCAGCTTACAACAAATATGAAAATTTACAACAAATAAAATATAACTGATAATACCATCACCGCCACCAATGTGATTCCACCAATGGCACTCCCATCATCTTCAAAGTTATGCAAAGGAGAGAAAAAATTAAGCTCTTAATTATGCTAGATTTGCGTTAATAAATAAGTGTATTGTGTATATAGAGAATGCAAGTCAGAAATAGAATAGTGTGATGAAACAATTAAATGAAATTTTGACTTCTATTCATCTCTGAGTAAATTATTTTTTTAATTTTATTGGCTATTCATGAATTTGGACACAATAGCACTCCAAATACAAAATATTCAAATAATATGTAAATCATAACACAGGAAGAGAAGGGAGGAAATACTCTTGCTATTTCAATTCGATGGCCTTGAAGGAGATCTTGATCTCTATCAATAGCATAATCTGCAAAAATATGAAAAATCATTCTTTAATCTGCAATTAAAAAAATAAAATTACACGAAAAAACTAATGATACAAAAAACAATAAAAATAAAATTAGGATGTCTATCAAGAACATAGTCTGCATTGAGTATGTGAAAATTAAACGCCATGAGTATGTGAAAACACGCGAGTGAATTTATAGAAAATTTGAATTAGTAGAAAAAAAAATTAGGGTTTGCAATGAAAAAACAAATAAGAGAATGTGAATTTATAGAAAATTTGGGGTGAGATGAATGGTTGAGATTGAAGTTATAAAATAAATGGTTGAGATCAATATTTAAAACTTAAATGAATGAGGTGAAAAAGATTTTGAAATATAAGAATGTGGCTTTGCCACATAAGCTTTTAAAAGTTTAGCTTTATAAGATAATATATATATATATATATATATATATATATATATATATATATATATATATATATATATATGAATTGTACCTTTATATGTGCAATATAGCGCCTTTAATTATCTTTTGTTCTCCTTAATTAGAGATGCAAATAGATTTCGTGGGCCGGGTTGGGCCGGCCCGTGAACTGATTGGGTTTAAAAATAGAAGTCCAACTTGGCCCTGTACGGGCTAACCCAGCCCATTAATTTTTTTTAAAAAAAATAAAAAACAGTTGTATTAAATAAAAATTATAAATAAAAGAAAAACTAATGTAGACTTTATAAACTATTATAATCCATAAACAATTAAACATTAGGTAAAGCAAATTAGACAATTAATACACATCATATAAAAAATAGAAAATTAAATATATTATAAAGCTTAGAGGTAAAGCAAATTATACAATTAATACACAACATATAAAAAACAGAAAATTAAATAAATGAAACAGCTTAGAGGTAAAGCAAACACAATCCATCCATAAGCACCATTAGTGATTTTCCTTGACAGAGTAGTTGTTTAATTTTTTATTTTTCAAATATTTTGATTTTTTTTTTAATTTGTATGTATATTTTCTGATGTGGACGTTTACTGGGACGATGACTGTACGTTTTTTTGTACTCATCAGCTTTCGAACAAGGATAAACTGTCCATAACCTCGAACTGCAAAAAAAATAATAAATTGGAGTTTTTTTTTTTTAACAAGATTCAAAAGTTTATATTAAATTGCAATTTGTAAAAAAAATAGTGATTTTATTTGCAATTAAGCCCTATTTTTATGCTAAGCTACGAATTTATGAAAAAGCAAAAAAAAAGCACTAGTTATTGATAACCAAACATACTAAACATTATGAACTTCAATCATATCATATCCACATAGCTTCCATTAGAAAAATAAATATGTTTTTGCTTGCATGAGAAATAATAAATTTGAAAGGAATCATATGCAAAACTCTATGCTGATTAAAAGGCCAAAACTTGCTCATCAAATGATGTTGATGAGTAAAACGTGTTGATTTATCCTAGAAATTAAACAAACATAAACAAGGCAAATGCAAGACTCGATCAGCAAAATGACTAGAACGATGAGGCATGGATAGACATTATAATTTGCATTCCCTCTTAAAATTTACATGATAAACAAGCATCAAACTTCAACACATATCTTTGTAATTTAGAAACTGAAACTAATTTAAAAACTGAAACTGAAACAGACCCGAAACTTTAGCACATTATGTTTTTGAGCAAACTATTCAAAATGTTAACCAGAAACTATATGGAAAAAATGATTGCTTTTTGAATTTGAAGTTTTTGAATTTGAAGTTTTGCTTATTCTGTCATACTTTTTTTTTTTATCGGTAAATGTTAGTTGTTAGTGGTTAGAAATTAGTTCACCAAGTCTCCTTATAATTTCAAATTCTCCAAGCCTCCTTATACCTCCCACTCCAATTCGTTCCCAAAGGGAATCGAACCCAGGTCCCTCATTTAAGCGAGGAGCCCGGTGACCAAGTGGGCTAAGCCCCCTTAGTTGCTTATTCTGTCATACTAACTCTTAGAAAAGTCAAAAAAAATTGAGGGGTATTTAATGATTTAAGTGAAATATTAAAGCATATCAAGAAAACATTCAAACATAATGTAGGCAGATGCTAAAATTTGAAAAATAAGGCCTAAGATTCAACAAGATACTAACACAACCAAGAATCAATTCGGTATCCAAATACTGGTTTTACAATAAAAGAAACCCTAAAATGTAAACGTACTGAATATCTTAGGGCACAAGTTTCTTAATCATTTCAAAAAGCATAACATTTTCACGGTCACCTTCCAGCTCATCAATTAACAAGGACTTGGTATCCACATCGGCTGAGAACCCTCTTTCATACATTTCCTCCAAGAATGGCATTGCTTCGGAAATCTCATTTCTCCTCAACAAACTCCGGACAATAACGTTGTATAGACAACTATCAGGAGCACATCCACTTTTCTCCATTTTCACAAGTAAAAGTTTTGCCTCTTCCAAGGATCCTTCTCGAAAAAGCGAACCAACAATCATAGTATATATTTGAACATCAGGTTGCAGGCCTTTAGAAGGTAGTTCATTTAAAAGATCTCTTGCAACTTCAAGTTTTCCATTTTTGCATAATCCATCAACGAGAATACGATATGAGACTATATCAAGAATAATGCATTTTTCTTCAATTGAGTGTAGAAACGTAAGTGCTTTAGAAATCTTCTTGCTCTTGCATAAGCCATCCAACAATATACTATATGTATGTAAGTCAGGAAGTACTTGTCGACAATATGCCTTTTTCATCATTTTCCGGCAACAATATTAAATAATGTGATTATCGGAGATATCATATAAATTTTGTCCATGTATATGCCAATAATTTAAATCAATTTTTTAAAACAGAATAATGTCATTTTAAAACGATTTTAATCTTAGAAACATAACTTAAAGTTCTAAAAACAAAACTTAACCCTAAATTGCACAAAAACACAATTACATTTTATTTGTTCATATATACATGGATATCTCTATGACATCTCTTAAAGTCACATGACTTAATTGTTGTCCAAAAAAAGTAAGACTTTTAGAATTGCATAATTTAAAAAAGTTGTGTACATGCAGAATTACAAAGAAAAAAAAATGTTGTACTCCCTCCGTCCCGCGATTACTTTCACACTTTCCTTTTTCGTCCGTCCCACAATTACTTTCACACCCTTAAAATGGAATACCCTATATAAATTACACCCTTACAATACTATCTAAATTTCAAATATGTCACTCTTGTTTTATTCTACTTTATTCTCTCTCCTACACTTTATCTCATTCAACCACCCAAAATACCCTTACACTTTATTCTCTCTCCTACACTAATTTGAGTTTTCTTAAAAAGTGTGTCACTTCACATGTGAAAGTAAATACGGGACGAAGGGAGTAATTGTTAAAAATTCTAAAACTGATGACTTTTTTTTTTCAATTAACCCATAAATAAACCATGAGGGGTTTTGTGTAATTTCCAAACAAACAGAAAAATTTTGCACAATATTTTCAAACTATGAGACTTCTTTATCTTAGATTTATTCAAAAGTAGATGAATCTCCGGCGTATTATCAACCGCAAACTCACAGTTCATGAAGGTGTGCCAAATTGATTCAAGCTGGGACTCACACAACACACACCATTTATTATCAACCACCTTTTTCTGGAAGACAATTACGACAAGCTCGCCACAAGCAATCCTTCACTTTTGGAGGGATTTTCAAATTCCACAATGCACTCTAATTCCCATCCTCCTCCACCTCTCTAACCCTCGTATTTTACCATGTAATTTCCGTCATTCGAGTAGTGCCTAATGAGTTTATCATCAATCTATTCCATACTCTGGTTCTCCCTCATCCATGTGGAATCCTCGTTCGGCGAAATTGGTCAATTATTTGAAGAACACGAATAACATCGTGAGGGGTAAAAACATCTTCTACTAAATTTCTATTCCACAGTACACTTGTTCTCCCTCATCCATGTGGAATCCTCGTGGAGTTTATCTATCTCCTTGTACTTATTATTATTTTTTTTAAATTATATTTTGTCAATTATACAAAAATATATATAATTTATAAATATTTAATTATGTAAAATATTTAAATTACAATTAATAATAATTATATATATATAAAATAATATTGCGTAATATATAAAATCACTATGGGGATCGGGGGCAGGACGGGACGAAGAGTATGATTCCCGTCCTTGGCCCATCCCCGACAACAGGGAATGATTTATACCCAACCTCACGAGGACAAATCGGGGAAATCCTCCAATCGTTCAGGATGGATCCACACGGGGATTTCCGACCCATTGTCAAGCCTAGTCCACATTGATGTCATGTAAGAAAATTAATTCCAAATCATGGAAATATATATATAAATTTGATATAAAAAAAAATTATTTGAAAGGATTTTACAAGAACATGTTTACAAACTAATACAAATTTGAATGGTGTTGGTATTGTAACATGTTGAGTATGAAAATGAAAGCTATGTGCATAAGAACATGTTTACTAAGGGAAGACACTTTTTAGAGATTCTGGATAAAAACCATTTTTTGTAAACTGGGTATTTCAAGAAACGAAATATGTGGTGTGAAACTAGTCAAGTTGTGGTTCTAACCCCACTGGTCTCATGCAACTGGAATTTTATTTTATTTGTTATGAATTTTTAGAAAAAGTGTGGCAAACTGCGACATTATTTTATGTATCTTGATTTTCTAAAAAAAATCGGTTGGCTATATGTTGTTGGCTATAACTCAACATATACTGGGAAGATGCTTGTTACAAGTTTTTAATGAGAATGAGAACAAAAAAATTTTTTTATCTTTATGTCCCCTAATATATTGGAAAAAGAAATGTCTCTATGATAGTTATAGAATTAATATTGTTCTCTAATTCTGAAAAAAATGAGAGAGAAAAAAAAAACTTATTGGTGGTGGAAGAGAATGATTGAGGAGATGTAATTATAGGTGGGGAAGAAGTTAATCAAAATAATATTATTTTTAAAAAGGAAAAATAGTGTCTTTAATTATCTTTTGTTATCTTTAATTAGAGATGCAAACAGATTTCGTGGGCCGGGTTGGGCTGGCCCATGAACTGATCGGGCCTAAAAATAGAAGTCCAACATGGCCCTGTACGTGCTAACCCAGCACATTAATTTTTTTTTTAAACAATTGTATTAAATAAAAATTGTAAATAAAAAAAACTAATGTAGACTTTATAAACTATCATAATCCATAAACAATTAAACATAGGTAAAGCAAATTAGACAATTAATACACAACATATAAAAAATAGAAAATTAAATAAATGATAGAGCTTGGAGGTAAAGCTAACACAATCCATCCATAAGCACCATTAGTGATTCTCCTTGACAGAGTATAATGATTTGATATATTTTCTACTCTATCTTCTCTCTATTTTTATGCTAAGCTACGAATTTATGAAAAAGCAAAAAAAGAGCACCCGTTATTGATAACCAAACATACTAACATTATGAACTTCAATCATATCATATCCACATGCATAGCTTCCATTAGAAAAATAAATATGTTTTTGCTTGCATGAGAAATAATAATTTTGAATGGAATACAGAGACAGACACAATTAGTCAGACTTCAATCCTCAAGCAGAGCATCTCAAGATGCAGAATCTTGATATAAATAAGTACACATGTAAACATAATGTAGGCAGATGCTAAAATTTGAAAAATAAGGCCTAAGATTCAACAAGATACTAACACAACCAGGAATCAATTTGGTATCTAAAATGTAAACGTACAGAATATCTTAAGGCACAAGTTTCTTAATCATTTTGAAAAGCATAACATTTTCACGGTCACCTTCCAAACTTATCATTTAACAAGGACATGGTATCGACATCGGCTGAGAACCCTCTTTCATACATTACCTCCAAAAATGTCATTGCTTCGGAAATCTCATTTCTCCTCAACAAACTCTGGACAATAACGTTGTATAGACAACTATTAGGAGCACATCCACTTTTCTCCATTTTCACAAGCAAAAATTTAGCCTCTTCCAAGGATCCTTCTCGAAGAAGCGAACCAACAATCATAGTATATATTTGAACATCAGGTTGCAGGCCTTTAGAAGGAAGATCATTGAAAAGATCTCTTGCAACTTCAAGTTTTCCATTTTTGCATAATCCATCAATGAGAGTACCATATGCGAATATATTAAGAATAACGCCTTTTTCTTCCATTGCGTGTAGAAACGTAAGTGCTTTAGAAATCTCCTTGCTCTTGCACAAGCCTTCCAACAATATACTATATGTAAGTAAGCTAGGAAGTACTTGTCGAGCTTTCATATCTTTGAACAGCTTCCAGCCATCAACATACCTACCTTTATCAAATAATCCATGAATCATGGTATTATAGGTTATCGTATCACGCTTTAAACCTTTACGGGGCACTTCAAGAAAAAGACGCCAAGCTTCCTCAATCTTTCCATTCTTGCAATATCCATCGAACAATATATTATATGTACGTAAGTCAGGAAGTACTTGTCGAACATCCATATCTTTGAACAACTTCAAGCCATCAGCATATCTACCTTCATCAAATAATCCATGAATCATAGTATTGTAGGTTATCGTATTATGCTTTAAACCTTTACGGGGCACTTCAAGAAAAAGATGCCAAGCTTCCTCTATCTTTCCCTTCTTGCAATATCCATCCATCAAAATGTTATAGGTGATGATACAAGGTCTAAGACCCTTCTCAGCAATGGAATTAAACACTTCTTGGGCTTTACTCGTATTCCCTTCCAGACAATACCCTTCTATAAGGGAATTGTAAGTGATAATATCAGGACATACTTTTTGTTGCATCATATCTTCAAGAACAACCTCGGCGTCTCTCACCCTTCCTTCCTTGCAATATGCATCTATCAATATATTAAGAGTAATCTTATCCTTGGATATATTACGTTTGGTCATTTGATCTAATAGGGCTTCAACGTCCTTCCACCGACCAACATCACATAAGCCTTGGATAATCGAATTACACGTGAAAACATTAGGTGAATAGCCCTTGCTCGTCATTCGGGACAATAGCTGTAGAGCATCATCCATCATCCCACCCTTGCACAACCCATCAATCATTGCGGTGTATGCCTTGACATTGGGTTTCCATCTAGATTTTTCCAAAGTATGAAACAATTCAAAAGCAGGAATAATTTGCCCAGTTTTGCAGAGCCCATCAATCACAGTGAGAATCATAACATCATCAGGCTCGCAAATTTTCAAGACCAGAAGCTTTTTGAACAATTTCTCAGCTTCAGCAACCTTATCATCTAAAAAGTGACCCTTGAGCCGTGTGTTGAATGTGATGATATCAGGTTCGTAACCGCTCTTGAATATAATGCCCAGGATGGAATACCCTAAGTCTACCCTATTCAGAAGGCAGTAACAATTGATTGCAATGTTAAACGTGTACTCGTTTACAGGGACACTCATTTGACGCATTTTGTCGAACACAGAAAGTGCAACAGAGTAGTGTTTAATGTTGACAATCATACTCAAACAGTTTGTTGTACGCTTTAATAGAAGGCTGTGGCCGCATTCTTATGATTTCATGAAACAAGCAAATAGCATCATCTACATCTTTAATACTGCTGAAATCTACCCTGGGCTTAGGTGAACCTCGCCTATCTTTGGGATCCGAATCATTTGAATTCGAAGAGAAGAAAGAGAGTGGATGAGTAAAATTACCTAATTCATGAGAAGATTTAGCTGCAAATCGTGTTCGAATCAGGCGAATTGCAGAAGCAGCAGTCTTTCGGATCATCTTCTTTCAGCTGTCTTCAAATCCCTAGAAAGGGCAAACTTCAAAATCGGAATACGAGGGTTGGAAATTGCGTTGTTGGAATGGTAGAATCGTGCCATTGAAGTAGCGTTTTCAGGTACGTTAAGTTGCTTATAAATTCTCTCATGGTTTATAAATTGTACGAAAGTCCTTTATGATTTCTTAAATAAAGTTAGCTCTCACCATATATCTTTCCCATACTTCGACTGATGCTTTTATAGAAGCCGATATTAAAATAAAATAATTGATATTGTATTATCTTTTAAATGCAAAGGATATATTGATCTTTTTCATTGAAGAATGTTTTGTCAATAAAAATTGATAGGTTTATTAAATAAAATTGTAGGATGGGTAACAATGCCTTTTCTTTCATTTTGGTCCTAGTCATGAGCAAGGAAATTATAATTTCCCAAAGAAGCACATTTGCAAAAATTGTTCGAAATTGATTTAAATATAAATGTGTAGATGTTAAAGTATAGTGTGTTCCCCGAGAATGCCAAAAGGGTGAGGCGGGGACGGGGGCATTCCCCATTCATGTCACAATGAAGCAAACGAGAAATATATGATCCGCGTCTTGCCCCATTCCCGCCAAGAGGGAATGATTTAACCCTGATTCCCCGGGAGACAAATTCGGGAATTTCCCGCCCTGCTGTCAAGTCTAGTCCACCCTAATATCATGTAAAAAAATCAATTCCAAATCATGAAAATATATATAAATTTGACAAAATTTTGTAAGAGAGTGTCTCACAACAAGTTAGCACAAATTATGGAATTTTTTTTAAGGACTGTAACTTTTGGGATTGACAAAATGAGGACCATAACTTTTTGGACTGACAATTTAAGGACAATAACTTTAAAACTGGCGAATTAGGGTCAAATCAGTCAAAATCTTCACAAATCAGGCTTATTGGCCAGATTGAGCTGAAATTCGCCCCAATTTGACCTGAATTCGAGCTCAATTTTGGGCCTAATATGGGTTAATTTGTGCTGATTGAGCCTCAATTTACTATTTTTAAAAGTTATGGTCCTTAAATTGCCAACTCTGAAAGTTATTGTCCTCATTTTGCCAGCCCAAAAAGTTACAGTCTTGATGTTGGCAGTCTGAAAAGTTAGGGTCCTCTTTTGCCACCCTCACTAAGATATACCTTCCAAAATGTTAAACATCATTCCAAATTAGGCTTCGTTTTACCATGAAACGGTCTGACACAAAACTTGCTCTATAAATTTTAAGCGCATTATCAAATGGTGGTAAACACATTAAACTATAAGCCCCACTACCTATACCGTAGGTTATAGATTCGAGTCACCATTTTCCCATTAAAAAAAAACATAGATGAGCAATCATGAAGAAACAAATATAGTAATGCTAAACTTTTTTCCTTTTCTTGCAGTCAAGTCAAATGTTGCATGTATAATAGAAGCAGAATCCTGTATAATAGTAGAGTCCTCAGTTTGAATCTCATTAAACCTTGTGCAGCTATCTTCGTACCAGCTACATTCCTACAACATGACAGCACATACGGCTGTGGACCCTACGTCCCGACACTTGTAAACAGCAACAGCCTCAAGCAATTTTTACAGCTACCCATCGAGAACCCCTTAGTGCCATCTGGCATACGAGGGACGGGATTAGTTCTGCTTACACTAAACTTCTCATTACTCTCAGAAGCAGCTTCTGTAGCCACATACTCTGAGCTGCGTCCTCCACGTCCCTGTCCTTGTTTCTGTCCCTTCCCCTTCCCCTTACTCTTCCCATTCCCATTTCCATTCCCGTTGTAATTCCGCCCACCTCGTCCTTTGTGTGTTGCTGCTGCTGCTTCCATTATCTTCCCACTGAAGAATTAATTCTGAGTCTTGATTCAGAATAAGCATGCATTACAGATGAGCTTCCAGTTGTGTTTGGGATCTTTAACATGAAACTTTACGTAATCATGATCTATAGTATAAAGTAGGGTAACTCAACAACGTACGCCAATACTCCATGCAATGGTGGTTTGTGGCCTAGTTGTGAAGTTGAAGGAACTAATTGTCTAGGCTCATACAAAATGAACAGAAGTTTCTGGATTCAGTGCATTTTAAATCCCATCCAAAAAATGCAATCCATTCCTCCAAACAATGCCAATGGATTTGCAATTATGGATATCAAATTCATCAATATACTATGGAAAAATGCAGCCTAAGAATCTTCATAGACCTAAAAAGCTACATGCATCAAGTCTCTACTTATGAGTTATGACTATGTTTACTGTATTCCGACCTAACTAATAAAATTTGAAGCATGCTAGGAATTTTAGAACCCCACGTATAAAAGTAACACGAATTCCTAGAAAAAACGAGCAAACAGAAACTAGTTGATGAATATGAGTTTTACAGTCATGAAACTATCAATGAAAGTTTGTCCTAATCAATTCCCAATAACATAATTTACTTTGATACAGTTGTTTATATAATGTTTCCTAATTCTATTAAACTAATAACATGGGCTTGGCCCCTTTATTTTATTCTTCTTGGGATTGGTAGAGTATTTATTCAGTCCATTATCTTACTGATCTATAACAGATCCACCAGCCTTTATTCTCAATCGATTATATGCGTTTTTTAGCCCACGGATCCGTTCATATCATCCCTCCCCCCTTCAAGATTTTCCTTGTCCTAAAGGATACCTCTCCTTCATTTCATTAAGATTTTCCCAGGTTGCTTCGGAATTAGGTAAATCTTCCCATTCAATGAGAACGTCCCATCGAAATCGTCTACTTGGTGGTATTCTTTAGCAATAGCTGGTTAAAATTCCCCACCAAAATCGTCCACAAAAAGCAATAGAAACATACTTAAAGAAACAACTAAAGCAGATTTTAGAGGCATCTGTTTTGACTTTTGAGTCAGATACTTATGGTATATTATCAAGGTAAAATAGGATCAGAAACCCCCACAGCAGTAATCTTTTGGGAAGTGAATCTAAAATAAGAAACAAAAAATGGCAAATCAAGGACTATGTAAGGAGTTGACTGTGGGAAAGAATAAATATCTCCATAATAAGGTAAAATCTATAAAGTAGCTATTCTTCAAACATACTTTCTGCAGTGGCACAGAGCTGCCTGTGAACCTAGTGAGCCTACCTCAACCTTTGGTTAACTGAACATAATTTATGATGAACACAGAGATGTATAATCTGATAACTTGCCAATTTTTTAGAGTATCAATAAATGGGCGATGATTACTTACATTAACAGGATTCATGGAAGGCCCTGTATAGCTGGAACCTCCAATTACAAAAGTAACAATTGACATAGCTATCAACCAGTTCTTTATAAGAATGCTGTTAGGCCCCTTGATGATAATGAGGAGAACATCAAAGGTGATCATGAAAGTCAAAACCCCCTCAGCAATTGCTCCAGTGTGAAAATCAACCTTTAAAGAAGGACCCCCGAGCATGTGTTTGTACTGCACCGGCATCACCTCCATGATTGCAAGCACACCACCAACTGCGCCAGCAGCCCATCCAACAATCTTATTTTTTCATGAAGATATAAAGGAAAAGGGAAAGGACACAATTCATTGCCCATCGATAAATATTGACAAAAATCAATATGTACATTTCATCATGCTTGAAAGATTGGAACTAGGTAACAAGTGTTAAATTCAAAAGAAACAAAAGGCCTTGAATAGGCATTGAACTATGATTTGAATTAAATGGATCTACAAAAAGAGTTACCAAATACCTAGTGAAAAGTGAAAACAGCAGTTGAGTGGAGACATGGGCATGGTCATCAAAGAAGTATCGAGACTTAACAAACAGTATATAATTCCAGCATAGAAGAATTTACTAGTCAATTAAGGAGTAAAAGGGATATGGCCTGAGCAGGAAGGCGGTTGGCAGCAGAGACAAGGGAGTCAGGGCCACCGAGGCCGACGGCATATATACATTAAATTATTGCGTTCACATAATTCCAACTTAAATCCTTGCCCCCACAATCTTTGATACTGCTACAATTGCAAACAAAGAAAGATCTCTGGCAACTGATTGAAACTCGTTTTAATGTATAGTAAAAGCTGTAGAATGACTAACACTCTTATGGATAAATTTATAATGCATGTGACCCTGTAATTAATCAGTATAATTCTTTTGGCAAATGAACAAAAATGCGGTACGAGCATTTGATTTCTATATCAAGGCCGCCAATATTTATTTTCAATAAACATTCATACTGATTTTCAAAATAACTAAAAGTAGTATGTACTGCAGTTTCGAGCAGCAAACGAACTTTTAGAGTGTTCCTCCAATTGCCCTCATCTGTTAATTCAACAACCTACCAAGAAACCAATATAAATATAATATATGTATCAAATTTCAAAGAAAAGAAAACAAACTAAGTCAAAAAAAGGGGTGGGAGGGAGGAGGAGGATGGAAAATTCAATTATAAAAGCAGAAGAAATATACTACTACTTTCTCTGCTAAATCAATGAATTCACACTCTTCATATGCATGAAACTACAAGAAAGTATCAATTGCACAGGTTAAGGAAATGAGTTATTTTACAAAGAATCAACACAAACAAAAGCATCACAATCAGCTGATGGCCAATGTATTCAACACATTAATCACTACAGCATTCGAAAAGTAGCAATAGAGTTTTCCATAGCAGAGGGTCGACAAACAAGCCCCAAGCCTGTCAGGCCATGTGAAATTAGACAACACATACTCCATTCCAATAGCAAAACTACTCTGCATTCAATCCAAAAAGTTTCAAGCAGAGCATCTCAAGATGCAGAATCTTGTGATAGAATGCCCAAAGTCTACCCTATTCAATTGATTGCAATGCTAAACGTGTAATCGTTTACAGGGACACTCATTTGACGCATTTTGTCGAACACAGAAAGTGCAACAGAGTAGTGTTTCATGTTGACAATCACACCCAACAGTAATAGAAGGCTGTGAAACAAGCAAATAGCATCATCTATATCATTAATACTGCTGAAATCTACCCTGGGCTTAGGTGAATCATATGAATCCGAAGAGAAGAAACAGAGTGGATGAGTAAAATTACCTAATTCATGAAAAAATTTAGCTGCAAATCGTGTTCGAATCAGGCGAATTGCAGAAGAAGCAGTGTTTCGGCTCATCTCCTTTCAGCTGTCTTCAAATCCCTAGAAAGGGCAAACTTTAAAATCGAATATGAGGGTTGGAAAGTTGGAATGGTAGAATCGTGTTATTGAAGTAGCGTTATCAGGTCATCAATTACGTAAAGTTGCTTATCACAATCTATAAAATAAAATTTTATTTCAGTTCTATACTTTATTTTTTGTAAAATCAAAACTGAATTTCATTTATTAATTATATATTTTATTTTCAGTTACTAAGATGTTATTAATCATTAATAAAAAAGAAAAAGAAAAATAGTGAGTTTCACATTTTATTTGGGTTAATTGCACGAAAACAGATTAAAATATTGCGCGAAATTCTCTCATGATTTATAAATTGTACGAAAGTACCTTATGATTTATTAGATAAAGTTAATTCTCACTTTTTTTCAAAAATAATTTAATAATTTTATCTGATTTCTTTAATTTTAGTATCTTTTTTATTCAAATATTGAAGTCTTGAGAATATAATATAAAATGAAATAATATAATGGGAAATGGAAAAATAGATCAACTCGGTAACTCATTCTAAACTTAAAAAAAAGAGTGAACTAACTTTCTTTAATAAAGGATTAATTGCAAAAGAAATATATATAATGAAATAATATAATGGGCCAGTTACTAAGAAGTACAAATTAGGTAGTGTGATTGCATTCCAATACAATGGAAAAAGTCAATTGCATGTCAATACAATTTATTGGATGAAAAAGTCAAAACTACCCCTAAGTTGTGGAGTAAACACTGTAGCTTGCTTGGACATAAAGTTTGTGCAGCAATTAATTTTTTAAGATTCTTGGCACGAAAAACGAGATAGAAGTGTTGAACAATTATATAACTAGTTGCACAACAAGTCAAATTATATTGAACCGGGCGTTGACACTGTAGCTTGCTTGGACATAAAGTTTGTGCAGGAATTAATTTTTTAAGACGCTTGGAATGAAAAACGAGACAGAAGTGTTGAACAACTATATAATTAGTTGCACAACAATGAAAATTATTGCAACACAAACCATCTCATTATCAAGACAAACTATCATAAATAAATAACATTGAATCACAGAATATTACATATTAGTATAATTAGTTGCATAACGCACGAAAATATTACAAACTACAATAATTAGTTGAACAATGCCGAGAATTAATTACAAAGTGTGTGAGATATCGTCTGATAAGAATCAAAGAATGAGATAACCAGTATATAAAAATACATGAATATGCAAAATTACATGATCAATTGAACGAAATATTGAACATACTACATCCATATTCATCCAAAAACAGTCTCAATTTCTAGAAACGAGAGTCTTTTCATTCGCTCTTTATCCTTCAAGTTTATCTTATTGGCCATCAATTGACGTTCCATTATCGATGAACAAATCCACCTCCTTTGACCTCAATAACCCACCAATTCCAAAAAACTGAAACAAAAAAACACACACACAAAAAAAAAAAAGAAAAGAAAAGAAAAGAAAGCAACGACGCCTCATTCAACAAAAAAGTCAGAATCACCAATTTCAAAAATCAAACTCTCTTCTCAAAATATAACTCATTCAACAAAAAACTGATACAAAAATTCGATATAGAATTGAGCAAGAAATATAACAAATTTCAAGAATCACACTCTCTAGATCTCAATTCTTCAAAATTAATCCAACCATTAAACACATCGAGTGCAAAAATATAAACTTAGATTTATTTACAATCTAACCTCTGCAACCTGTTGTTCATCGATCTGAATTATGAAAAAAAAGATTACCAGTATATGTGTGACAAAAATAATTGTACCGCAACAATAAATGATTGGGCCACACCAATAAAGTTGAATAACAACGCAGATCCGAACGAAACACCACCACCATAACCAATTTCCACCACCGCGTCTCCGTTGCCGCGAAACACCGCCGCCGCCGCCCATCACCGCGCCATCGCGACTCCCACAGATCCGCAGCCATCGCCGCTGCACATCTTCAACAGCAGCAGCGTCACCGCCGCTGACAGACCCAGCGCCGTCGCGTCACGACAATCCCAGCAATCGTCGCGATTTATCTTCATCGCCGGAAGCTTAGCGTC
This sequence comes from Paraleonurus japonicus, assembly GCA_030762865.1. NCBI lineage: Eukaryota > Viridiplantae > Streptophyta > Magnoliopsida > Lamiales > Lamiaceae > Paraleonurus > Paraleonurus japonicus. The sequence continues at coordinate 32,056,219 of CM061059.1, read as the reverse complement.
GACGCTGGCATGGAGGGGCTTGAGGAAGAAGATTTAGTGTTTGTATGTGTCAACAAAATATATTAAAAATATCAAGCCATAGTAGCTTGAGGAAGAAGATTTAGACAATTGCAGCAAAAGTCAATTTGATGGGACGACAATTATTTAATAATGCAAACTTGGAGGGAGGGAGATCAAGGGTTATTTTTGTCCAACAAAATGTGGTAATTGTATCTACTTGCAATAATGAATAGTGTTTGTATGTGTCAACAATTTGGGTATACTAATTTGTACTAAATAGTAATATTTTCTATATATATTATCATCATCTTTAGGATTTTTATTAATTACAAAATATATTTTTTTTATAATTTAATACACCAACTTTTTAACTTTTGTATTTTAATATAATTTTCCGGCTATAATTAAATAATGTTACTGTCGGAGATACCATATTGATCATGTTCACGTATATGACAATAAATAAAAAAAAATTAAATAAAAGAACGTCATTTTAAAACGATCGACTTTAACTTTAGAAACATAAATGAAAGCCACATAATTTAATTATTATCGAAAAAACAGGTGTTTCAAATTACAAAACTTAACAAGGTTAGTTAGAGAATTGTAAAGAAAAAAAGATGTGATAATTGATAAAAATCCTGATGATTTTTATTTTTATTTTGCAATTGATCCTAATAAACCATGAGGGGTTTTGTGTAATTTCCAAACAACTAACAAATTTCGTGCAATATTTTCAAATGTGAGGTAACTTTGTGCAACTAACCCCATTTTATTTTAGTTTTATTCAGAATTAGCTGGCCACAATATGTTTGCTAATGAATTTTCTAAACACCTTTAAGAATGGAAGAAATTTTGTTGTCTTTTTCACTTTAATAATATTAGTTGTGTATAATGAAATGTGACACTAGTTTTAATTAAAATTTGTTAGCTAATATAATTAAATAATACTCTCTCCTTTCACTAAAAGTATGTTCATTCTATTTGTGAAAACTATAGTTTTATTATCACTCTCCAACCATCACTCTATTATTCAAAAAAAAAAAACCATCACTTAATTATTCAAAATGTCATTGTCTTTACACTCACTAATATTTACTTTATTAATAATAGACCCCACAATACCCCACAAAATTTGTGTCCAGCCATGTGACCATAGTTTTAATGGACGGAGAGAGTATTAATTTATCATTGTTACAAAATAGTTTTTTGTGCCCAATTGTATCATGCAACTGGTGTGCTAGAGAGTCACTCATTTTATTAATGTCCATGAATGATCAATCAGAGTTTGAATTGTCAAACTAGAAAAAATTAGGTGATATCATATAACTTAATATATACTAATATAACTTAATATATACTAAAAAGACGTTTGTTACAAGTTTTCAATTAGAATGAAAATATATTTTTATCTTTATGTCTCCTGATATATTGGAGAAAGAAATGTCTCTATTGTAGTTAGCTTAGTGGTGGTGGTGGAAGAGAATTATTGAGGAGAGGTGATTGTAGGAGGGAAAAAAGTTATTAAAATGACACTATTTTTAGGAGGAAAAATAATGTCATTAATCATCTTTTGTTCTCTTTAACTAGAGGTGGCAAACAGATTTAGTGGGCCAGGTCAGGCCGGCCCGTGAACTGATCAGGCCTACAAAATGGAAGCCCAGCCTGGCCCTGTACAGGCTAACCTAGCCCATTAATTATTATTATTTTTTAAAACAATTGTATCAAATAAAAATTATAAATGAAAAAAAACTAATGTAGACTTTATAAACTATCATAATTCATGCGTCCATAAACAATTGCTTTAAAAAAAAATCCATAAACAATTAAACATTAATTCATTACAAAATTCATCACACTCATCATCAAAATCATCCCCAAAATTTGATTTAAAATTCATTTACTCGATATGGCCTAAATTAATAGAATTATATAATTAATACAAGACATATAGAAAATAGAAAATTAAATAAATGAGACAGCTTACCATTAGTAAATTGGATACAACATCTATTTTTTAAAATTCCAAATTAACCAATAAAACAAATTTAAATTTCAACATCAATAATTTATTAAGAAAAATATTAAAGTCATATCTTCAAGTATTTTGTTTCAATTGGTATTTAGCACAATAAAAGGAACGAATAACTATTGTACCAATAAAACAAATTTAAATTTCAACATCAATAATTTATTAAGAAAAATATTAAAGTCATATCTTCAAGTATTTTGTTTCAATTGGTATTTAGCACAATAAAAGGATCGAATAACTATTGTTGCAAGTAATAAAAAGAGGGAAAAAGTACAATTAGCACCCTAAACTATTGTTTTAGATACAAATAGACCCTTAAAGTATATTTGGGCTCAAATAAGCACTCAAACTTTAGTTTTTGGAACAAAGAGACTCTTAAATAATTTTACTAATTTTAAACTTAACGATAAAATATTGATTTGATAAATAAAAAAGAAAAAAATATTAATTTCTCATGCTAATCACATTACATTGTTAAAAACGAATCAAGTCAATTTGACAATACACCTAACAAAATTAATGAGTAACATAAATTATTAATATTTTACCAGAGACTTTTTGTAAGGACATTGACGACAAGATGAACAACTAATCTTGGTACCTATTTTAGATAGTTTTCCAGAAGTCTTTGTTGTCAATTCATTCCTACTTCTGATCCTTTACTTTTTGGCCTATCCAAGGATGAAAATATTGCTATCACAATAAATATCGCAAGATTAATTTTACGGATATATCGCAGGATACATCGATATCACATATCGATATCGCAAAAAATTGAAAAAAATGATGAAAATTTTATTAAAAATTTAGAAATTGAACAAGATATATCATAAATTATTATAACATATTATTATGCACATATTCTATTCAAATTTACAATAAAATTGTATGTTTAAAGCAATCATATGATTAATAGATTATATAAATATTATCTGACGCAAAATAATTGACAACATAATACATAATGCAATATAAAATGATTAAATATACATAATAAAATACAATTAAATCAAAATGAAGACCTATGAGGTTCAAATATAATAGTAGAAATATCCTTTTTGTCCAAACAATATTGATGTCACCTCTTCAAAATACCATTTGAGTAATTGATATACTTAGTAATGCAAGTAGTTTTCTCCAATATAATTGAAATAGTCTTAATTTAAAATGAAAATAATTAAAATTAATATGATTAGAGTGTGTATCCTGTGAACCAAATTTCACGGTGACTTGATCCACATTGAAAGAATAGAGCAATCTACCTTTCAGTTATCTGACTAATACCCTTTAGTAATATAGGTAATGCCCTTCAGTTATCATGACTGATACCCTTTAGTAATATAGGTAATACCCTTCATTTATCACGGCTGATACTCTTTAGTAATATAGGACATACTCTTCAGTTATCATGACTAATAACCTTTTGTAATATAGGTCACTGTTCAGTTATTACAACTGACACTCTTTAAAATGGATCAAGTTCATAATAGACTTTGCCATATAATTAAAGATGTGAAGAGAGTCTCAATTTCAAACTGTGAATATGCATTTATAATATTTTTATAGATCAATATATCATATAAAAAATTTAAAAGAAGAAATTCAACTGAAATAATAATTGAAAATTAAAATTATTCACTAAAGTTGAGAATCTTGCAATCTTATACATTAAAATTGATTGATATGACCATAACAATATATATTTTATGTTAAAAATAATAAAAACCAAAAAAAAAAAAATTTATAAAAAAATTGCGATTTTTTACGGATATTGCGATATTTCGCGATATTTCCACAATATCAAGGAAAAATTACACTACGACTGACCGATATCGATATTGATATCGATATTTTACGATATTTCCACGATATCCGGGAAAAAATACATTACCCCCTAATATTCATATCTCAAACTCATTTTTTGCGATATATCCACGATATTTTGCGATATTTACATCCTTGAGCCTACCGGGTATATGATTAGCGTGAAAAATCGATTTTTTTTTTATCAAATCAATATTTTATCATTGAATTCCCCGTCAAAAAAATATTTTATCATTGAATTTAAAATTAATAAAATTATTTAAAGGAGATAGGTCAATGGGCAGTCAATCCGTCAAACCCGTTAGATAATTTTTTTAAAAGGGCCTCTTTGTTCTAAACATAAAAGTTTGAGGGCTTATTTGAGCCCAAATATATTTTAAGGGTCTAATCGGCTCGGATTTTTTCGGTCTATATTTTTTCGGCCCAACCCATATAATTTTTTAGGCGAGCCGTGCCTAAATTGTCGGCTCTATCTTTGACCATCATAATTATCTTATACGTATTCTTATTCCCATTTTTTTTAACTACACGTCCCCTAAGTTCATGAGTTAATACCGTCCCCCCAAAAAAAATAAAATAAAGAGTTAATTTGACTTGAAATGTTGAACAACTATCACGAGATAATTTTATAAATGGTCTTGTAACTTTGCTCAAATTCAGATTTGTTCTTTTTTCTTTTTATTTTATTAATTGTGGTCCTTTTGATATCAAAATAGGTCATTTAAGCCTGGTAATTCAATATTTGGCCGGAAAATGACCGAAAATCTGTAGTAGCATACAAAATGACACGAAAATATATCAAAATAACGGGCTCGACAAGAGAAAAAGAAACTTATAGTCCTCGACCCTCCCCTCATCGTAAAACACTCGAAATTAGTGATGAAAATTTACAAAGTTTATGATATTAAAATTACAATTTACGAGGAAGGTGTAATTGAAATTTAAAATTAATTGAGGGCTTTGCTTCTTGGATGAGTGACGATTCAAATGAGACTTGACACGACGTGATAAGAATACAAAATTAGGGCAATTTTCCGGTGAAAAGGATCAAAATTAATACCAAAAGGATCAAATTTGATAAATTAAAAAGAGAAAGAACTAAAGTTGGATTCAAGTAAAATTACAGGACCTTTTGTGATTTTTTCTCCATCTATCACAGTAGCCACCATCTTTCCCATACTTCGACTGATGCTTTTATAGAAACCAATATCAAAATATAAATGATATTTTATTATCTTTTAAATGCAAAGGATATATTGATCTTTTTCAGTGAAGAATGTTTTGTCAATAAAAATTGATAGGTGTATTAAATAAAAGGGATTAAACTTTTGTATGCTCAGTAACTTGACATAATTTTAAATTTGGTCCCGACCTTTTACACTTTTTGATTTTGGTCCTATAAGTTTAGAAAAAATTTGATTTTCGTCCTTTTACCTACAATAGCAGGTCACCCGCCACGTGGAATTTTTTTTGGCTTATTTATTTTGTTTTTATATTTTTTATCAATTAAATACCTTATTTCTATATATCAATTAGAATAATATTATTTATAACATAAAAATCTAATAAAACTATAAAATCATTCATTTATTTATAAAACTAAAACTAGTTAAATAATATATAAAAAATATTTTAATAAATAATAAATCAAATAATTGAACTTAAAAAATCTAATAATAAAATTATAATTGTAACACCATTCATTTATTTATAAAACTGAAACTAGTTAAATAAAATACAAAAAATATTTTAATAAATAAAAAATTTAATAATTAAACTTAAAAAATCTAATAATAAAATTATAAATTTAACACAATCTGAAACTAGTTAAATAAAATATAAAAAATATTTTAATAAATAAAAAATTAAATAATTAAACTTAGAAAATCTAAAAATAAAATAAACTTTTAAACCTTAAAATTTCTAAAATAAAAACCACAAAATTTAAAAGAATGCGAGATAATAAGTAAAAAATTAATTTTTATCATCAAATAAATTAGGAAATTATATTTAGAAAATTAACAAATATCTATAATTTTTGTCCGAATTAATTTTTCTCTTCATCCCCACAACAGATTAGATTAAGATTAAGAATATTTGTTAATTTTCTAAATATAATTTTCTAATTGATTTGATGAGAAAAATTAATTTTTGTTAATATGACTTTTGAAGGATTTTTTTAAATCGTTTACTTATTATTTTGCATTCTTTTAAATTTTGTGTTTTTTATTTTTAGAAATTTTAAGATTTAAATGTTTACTTTATTATTAGATTTTTTAAGTTTAATTATTAAATTTTTATCTATTAAAATATTTTTTGTATTTTATTTAACTAGTTTCAGTTTTATAAATAAATGAATGGTGTTAAAATTATAATTTTATTATTAGATTTTTTAAGTTTAATTATCAAATTTTTTATTTATTAAAATATTTTTTGTATTTTATTTAACTAGTTTCAGTTTTATAAATAAATGAATGGTATTACAATTATAATTTTATTATTAGATTTTTTAAGTTCAATTATTTAATTTATTATTCATTAAAATAATTTTTATATTTTATTTAACTAGTTTCAGTTTTATAAATAAATTAATGGTTTTATAGTTTTATTAGATTTTTATGTTATAAATAATATTATTCTAATTGATAAATAGAAATAAGGTATTTAATTGATAAAAAATATAAAAACAAAATGAAAAGGCCAAAAGAAATTCCACGTGGCGGGTGACCTGTTTGTTGACCTGCTATCGTAGGTAAAAGGACGAAAATCAAATTTTTTGTAAACTTATAGGACCAAAATCAAAAAGTGTAAAAGGTCGGGACCAAACTCAAAATCATGTCAAGTTACTGGGCATACAAAACTTTAATCCCTAAATAAAATTGTAGGATAGATAACAATGCCTTTTCTTTCATTTTGGTCTTAGTCATGAGCAAGGAAATTATAATTTCCCAAAGAAGCACATCTGCAAAAATTGTTCGAAATTGATTTAAATGATAAACATGTAGATGTCAAAGTATGGCGTGTTCCCTAGGAATGCCAAAGACCCTATATTACACGTTGGAATTCAAATTCAAAGTATGAAGCAATTCAAAAGCAGGAATAATTTGTCCAGTTTTGCAGAGCCCATTAATCACAGTAAGAATCATAACATCATTAGGCTCGCAAATTTTCAAGACCAAAAGCTTTTTGAACAATTTCTCAGCTTCAGCACCCTTATCATCTAGAATGCCCAAAGTCTACCTTATACAGAAGGCAGTAGCAATTGATTGCAATGCTAAACGTGTAACCGTTTACAGGGACACTCATTTGACGCATTTTGTCGAACACAGAAAGTGCAACAGAGTAGTGTTTCATGTTGACAATCATACCCAACAGTAATAGAAGGCTGTGAAACAAGCAAATAGCATCATCTATATCATTAATACTGCTGAAATCATATGAATCCGAAGCGAAGAAACAGAGTGGATGAGTAAAATTACCTAAATCATGAGAAGATTTTCGTTTTCGAATCAGGTGAATTGCAGAAGCAGTTGTGTTTCGGCTCATCTTCTTTCAGCTTTCTTCAAATCTGAAATTCAAAATCGAATGTGAGGGTTGGAATGGTAGAATCTATAAAAAAAAAAAAAAAAAAAAAGAACTAACAATCTTTAATAGAGGGTTCTTTGTTAAAAAAAATTAAAAAAATCATCATCTTTAAAATTTTACTACAACATATTTTTTTTTTCTTTATAATTTGATACACCAAATTTTCAAATTTTGCATTTTAAAATATTTCATCATTTTCCGGCAACAATATTAAATGATGTGATTATGAGAGATATCACATAAATCATGTCCACGTATATGTCAATAAATTAAATCAATTTTTTAAAACAGAAGAATGTCATTTTAAAACGATTTTAATCTTAGAAACATAAGTTAAAGTTCTAAAAACAAAACTTATCCCTAAATTGCACAAAAATACAATTACATTTTATTTGTTCACATATACATGGAAATCTCTACGGTATTTTTGAAAGTCACATGACATAACTGTTGTCCAATAAAAGTAAGACTTTTTAATTGCATAATTTAAAAAAGTTGTGTACATGCAGAATTACAAAGAAAAAAAATGTGGTAATTGTTAAAAATTCTAAAACTAATGATTTTTTTTTTCAATTAACCCGTAAATAAACCATGAGGGTTTTTGTGTAATTTCCAAACAACAGAAAAATTTTGCACAATATTTTCAAACTATGAGACTTTTTTATCTTAGTTTTATTCAGAACTACATGAATCTTCCGCGTATTATCAACCGCAAACTCACAGTTCATGAAGGTGTGCCAAATTGACTCACACAACACACACCATTTATTATCAACCGCCTTTTTCATCATTCGTGTAGTGCCAGATGAGTTTATCATCAATCGCATTCGGCGAAATTGGTGTTTGAAGAACACGAACAACATCGTGAGGGGTAAAAACATCTTCTACTAAATTTCTATTCCACAGTACTCTTGTTCTCCCTCATCCATGTGGAATGCTCGTTCTACTCTATCCCCTTGTACTTATTTATTATTTTTTTAAATTATATTTTGTCAATTATACAAAAAATATATATAATTTATAAATATTTAATTATGTAAAATATTTAAATTACAATTCACGTCCTCGCCCCATCCCCGGCAATGGGGAATGATTTATACCCAACCTCACGGGGACAAATTCAAAAATTCTTCACCCGTTCGGGACAGGTCTACGCGGGGATTCCCGACCTGTTGCCAAGCCTAGTCCACCTTGATGTCATGTAAGAAAATCAATTCCAAATCATGGAAATATACATATAAATTTGACAAAAAATTATTCGAAAGGGTTTTACAATGAGACCGTTCACAAACTAACACAAATTTGAATGGTGTTGGTAGTGTAACATGTTGAGTATTAAAATGAAAGCTATGTGCATAAGAACATGTTTACTAATTAAGGGAATACACTTTTCAGAGATTCTAGATAAAAACCATTGTCTGTAAACTGGGTATTTCAAGAAACGAAATATGTGGTGTGAAACTAGTCAAGTTATGGTTCTAACCCCATTGGTCTCATGCAATCTGGAATTTTATTTTATTTGTTATCATGAATTTTTAGAAAAAGTGTGGCAAACTGCGACGTTTTTTTATGTATCTTGATTTTTTAGGAAAAATCGGTTGATGCACAACTTTTAGAAATTTATATTCAAATACTATATGGTGTTGGCTATAACTCAACATATACTCGGAAGACGCTTGTTACAAGTTTTTAATGAGAATGAGAACGAAAATATTTTTTTATCTTTATGTCCCCTAATATATTGGAAAAAGAAATGGCTCTATGATAGTTATAGAATTAATATTGTTCTTTAATTTTGAAAAAAATGAGAGAAAAAAAGTTTATTGGTGGTGGTGGAAGATAATGATTGAGGAGATATAATTATAGGAGGGGAAAAAGTTAATCAAAATAATATTATTTTTAAAAAGAAAAAATAGTGTCCTTAATCATCTTTTGTTCTCTTTAATTAGAGATGCAAACAGATTTCGTGGGACGGGTTGGGCCGGCCTGATCGGGCCTACAAAATAGAAGTCCAACTTTATACACTTAAATAAATTATAATTCTTAATTAAGCAATAAAATGACCTTCTTTTTCATATCAAAATTCAAATGTAATATTTTGAATTTTATTTTTCATCAATTAAATTAAAGTAAAAAAATTCAACATTCAATTCAAATTATTTAAAAAAATTATTAAAATATAATTCACTTAATTTTAAATGTGTTAGTTATATTAATAGATTATGTATTACAAATTTTCATAAATTTAAAATTTTAATGACAGTTTAATTTCTGAATTTTAATTTTTATTTATTACTTTAAATGTAATTTAAAATTTAAATTAATTTCAAATATTTTGATTTTTTTAAAGTTTTATGTATATTTTCTGATGTGGACGCTTACTGGGACGATGACAGTACGTTACATCAGCTTTGGGGCAAGGATAAACTGCCCATGAGCTCGAATTGAAAAAAAAAAAAAAAAAAAAAAATTAAATTGGATTTTTTTTTAACAAGATTAAAAAGTTTAGATTAAATTGCAATTTGTAAAAAAGTAGTGATTTTATTTACAATTAAGCCCTATTTTTATGCTAAGCTACGAATTTATGAAAAAGCAAAAAAAGAGCACCAGTTATTGATAACCAAACATACTAACATTATGAACATCAATCATATCCACATAGCTTCCATTATAGCAATTAGAAAAATAAGTATGTTTTTGCTTGCATGAGAAATAATAAATTTGAATGGAATCATATGCAAAACTCTATGCTGATTAAGGCCAAAACTTGCTCATCAATTATAGGTGTGTCACATCCCCTTTTCCTGTTTTAGACACAAACTAATGTAGACTTTATAAACTATCATAATTCATAAATCCATAAACAATTAAACATTAGGTAAAGCAAATTATACAATTAATACACAACATATAAAAAACAGAAAATTAAATAAATGATACAGCTTAGAGGTAAAGCAAACACAATCCAAACTCTTCATATGCATGAAACTACAAGAAAATATCAATTGCACAGGTTAAGAAAATGTGTTATTTTACAAAGTATCAGCACAAACAAAAGCATCACAATCAGCTGATAAGAAATGTATTAAACACATTAATCACTACCACATTCGAGCAAAGTATTCAACACATTACAGAGATATAATTTACCCCCTTCAAGAGTGCGTTTGAAATTAAAAACCATTCAGGGTCAGGCAGACAAGAAGTCCTCCCCACTGCATAGGCTCATGTGGTATTATTTTAGGGGAAAAGCAAAAAAAGAGCACCAGATATTGATAATCAAACATACTAACATTATGAACTTCAATCATATCCACATAGCTTCCATTATAGCAATTAGAAAAATAAAAATGTTTTTGCTTGCATGAGAAATAATATATTTGAATGGAATCATATGCAAAACAAGTAATGTGAAGAAATAATGATAAACAGAGATGTTTCAAATGAAGAAGAAATATCGAGTGAAGTATACCTTCGGAATTAACTCGTTGAGGATAAACCGATGTCTTAACAGTACTTGTCTCAATTTTCCAGTCCACACATGCATATAATATGTTAAATGGAAGAAGAGAGCATACACAAGGTTCTATTCTCTTAGCGAAGCCAACAAAAATTGAGGGGTGGGAAAATAAAATTATTTAATTTATTTAATGATTTAGGTAAAATATTAAAGCATATCAAGTACACATGCAAACATAATGTAGGCAGATGCTAAAATTTGAAAAATAAGGCCTAAGATTCAACAAGATACTTAACACAACCACAAATCAGTTTGGTATCTAAAATGTAAACGTACAGAATATCTTAGGGCACAAGTTTCTTAATCATTTCGAATAGCATAACATTTTCACGGTCACCTTCCAGCTCATCAATTAACAAGGACATGGTATCGACATCGGCTGAGAACCCTCTTTCATACATTTCCTCCAAGAATGGCATTGCTTCGGAAATCTCATTTCTCCTCAACAAACTCCGGACAATAACGTTGTATAGACAACTATCAGGGGCACAACCACTTTTCTCCATTTTCACAAGCAAAAGTTTCGCCTCTTCCAAGGATCCTTCTCGAAGAAGCGAACCAACAATCGTAGTATATATTTGAACATTAGGTTGCAGGCCTTTAGAAGGTAGTTCATTTAAAAGATCTCCTGCAACTTCAAGTTTTCCATTTTTGCATAATCCATCAATGAGAGTACCATATGCAACTATATCAGGAATAATGCGTTTTTCTTCCATTGAGCGTAGAAATGTAAGTGCTTTAGAAATCTCCTTACTCTTGCACAAGCCATCCAACAATATACTATATGTATGTAAGTCAGGAAGAACTTGTCGAGCTTCCATATCTTTGAACAGCTTCCAGCCATGAGCATATCTACCTTCATCAAATAATCCATGAATCATGGTACTGTAGGTTATCGTATCACGCTTTAAACCTTTACGGGGCACTTCAAGAAAAAGACGCCAAGCTTCCTCTATCTTTCCATTCTTGCAATATCCATCTATCAAAATGTTATAGGTGATGATAGAAGGTCTATGACCCTTCTCATCAATGGAATTAAACACTTCTTTGGCTTTACTTGTATTCCCTTCTAGACAATACCCTTCTATAAGGGAATTGTACGTGATTATATCAGGACATACTTTTTGTTGCATCATATCTTCAAGAACAACCTCGGCGTCTCTCACCCTTCCTTCCTTGCAATATGCATCTACCAATATATTGAAAGTAATCACATTCTTGGATATATTATGATTGGTCATTTGATCTAATAGGGCTTCAATGTCCTTCCACCGACCAACATCACATAAGCCTTGGATAATCGAATTACACGTGACAACATTAGGTGAATAGCCCTTGCTCGTCATTCGGGACATAAGCTGTAGAGCATCATCCACCATCCCACCCTTGCACAACCCATCAATCATTGCGCTATACGCCATGACATTGGGTTTCCATCTAGATTTTTCCAAAGTATGAAGCAATTCAAAAGCAGAAATAATTGGCCCAGTTTTGCAGAGCCCATCAATCACAGTTAGAATCATAACATCATTAGGCTCACAAATTTTCAAGACCAAAAGCTTTTTGAACAATTTCTCAGCTTCAGCAACGTTATCATCTAAAAAGTGACCTTTGATGAGCGTGGTGAATGTCGTGACATTAGGTTCGTAACCGCTCTTGAATATAATGCCCAGGATAGAATACCCTAAGTCTACCCTATTCAGAAGGCAGTAGCAATTGATTGCAATGCTAAACGCGTACTCGTTTACAGGGACACTCATTTGACGCATTTTGTCGAACACAGAAAGTGCAACAGAGTAGTGTTTCATGTTGACAATCATACTCAACAGTTTGTTGTACACTTTAATAGAAGGCTGTGGCCGCATTCTTACGATATCATGAAACAAGCAAATAGCATCATCTATATCATTAATTTTGCTGAAATCTATTGTGGGGATACGCCAACCGCGCCTATCTTTGGGTCTTGAATCATTTGAATTCGAAGAGAAGAAACAGAGTGGATGAGTAAAATTACCTAATTCATGAGAAGATTTAGCTGCAAATCGTGTTCGAATCAGGCGAATTGCAGAAGCAGCAGTCTTTCGGCTCATCTTCTTTCAGCTGTTTTCAAAATCGAATACAGGGTAGGGTTGGAATGTGGCTTTGCGGCGTTGTAAAATCAAAACTGAGTTCCATTTATTAATTATATATTTTATTTTCAGTTACGAAAGTCCCTTACATTTATTTTTTCAAAAAAAATTACCCTCACGATTTATTAAATAAAGTTAATTCTCCCTTTCTTCAAAAATAATTTAATAATAATATCTGATTACTTTAATTTTCGTATCTTTTTTATTAAAATATTTTTTTTTGACGGGGTTTTTTATTAAAATATTGAAATCTTGAGAATATAATATAAAATAAAATAATATGATGGGAAATGGAAAAAATAGATTAAATCGTTAATTCATTCTTATATAAAAGAGTGAACTATCTTTTTTTTTCTTTTCGAAAAGAACTAACTATCTTCAATAAAGGGTTAATTTCAGAAAAAATATAAATCAAATTTTTATTAATTACAACATATATTTTTTTATAATTTGATATACCATCTTTTTAAATTTTACATTTTGATACATTTAATCATTTTTTGACAATTATTTAATGATAATATTGTCGGAGATACCATATTGATCATATCCATATGTATACCAACAAATAAGAGCAATTTTTTAAAATGAAAGATCGTCATTATAAAACAATTTTAACTTTAGAAACACTTTATAGTTGTTAAAACAAAACTTATCCTTAAATTGCACAGGAATACAATCACATTTAATTGTTGGAATATACGTGGAAATTTATGTTGCGTCTAAAAAATGTCAGTTGTTTCAAATTACAAAACGTAAAAAAGTTGGTTATAGAATTGCAAAGAAAAGAATATGTGATAATTAAAAAAAAACCCTGGTGATTTATATTTTATTTTGCAATTTAGTTTGTATAATTTCCAAACTACTAAAAATTTCTCGCAATACTTTCAAAAGTGAGAAAACTTCATGCAACTAACACCATTTTATTTTAGTTTTACTCATAATTAGTAGACTTTCCAAATACCTTTAAGAATGCAAGAAAATTTGTTTTCTTCTTCACTATAATAATAAGGTCTCTTCTTCCATCAAAATGAATGTAATATTAGTTTTAATTAAAATTTGTCAGCTGATATAACTAAATAGTACTCCCTTCTTTAATTAAAAGTATATTCATTTGTCTTATTTGTCCGTCCATTAAAAGTATGTTCATTTTATTTGTGGAAACAATTGTTTTATTATCACCCTCCAATCATCACTTAATTATTCAAAATGTTATTGATTTTACACTCACAAACATTTACTCTAGTAATAAATAGACCCCACAATACCCCACAAAATTTGTATCCAACCATGTGAGCATAGTTTTAATGGATGAAGAGAGTATTAATTTACCATTGTTCAAAAATAGTCCCTTGTGCCCAATTACATCGTGCAACTGATGAGCTAGAGAGTCACTCATTGTATTAATGTCCATGAATGATCAATCAGAGTTCGAATTGTCGAATTAGAAAATTAGGTGATATCATATAACTTAACATGTACTGGGAAGACGTTTGTTATAAGTTTTTAATGAGAATGAGAACGAAAATATTTTTTATCTTTATGTCCCCTAATATATTGGAAAAAGAAATGTCTCTATGATAGTTATAGAATTAGTATTGTGCTCTAATTTTGAAAAAAATAAGAGAGAAAAAAGCTTATTGGTGGTGGTGGAAGAGAATGATTGAAGAGATATAATTATAGGAGGGGGAAAAATAATCAAAATGACACTAATTTTAGGAGAAAAATTGGCACATTAATCATCTTTTGTTCTCTTTAACTAGAGGTGCAAACATATTTCGTGGGCGGGGTTAGGTCGAGCCGGTTCGTGAATAGATCAAGCCTACAAGATTGAGCCCGTTAATTATTTTTTTTAAAAAAAATTGTATCAAACAAAATTGTAAATTAAAAAAAAAAAAGAAAAAAAAAACTTAGGTAGACCATATAAACCATCAAAATTCATAAATCATAAACAATTAACATCAGTCAATTAAAAAATTCATCACACTTATCATTAAAATCATCCCGAAACTTTGATTCAAAATTCATTTACTCTATATGGCTTAAATTAATAGAATTAATTAATACACAACATATAGAAAATAGAAAATTAAATAAATGATACAACTTAGTATAATAAACACAATCCATAAGCACCATTAGTAAATTGGATATAACATCTCTTTTTTAAAATTTCAAATTAACCAATAAAACAGCTTTAAATTCTAACACCATTTATTAATTAAAGAAAAGATTAAAGTTATTTTGTTTCAATTGGTATTCAACACAACTAAAAAAAAATGAAACATATGAATTAGAATATACAGAGTAATGCTAAATTCAACACAAACCTTACCTATATATGACCAGCTACATTCCTACAACAACAGCCTCAAGCAATTTTTACAGCTATGGGCTTTCCTCGACCCATCGAGAACCCCTTAGTGCCATCTGGCATACGAGGGACGGGATTAGTTCTGCTTACATAAAACTTCTCATTACACTCAGAAGCAGCTTCTGTAGCCACTTACTCTGAGCTGCGTCCTCCCGTCCCTGTCCTTGTGCCTGTCCCTTCCCCTTCCCCTTACTCTTCCCGTTCCCATTCCCGTTGTAATTCCGCCCACCTCTCCTTTGTGTGTTGCTGCTGCTGCTTCCATTATCTTCCCACTGAAGAATTAATGAATAACTAATTCTGAGTCTTGATTCAGAATAGGCATGCATTAGAGATGAGCTTACAGTTGTGTTTGGGATCTTTAACATGAAACTTTAGGTAATCATGATCTATAGTATAAAGTAGGGTAACTCAACAACGTACGCCAATACTCGATGCAATGGTGGTTGTGAAGTTGAAGGAACTACTAATTGAAAGTGAGGTTTCAAATCCATTCCATCCAAACAATGCCAATGGATTTGCTATTACGGATTTCAAATTCATTAGTATACTATGATCCAAATGCAGCCTAAGAATTCTTTTCGGCAAAGACTCCTTCTTAGCTTTGACCGGCCTTCCCTAGTGACCTAAAAAGTTACATGTAGTTTTCTTGACAATATGCAGGCCCTTGTTTATGAGTTAAGACTATGTTTTATTGTATTCCTACGTAACGAACAAAATTTGAACCCCATGCATAAAAGTAACATGAATTCCTAGAATATGAGCAAATAGAAACTAGTTGATGAACATGAGTTTTTCAACTATGTATAAAATTTTTCCTAATCAGTTTCCCAATAACATAATTTACTTTGATATAAGACAAAGAACCTGAAGTGACCAGCTACATTCCTACAACAGCAACCTCAAGCAATTTTTACAGCTACCCATCGAGAACCCCTTATTGCCATCTGGCATACGAGGGACAGGATTTGTTTCTGTAGCCACGTCCCTGTCCTTGTTTCTGTCCCTTCCCCTTCCCCTTACTCCTCCCATTCACATGTCAAATGTCAAATCCTATAATTTTTACGTCTAGCATGCTATAAACTATTATACAGAGAAAGATGCACCCATATGACTTCAGAAAGACACAAACACATGTAGGACTGGATGGAAATTGTTGCAACTCTTCATCACATATGTAACATTTGTAGTTTTTTCTTAAAATTAGTCAATCGGTTGAGATTACGTGTTTCTTTCAAGTCACTTAAACCAATGCTACAACTAAAAGGCCACGAGGTAAAAGCAAGAATAATTAAAGGCATAAATAAGTGAGCAACACTTGTTTGACCCATCTATGAAATGGACTTAACACAAAACCTTATATATACGATCCATTTTGGGTTCGTTGGGTAGGATCAATGGACCTAAGATCGGTGAACCAGGTTCATACAAGTTTTTGTCTAAATCGCAATAGAACTTATAAAAGAGAAGAAGGAGGCAGAATTAGGTGAAA
Organism: Paraleonurus japonicus; assembly: GCA_030762865.1. Lineage (NCBI taxonomy): Eukaryota > Viridiplantae > Streptophyta > Magnoliopsida > Lamiales > Lamiaceae > Paraleonurus > Paraleonurus japonicus. The sequence continues at coordinate 32,039,266 of CM061059.1, read as the reverse complement.
ATTTGCGGTCATTTTCTTGAGGGGGAAAGGGTCCAGAGATTTCAAATCTTAATCTGTGGTAAAACTGTAAAAGACCATGTTTCAAGCAGTCTTAGTGCTCGTTTGGTTTCCCTCATTAATTATCCGGCAGACACGATTGACTTCATTTTAACACTTGTCAGCCCATGTTAACTCATTTATCATGCCCTAATCATGCAAACCAAACGAGCACTTATGAGATTAATTCAAGAGGAAGGTAAGCCTTTGATAACAAGAGCATACAGAAACTAGTTGATGAAAATGAGTTTTTCAATCATGAAACTATTTATAACATTTGTCCTAATCAATTTTTCAATTACAAAATTTACTTTGATATAAGACAAAGAACCTGAAGTGGCCTTACTTGTTGCTCATGAAACTGGGAATCAGATTGGAGAATTGAATCTTCCTAGTGATTCTCCTTGACACACTGCATTACAGAGTAGTTGTTTCATCTTTCCTGCCATTAGGATTACCTTCATTACCAACTGTCTTTGCTCTCACTTGTGTAGTTTATACTATGCAACAGACCTAGACGTATGATTCACAGTCACTTCAGTTCAAACGAATTATCAAAAGAAGCCATAAAACTCACTTAGGCTCCGTTTGTTTTGGGACTCACACAGATGGACTTAAAACTTTCCCGACCCCGTCCCATACGAGTTATTACTCTTCTCAATACAATTCACTTTTCTCCCATTCATCTATTTTCTTTCCTATTTTATTCTCACATAATATAATAAAATAATACAATATCAATTTATTAAATATTGATTTGACATAAAGTAAAATCTCATCCTACCAAAATCTCAAAACAAACACATACTTTTACTATTCATCAAAGATTTTACATCACATAGACTTAAAGTCATTACTTCCCACGCACACCTAAATTCCGAAACAAACGTAGCCTTAGCTAGGACTTAAGCCTGACTTATATTCAGCTCAATTAAATGTTGTTTAAATACAATTTAATTTATAATTAAACAAGTTTAAATATAAGTAATTTCAAACTAAGTTTAAACTTAATCTATCGAACTCAATTAATTTACAAAATTATCAATAAATAAAGATTTCTTTCTTCGTAAAAGAGAACATCTGACTTTTTTTTTTTTTTAAAGAAGAACAATTGAGATTACAATCTTATCCATGCTTGTATTTATGGAATTTAATTTAGACAAGTTGGATGATAAAAATATAAATTAGTTTGAAAACGATGGTTGAGCTGTTACTTGACATCATCTACAACTAAGTCCCAATGTTAAAGTTGTACCTTATTACACTATTAATATTACTAGGTAGTTGCCCGTTCATCGCACGAGTCTGTTGTAATTCCTTTTTTAGTTTTTAGCTGTATATATGAACACATACTCTCTCTGTCCCACATTAATTTTCACATTTTTTTTTTTTGTTTGTCCCACATTAGTTTTCACATTCCAAAAAAGGAAACCCCTTCTTAAACTCAACCCTCACAGTATTCATATATTTACACAATATGTCATTACTTTTTACACTCAATCCAACTACCTCCCTTACTTTAATAATAAAAGTTTACAAAATTACCCTTCAATACTCCATTCTTTACATTTTTTCTTAAAATGTGTGCCCAAATTAGTATGAAAACTAATCTGGGACAGAGTACTAATTTGGGACAGAGGGAGTATACATTAATAGATATATTATGACACCCACACAAAAAGAGAAGTTGTACAATTTTCATATGTAAATAGCTATCAACTGTGCAATTCATTGACTTTTTTTAAGATAAGTGAGGAAGTATTGTTTGGAATTGTCACATATATGAAATGTGATACTTTTATTTAATTTGTAATACTCAATTTTAAAAATTTCACAAAATATTATTTACACATTTAATCTCTACAATAATATTTTCCTATAGCAATTCATAAAATTTGGAAGTAAGTTTTGCAGCACATCCAAATAAAGTGTATCTCTGCATCAATATCATCCCCAATTAATTTC
>CM061059.1:32016578-32036765 GCA_030762865.1 Paraleonurus japonicus | reverse complement strand
GTAAGGAGTTGACTGTGGGAAAGAATAAATATCTCCATAATAAGGTAAAATCTATAAAGTAGCTATTCTTCAAACATACTTTCTGCAGTGGCACAGAGCTGCCTGTGAACCTAGTGAGCCTACCTCAACCTTTGGTTAACTGAACATAATTTATGATGAACACAGAGATGTATAATCTGATAACTTGCCAATTTTTTAGAGTATCAATAAATGGGCGATGATTACTTACATTAACAGGATTCATGGAAGGCCCTGTATAGCTGGAACCTCCAATTACAAAAGTAACAATTGACATAGCTATCAACCAGTTCTTTATAAGAATGCTGTTAGGCCCCTTGATGATAATGAGGAGAACATCAAAGGTGATCATGAAAGTCAAAACCCCCTCAGCAATTGCTCCAGTGTGAAAATCAACCTTTAAAGAAGGACCCCCGAGCATGTGTTTGTACTGCACCGGCATCACCTCCATGATTGCAAGCACACCACCAACTGCGCCAGCAGCCTATCCAACAATCTTATTTTTTCATGAAGATATAAAGGAAAAGGGAAAGGACACAATTCATTGCCCATCGATAAATATTGACAAAAATCAATATGTACATTTCATCATGCTTGAAAGATTGGAACTAGGTAACAAGTGTTAAATTCAAAACAAACAAAAGGCCTTGAATAGGCATTGAACTATGATTTGAATTAAATGGATCTACAAAAAGAGTTACCTAATACCTAGTGAAAAGTGAAAACAGCAGTTGAGTGGAGACATGGGCATGGTCATCAAAGAAGTATCGAGACTTAACAAACAGTATATAATTCCAGCATAGAAGAATTTACTAGTTAATTAAGGAGTAAAAGGGATATGGCCTGAGCAGGAAGGCGGTTGGCAGCAGAGACAAGGGAGTCAGGGCCACCGAGGCCGACGGCATATATACATTAAATTATTGCGTTCACATAATTCCAACTTAAATCCTTGCCCCCACAATCTTTGATACTGCTACAATTGCAAACAAAGAAAGATCTCTGGCAACTGATTGAAACTCGTTTTAATGTATAGTAAAAGCTGTAGAATGACTAACACTCTTATGGATAAATTTATAATACATGTGACCCTGTAATTAATCAGTATAAGTCTTTTGGCAAATGAACACAAATGCGGTACGAGCATTTGATTTCTATATCAAGGCAGCCAATATTTATTTTCAACAAACATTCATACTGATTTTCAAAATAACTAAAAGTAGTATGTACTGCAGTTTCAAGCAGCAAACGAACTTTTAGAGTGTTCCTCCAATTGCCCTCATCTGTTAATTCAACAACCTACCAAGAAACCAATATAAATATAATATATGTATCAAATTTCAAAGAAAAGAAAACAAACTAAGTCAAAAAAAGGGGTGGGAGGGAGGAGGAGGATGGAAAATTCAATTATAAACGCAGAAGAAATATACTACTACTTTCTCTGCTAAATCAATGAATTCACACTCTTCATATGCATGAAACTACAATCAATTGCACAGGTTACGGAAATGAGTTATTTTACAAAGAATCAGCACAAACAAAAGCATCACAATCAGCTGATGGCCAATGTATTCAACACATTATCACTACAGCATTCGAAAAGTAGCAATAGAGTTTTCCATAGCAGAGGGTCGACAAACACGCCCCAAGCCTGTCAGGCCATGTGAAATTAGACAACACATACTCCATTCCAATAGCAAAACTACTCTGCATTCAATCCAAAAAGTTTCAAGCAGAGCATCTCAAGATGCAGAATCTTGTGATAGAATGCCCAAAGTCTACCCTATTCAATTGATTGCAATGCTAAACGTGTAATCGTTTACAGGGACACTGATTTGACGCATTTTGTCGAACACAGAAAGTGCAACAGAGTAGTGTTTCATGTTGACAATCACACCCAAAAGTAATAGAAGGCTGTGAAACAAGCAAATAGCATCATCTATATCATTAATACTGCTGAAATCTACCCTGGGCTTAGGTGAATCATATGAATCGGAAGAGAAGAAAGAGAGTGGATGAGTAAAATTACCTAATTCATGAGAAGATTTAGCTGCAAATCGTGTTCGAATCAGGCGAATTGCAGAAGCAGCAGTCTATTGTTTAAGAATATGTAAGTAGAGAATTTTTACGAATTTTTTTTTCGAGCCGAGCTCAAACTATTTTGATAATTTGTTAACGAGCTTTTTTCGAGCCGAGCTCAAACTAGGCTCGATTAACTCGTTAACGAGCTTTTTTTTCGAGCCGAGCTCGAACTAGGCTCGATTAAATCTTTGACGAGCTTTTTATCGAGCTGAGCTCGAACTAGGCTCGATTAACTCGTTAACGAGCTTTTTTCGAGCCGAGCTCGAACTAGGCTCGATTAACTCGTTAACGAGCTTTTTTCGAGCCGAGCTCGAACTATTCAATTCGCGAGCCAAATAATTTATATTCGAGCCGAGCTCGAGCCCAAAAAAATCCAAACGAGCCGAGCTCGAGCCTGATAGTATTCGGCTCGGCTCGGCTCGTTTACATCCCTAGTTGTAGCTGAAATTTTCGGGAACTCATTGCACTTTGAAAAACGAGCTTAAAACCCTAATCTCCGTTCACCAAATGTTTTAGCACAAATTTTATACGTGTTCTACACTAAAATATGTACCTATTGTAAAAAATTCATGACTATTAGATGTGTTTTAAGTATTTTTTTTTTTTTTAAATTTCCCACAAACAGCTCTACTTAGAAATTTAATGGTGAAATGTTTTCTTGTTAATGGTGAAAATATATATTACCGCAGTTCAATTGTTTCATACACCACATGAAACTAGAAGAAAACATAAATTGCAGAGGTTAAGAATGAGCACAAACAAAAGCATCACTATCAGCTGATGGCAAATGTAGTAGAACAATTAATCACTATTGCATTCAAACAAAGTATTCAACACATGCAGATATCATTCAGGACAGAAATAATAATAATAATAATAATAATAATAATAATAATAATAATAATAATAATAATAACACCAAGCACGCAACAGTACATAAATCTATATATCAAATTTGGTAATGTATTGCATATTAATCTAGTTGAATGACATGACATGTGCAATTAAAGTAACTCGAGTTTCACCAGGTCCCTGGTATACATAAGATAAGAATATCCCACTTTGTTTCACTCTCTAATCACTATATTTCTCTTTCCTTGCTATATTTTCACAGAGTGCATAACAAGATGAATTTTAAAAAGATTATTGCACTGCTGGAAATTTAATAAAATGGTGGACAATTAGAATAAATCAAACATAGAAAAGTATTTCTGGTAAAGAGCAAAAAAAAAAAAAAACGATAACACCAGATCATCTAGTGAGGGGAAAAGCAAAAAAAGAGCACCACATCAATTACATACCTTGCCACTTATGGGCATCACACTGATATAAAAACTCAAAAGTGCATTAGAAAGCAAAACCATATCAAGAACACAATATAATGTAGGCAGATGCTAAAATTTGCAAGATAGGAACACAACCAGGAATCAATTTGGTATCAAAATACTGGTTTTACAATAAAATAATCCCTAATATGTAAACCTACGGAATATCTTAGGGCACAAGTTTCTTAATCATTTCGAAAAGCATAACATTTTCACGGTCACCTTCCAGCTCATCAATTAACAAGCACATGGTATCAACATCGGCTGAGAATCCTCTTTCACACATTTCCTCCAAGAATGGCATTGCTTCGGAAATCTCATTTCTCCTCAACAAACTCCGGACAATAACGTTGTATAGACAACTATTAGGTGCACATCCACTTTTCTCCATTTTCACAAGAAAAAGTTTTGCCTCTTCCAAGGATCCTTCTCGAAGAAGCGAACCAACAATCGTAGTATATATTTGAACATTAGGTTGCAGGCCTTTAGAAGGAAGATCATTAAAAAGATCTCTTGCAACTTCAAGTTTTCCATTTTTGCATAATCCATCAATGAGAATACCATATACGAATATATTAAGAATAATGCCTTTTTCTTCCAATGAGTGTAGAAACGTAAGTGCTTTAGAAATCTCCTTGCTCTTGCACAAGCCATCCAACAATATACTATATGTATGTAAGTCAGGAAGTACTTGTCGAGCTTCCATATCTTTGAACAGCTTCCAGCCATCAGCATATCTACCTTTATCAAATAATCCATGAATCATGGTACTGTAGGTTATCGTATCATGCTTTAAACCTTTACGGGGGACTTCAAGAAAAAGACGCCAAGCTTCCTCTATCTTTCCATTCTTGCAATATCCATTAATCAAAATGCTATAGGTGATGATAGAAGGTCTTAGACCCTTCTCAGCAATGGAACTAAACACTTCTTTGGCTTTACTCGTATTCCCTTCCAGACAATACCCTTCTATAAGGGAATTGTACGTGATTATATCAGGACATAATTTTTGATGCATCATATCTTCAAGAACAACCTCGGCATCTCTCACCCTTCCTTCCTTGCAATATGCATCTACCAATATACTGAAAGTAATCTCATTCTTGGATATATTACGATTGGTCATTTGATCTAAAAGGGCTTCAACGTCCTTCCACCGACCAACATCACATAAGCCTTGGATAATCGAATTACACGTGACAACGTCAGGTGAATAGCCCTTGCTCGTCATTTGGGACAAAAACTGTAGAGCATCATCTACCATCCCACCCTTGCACAACCCATCAATCATTGCGTTGTATGCCATGACATTGGGTTTCCATCTAGATTTTTCCAAAGTGTGAAGCAATTTAAAAGCAGAAATAATTTGCCCAGTTTTGCAGAGCCCATCAATCATAGTTAGAATCATAACATCATTAGGCTCGCAAATTTTCAAGACCAGAAGCTTTTTGAACAATTTCTCAGCTTCAGCAACCTTATCATCTAAAAAGTGACCTTTGATGAGCGTGGTGAATGTCGTGACATTAGGTTCGTAACCGCTCTTGAATATAATGCCCAGGATAGAATACCCCAAGTCTACCCTATTCAGAAGGCAGTAGCAATTGATTGCAATGCTAAACGTGTACTCGTCCACAGGGACACTCCTTTGACGCATTTTGTCGAACACAGAAAGTGCAACACAGTAGTGTTTCATGTTGACAATCATACTCAACAGTTGGGTGTACACTTTAATAGAAGGCTGTGGCCGCATTCTTACGATTTCATGAAACAAGCAAAAAGCATCATCTACATCATTAATACTGCTGAAATCTACCATGGGCTTAGGTGAACCTCGCCTATCTTTGGGACCCGAATCATATGAATCCGAAGAGAAGAAAGAGAGTGGATGAGTAAAATTACCTAATTCATGAGAAGATTTAGCTGCAAATCGTGTTCGAATCAGGCGAATTGCAGAAGCAGCAGTCTTTCGGCTCATCTTCTTTCAGCTGTTTTCAAAATCGAATACAGGGTAGGGTTGGAATGTGGCTTTGCGGCGTTGTAAAATCAAAACTGAGTTCCATTTATTAATTATATATTTTATTTTCAGTTACGAAAGTCCCTTACGATTTTTTATTTTTTATTTTTTGAAAATTACCCTTACGATTTATTAAATAAAGTTAATTTTCCCTTTCTTCATAAATAATTTAATAATTATATCTGATTACTTTAATTTTCGTATCTTTTTTATTAAAATATTGAAATCTTGAGAATATAATATAAAATAAAATAATATGATGGGAAATGGAAAAAATAGATTAAATCGTTAATTCATTCTTATATAAAAGAGTGAACTATCTTTTTTTTTTTCTTTTCGAAAAGAACTAACTATCTTCAATAAAGGGTTAATTTCAGAAAAAATATAAATCAAATTTTTATTAATTACAACATATATTTTTTTATAATTTGATATACCGTCTTTTTAAATTTTACATTTTGATACATTTAATCATTTTTTGACAATTATTTAATGATAATATTGTCGGAGATACCATATAGATCATATCCATATGTATACCAACAAATAAGAGCAATTTTTTAAAATGAAAGATCGTCATTATAAAACAATTTTAACTTTAGAAACACTTTATAGTTTGTTAAAACAAAACTTATCCTTAAATTGCACAGGAATACAATCACATTTAATTGTTGGAATATACGTGGAAATTTATGTTGCGTCGAAAAAATGTCAGTTGTTTCAAATTACAAAACGTAAAAAAGTTGGTTATAGAATTGCAAAGAAAAGAATATGTGATAATTAAAAAAAAACCCTGGTGATTTATATTTTATTTTGCAATTTAGTTTGTATAATTTCCAAACTACTAAAAATTTCTCGCAATACTTTCAAAAGTGAGAAAACTTCATGCAACTAACACCATTTTATTTTAGTTTTACTCATAATTAGTAGACTTTCCAAATACCTTTAAGAATGCAAGAAAATTTGTTTTCTTCTTCACTATAATAATAAGGTCTCTTCTTCCATCAAAATGAATGTAATATTAGTTTTAATTAAAATTTGTCACCGATATAACTAAATAGTACTCCCTTCTTTAATTAAAAGTATATTCATTTGTCTTATTTGTCCGTCCATTAAAAGTATGTTCATTTTATTTGTGGAAACAATTGTTTTATTATCACCCTCCAATCATCACTTAATTATTCAAAATGTTATTGATTTTACACTCACAAACATTTACTCTAGTAATAAATAGACCCCACAATACCCCACAAAATTTGTATCCAACCATGTGAGCATAGTTTTAATGGATGAAGAGAGTATTAATTTACCATTGTTCAAAAATAGTCCCTTGTGCCCAATTACATCGTGCAACTGATGAGCTAGAGAGTCACTCATTGTATTAATGTCCATGAATGATCAATCAGAGTTCGAATTGTCGAACTAGAAAATTAGGTGATATCATATAACTTAACATGTACTGGGAAGACGTTTGTTACAAGTTTTTAACGAGAATGAGAACGAAAATATTTTTTATCTTTATGTCCCCTAATATATTGGAAAAAGAAATGTCTCTATGATAGTTATAGAATTAGTATTGTGCTCTAATTTTGAAAAAAATAAGAGAGAAAAAAGCTTATTGCTGGTGGTGGAAGAGAATGATTGAAGAGATATAATTATAGGAGGGGGAAAAATAATCAAAATGACACTAATTTTAGGAGAAAAATTGTCACATTAATCATCTTTTGTTCTCTTTAACTAGAGGTGCAAACATATTTCGTGGGCGGGGTTAGGTCGAGCCGGTTCGTGAATAGATCAAGCCTACAAGATTGAGCCCGTTAATTATTTTTTTAAAAAAAAATTGTATCAAACAAAATTGTAAATTAAAAAAAAAAAAAGAAAAAAAAAACTTAGGTAGACCATATAAACCATCAAAATTCATAAATCATAAACAATTAACATCAGTCAATTAAAAAATTCATCACACTTATCATTAAAATCATCCCCGAAACTTGATTCAAAATTCATTTACTCTATATGGCTTAAATTAATAGAATTAATTAATACACAACATATAGAAAATAGAAAATTAAACACAATCCATAAGCACCATTAGTAAATTGGATATAACATCTCTTTTTTAAAATTTCAAATTAACCAATAAAACAGCTTTAAATTCTAACACCATTTATTAATTAAAGAAAAGATTAAAGTTATATTGTTTCAATTGGTATTCAACACAACTAAGAAAAAATGAAACATGAATTAGCATATATAGAGTAATGCTAAATTCAACACAAACCTTACCTATATATGACCAGCTACTTTCCTACAACAACAGCCTCAAGCAATTTTTACAGCGACGGGCTTTCCTCGACCCATCGAGAACCCCTTAGTGCCATCTGGCATACGAGGGACGGGATTAGTTCTGCTTACACTAAACTTCTCATTACTCTCAGAAGCAGCTTCTGTAGCCACATACTCTGAGCTGCGTCCTCCACGTCCCTGTCCTTGTTTCTGTCCCTTCCCCTTCCCCTTACTCTTCCCGTTCCCATTCCCGTTGTAATTCCGCCCACCTCTCCTTTGTGTGTTGCTGCTGCTGCTTTCATTATCTTCCCACTGAAGAATTAATGAATAACTAATTCTGAGTCTTGATTCAGAATAGGCATGCATTACAGATGAGCTTCCAGTTGTGTTTGGGATCTTTAACATGAAACTTTAGGTAATCATGATCTATAGTATAAAGTAGGGTAACTCAACAACGTACGCCAATACTCGATGCAATGGTGGTTTAGAAGTTGAAGGAACTACTAATTGAAAGTGAGGTTTCAAATCCATTCCATCCAAACAATGCCAATGGATTTGCTATTACGGATTTCAAATTCATTAGTATACTATGATCCAAATGCAGCCTAAGAATTCTTTTCGGCAAAGACTCCTTCTTAGCCTTGACCGGCCTTCCCTAGTGACCTAAAAAGTTACATGTAGTTTTCTTGACAATATGCAGGCCCTTGTTTATGAGTTAAGACTATGTTTTATTGTATTCCTACGTAACGAACAAAATTTGAACCCCATGCATAAAAGTAACATGAATTCCTAGAATATGAGCAAATAGAAACTAGTTGATGAACATGAGTTTTTCAACTATGTATAAAATTTTTCCTAATCAGTTTCCCAATAACATAATTTACTTTGATATAAGACAAAGAACCTGAAGTGGCCTTACTTGTTGCTCATGAAACGGGGAATCAGATTGGGGAATTGAATCTTCCAAGTGATTCTCCTTGACACACTGCATCTCAGTAGTAGTTTTTCGTCTTTCCTGCCATTAGGATAATAGACGAAACAGAGCTAGACGTATGATTCACACAGTCACTTCAGTTTAAACGAATTATCAAAACCTTACCTAGTCTAACTTCCACCTATAGCAGGTTCTTTCCCCTTTTCCATTGATTTTATTTTAATTATCCATAAAGATGTATATTGTATAAGTTATAGAATGACTACTACTGTTATGGATAAATTTATAATACAAGTGACCCCTGTAATTAATCGTAAAGTTCATTTGGCAAATAAGAACACAAATATGGTACTAGCATTTGATTTCTATATAAAACATTGATACTGATTTTCAAAATAACTAAATCAATGGATTCACACTCTTCATATGCATGACACTACAAGAATATCAATTGTACAGGTTAAGAAAATGAGTTATTTTACAAAGAATCAGCACAAACAAAAGCATCACAATCAGCTGATAAGAAATGTATTAAACACATTAATCACTACCGCATTCGAGCAAAGTATTCAACACATTACAGAGATATAATTTACGCCCCCTTCAAGAGTGCGTTTGAAATTAAGAAACCATTCAGGGTCAGACAGACAAGAAGTCCTCCCTACTGCATAGGCTCATGTGGTATTTTTTAGGGGAAACGCAAAAAAAGAGCACTAGATATTGATAATCAAACATACTAACATTATGAACTTCAATCATATCCACATAGCTTCCATTATAGCAATTAGAAAAATAAATATGTTTTTGCTTGCATGAGAAATAATAAATTTGAATGGAATCATAGCAAAACTCTATGCTGATTAAGGCCAAAACTTGCTCATCAAATATTCAGAAGGCAGTAGCAATTGATTGTTGTGCTAAACGTGTAACCGTTTACAGGGACACTCATTTGACGCATTTTGCCGAACACAGAAAGTGCTACAGAGTAGTGTTTCATGTTGACAATCACACCTAACAGTAATAGAAGGCTGTGAAACAAGCAAATAGCATCATCTACATCATTAGAGGTACCCCTGTTATTTTTAGGGTGATTATTTGTATAATTTATATTCTACATGTTTGAAAGCTTTAATGTTGTGGACGTAGGTGCTCTACTGTTGTAAATGTTGCTAAAAAATGTCTGTCATGTTAGAGAGTCAACTAGACTTGTTGTTTGTAATGTAATTCTTTCAATATAGTGTGAATAGCATAAATTGTTGAAACTAGTCTTTCCGTTTGTAACGTTCTATTCTATGTACTGGTACTCCAATGCTAGTTTCATTCTGGAATTACAGATCATTAGTTGAACAAAAAATGTAAGTGTTGGACAAAAATTAGTTGAACATTATCTGCAAAAGGTCAATTTCGACCATTAGCCTATGGGCTGATTTCATGGCTCAATTAATTCGTGTAACTAACTACATAGTTCAGACATTTCATCGAACACATCATATGCTCTATTTTTCTTTGTTCTCCATCCATATGTAAATATGTTTTCTTATAAGAAATATACACACACATTAAAATTCAGACATAATATATATATATGCACAGCGCAAGTAGCGTACAAACATAGAATTCAGAGCACAGTAGAAGTGAAGAAAGAATTAACCGATACAACCTACTATTGACGTGATTTTCGCCACTGGCCAAGGGAAATATTTGTTCTCGATACAACCTCTATGTCAATGAAAATATGAAGAAAAATATATAACAAATAGTATGTACATGCTCACCTTTGATCGTCTATATCCGCATCATAGGATGTAGTCGCAGAAGACAAAGAAGAAATAAAGGAAAAATGAAGTAGACAGCGCCAAGCTGAAGTCCATCCACCGGAAAGCCACCAGCACCGTCCAACGGGACATATTTCACTCCTTCATTTTTCAAAGAATAAACCAGATATTTCTAAGGAATTAAATTGATGTTTAAGTATTTTAATTTATATATATATATATTGGTAATTAGTTTAATTTATAAAATATATTATTTTTAAAAAAATTAATATTATAAGGATATATAAGTAATTTTATATATATTTTTATTAAAAATTAATTATTTTGTCTTGTGAGAAACTAGATGGCTCAGGGCGAAATTTAACGATGCGTTAAATTCTCATTGGATACCTGACGCCTGACCATTGAAAAACCCATGTAAGTATATTAAATTAACAAATTAATTAATATCATTAGAATTAAGTATGTTAATTAATAAGGAGAGTAAGAGCAAAAGAAAAATAAATAATTATCATTCGAATTGTATGTTAATTAATAAGGAATTAAAGAACAAAAGGACACTGATGCACTTGAATTATTGTTTATTTACTTTGAATTGTTTAAGTGATTTAAATTTGTTATGAAATATTTGAATTTATTATGGACTTATTAATTTATTATCAACTTATTTTAAGTTGTTTAATTGTTGTTTGTACTTTGTTATGAATAAATAACAGAACTTATTATGGATTATTGAACTGTTTGAATTATTATGAATTATTGAACTTATTGTACATTATTAAATTAGGAAAAATGACTACTAGGTACAATTTTTGAACAAAATAACTACTAGGTACAGTGGTTTTAAACCATTACTACCCACTACAATCTATATCATTTTTACCCTTAAATTTTGATTTTGCTGAAATTAAAATTTTTTTTTTGATAAAACCCTAAAATTCCATCATCACTCACACTCTGCCTCTCTCCGTTTCTCACTCTCTCTCTCTTTCTCGCCGTCTCTCACTCTCTCTCTTTTTCGCCGTCTCTCACTCTGTCGCCGTCTCTCACTCTCTCTCGAATCTTTCCATTACTCGGTGAAGATGAACGCCATAGCCCACCCGCAACAGCCACGCCACCATCAGCCAGGCGAGAGAGACCCAGGCAACGACGGAGACAGACCCAGCTCTAGACGAAGGACGTTCGCCACCGCGACCATCGCACCCAGGCGACGGCTCCTCTTCTCACTCTCGGCCACAATCGCGACAAGATCAGCGGCAATAGATCGATCATAGATCGACGACAGATAAACTCTAGTTATCGAGTCATAGATCGGCGGAGGACCAAATCGACAGAGGGTTTCTGCTCGTTTGAGTCCTAGTTTAATTCTTGAACTCCTAAAATTTTTCAATTGGTTTTTAGCAGATATTGAGATTAAATTGATATTGGGATTGCAGAGGTAGGATGTTTATGTTTAATTTCTTTATTCTTATTTTTGATTTTTGATTATTGCTGTTTGATTTTTTTATTCTTGTGTTGGTTCTTAGGAGATGTTTGTATACAATGGTACTGCTAAAGTGCAGATTTTTTCTTCAGCACATCTGCAACAATATTTTTTTCACCTCTTGTTTTGTTTACATATTTCAGAATTTTTTTCATGTAAATTCAAATACTATGAAGGAATTTTTTTCGTTGAATTCGAACATAAAAATCAACTCAAAAGTGCAGAAAATTCCCGTTGAATTCGAACATAAAAATTAAATTGATTTGCATAAGCCAAAAAAGACATGAAAATTAAATGTTTCGAGAGCAAATATGAGCATCGTCAATACTGAAAAATAGATCCGTGCAAAAAAAAAAATACTGAAAAATAGATATGCACTCATCTGACACAAAAAGCAAAAAGAGAGTGTAAGAAGGAAGGGTAGTTTTGGAAGTTTGACCTATAATATTGTACCTACGAGTAATTATCATTTTTATTGTATTGGATAGTGTTAAGGCTTCTAATATTCTAGTTGGTAGTAATTGACTCATTAAATTATTATATGAAGTTATTATAAATTATTTTAATATTTTAACTTATAATATTAATAAAAAAAATTTTAAAAAATTGGCCACTTTGGCCCGCCTTGGGCCGGGTTGGGCTTGAGAAATGTAGGCCAGAAACACAACCGGGCCTAGCCCAGCCCGGCCCGGCCCATTGCCACCTTATCCATGATTGATCAATCAGAGTTCAAAATGTTTGGCATCATCGAGACCATCTTTAGTCTCCCTCCGTCCCAAAATTTCTTTCATAGGGAGGAGAGCGCACTTATTAAGAAAATTCAAATTAGTATAGGAGAGAGAATAAAGTGTAAGGGTATTTTGCATGGTTGAATAAGATAAAATGTAGGAGAGATAATAAAATAGAATACAATAAGAGTAACATTTTTTAAATTTAGATGGTAATGTGAGGGTGTAATTTATAAAGGGTATTCCATTTTAACGGTGTAACAGTAATTATGGGACGAACAAAAAAGAAAAGTGTGAAAATAATTAAGGGATGGAGGGAGTATTAAGAGGGGTGTATTGGATTAGAATTTCAAATGACTTTTTAGCTGAAATAGTCATGTGGATTTTTAAAAAATTGGTAGAATGTTTATGACTTTTAAGTTTTTACAGGATTCTATAAGACTTTTTAATACAAGATTTTATTGGATTTTTAGAACTTTGTAGACTTTAAAAAATTTCATAGATTTGTGACATATAATTAAAAGTTCAAGATTTTTTTTCATATATTCGAATTTAAAAGGAGTCAAAGACAAAAAAAAAAAAAAAAAAAAAAATCAACCGTTAAAATTTATAAATAATAATTATATCTGAAAGTGCAACCCCCCACCTGTACCAACCCTTACAATATTTCAGCAAAAAATTATCACCACACAGATTCGAACACGAGATGTTGGAGTGTGTATGTGCCCCAGTTACCTTATTCACTTATTATTCGTCTATATTCATGGGTCATTTAAAAACCTATTTGATCAATGATCATTGCGTGGATGTAAAAATGTAACGTATCCACCTTAGGAATGTCAAATGGGCGGGGATAGAGTCGTTCTCCATCCCCGTTGACGCAAAACAAAAGAAAAAAATTTCTCCCTCATCCATGTGGAATCCTCGTTCTTAGGGGAATCTCTATCCCCTTGTACTTAATATACAACTAGATGAGCTCCCGCGTATTACGCGGTATGTTCGTTAAATAAATTTTATAATATAATATAATATATTAATACATATAATATTTTTCATCAAATAATAATATATATGTATAAAATTTTGTGTAATTATAATATTAAATTTAAGTAATGGTAATATTAATTATATAATAATTCATGCTAGGTATTATAATTATTATAATTATGTGAAAATTTACTATAAGATTTGTTTCAAATTTATTTTACAATTAATAAAAAATTAATTAATAGAAAAAAAAAATCTTTTATAATCGATGCATAAATATTACTTCGAATAGTATATATATCGTATATTAGCAATAAATATCATATATGATTATATTAAATTTTTTTAATAATACTTATATCTATACATATATTCATTAGGATGAAATAAAGTAAATTAATTGAGTCGGTCCTTTTTAATAATTTTACTCAATATGTTAATACTATTGTATAGGTGACTAATTATACATTGACACATAATCATTAATAATATACAACTTTTTATATTATTGACTTTAATCACACACACATAAATTATTTTTTCAATTCAATGACATATCATCTGAATTCACAAAAAATATACACATAAATATTATAAACTCTATATTAATATATAATGAGATTCACTTGTTTGAAATACTCACAATTAATTTTTTATAAATATTAAATTTTCTCAGCAAAATATCTAATATACTTTTATAGGCTGGAGTCATATAAAATAAGTTTCAGAACATATAAATATATATAAATTGGTTTAGTTGGTAAACATTAAAATAAACGTATGAGAGGTGCTAGGTTCAAACCTTTTTGAATATTTTTTAAAACTTTACATAAAATTGACACATAAGCAAACTTAACATAAATCGACGCTTCACAATAAAACGACACGTGGCAGTGAAATTATAAAAAAATGACACATAAGTTGAATTCACCACAAGTCGACACATAAGCAAAATCAAACTCCCTATTAGCATATAGGGGATTTATAGATATTTAATTATGTAAAATATTTATATTACAATTCATAATAATTATATTTATATATATATATATATATATATAATATTGAGTAATATATAAAATCACCATGGGGATCGGGGGCAGGATTCTCGCATGGCGGGGAGTATGATTCCCGTCCTCGCCCATCCCCGGTAGCGGGGAATGGTTTATACCCAACCTCACAGGGACAAATTTGGAAATTCTCCACCCGTTCGGGACGGGTCCACGCGGGAATTGAATGATGTTGGTATTGTAACATGTTGAGTATGAAATGAAAACTATGTGCATAAGAACATGTTTTACTAAGGGAAGACACTTTTTGAAGATTCTGAATAAAAACTATTTTCTGTAAACTAAGTATTTCAAGAAACGAAATATGCAGTGTGAAACTAGTCAAGTTGTGGTTCTAACCCCACTGGCCTCATGCAATCTGAAATTTTATTTTATTTGCTATAGATTTTTAGAAAAGGTGTGGCAAACTGCGATGTTTTTTATGTTTCTTGATTTTCTAGGAAAAACCGGTTGATGCACAACTTTTAGAAATTTATATTCAAATACTATACGTTGTTGGCTATCACTATGCCAAGTCTCATAATTTTTCAATTAGTGGAAGTATTTTCAGAAAATTAATTTCTAAATTACCGCTTTCTCTGCTAGTTCAATTGTTTCATATTCCACATGAAACTAGAAGAAAATATAAATTGTAGAGGTTAAGGATGTGTTATCTTATAAGGATGAGCACAAACAAAAGCTTCACTATCAGCTGATGGCAAATGTAGTAGAACAATTAATCACTCTTGCATTCAAACAGAGTATTCAACACATGCATATATCATTCAGGACAATAATAATAATAATAATAATAATAATAATAATAATAATAATAATAATAATAATAATAATAATAATAAAAATGAAAACTGTCACACAAATAAAAAGCACGCAACAGTACATAAATCTATATATTAAATTTAGTAATATATTGCATATTAATCTAGTTGAATGACATGTGCAATTAAAGTAATAGTATACATGAGATAAGAATATCCCACTTTGTTTCACTCTCTAATCACTATATTTCTATTTCCTTGCTATATTTTTCCAGAGTGCATAACAAGATTAATTTTAAAAAGATTATTGCACTTCTGTTAGCAGGATTGGTAAATTTTTCAATAAATTGACCTTATTTTCAACATTAAAATAAAGGTGTTCACAAGAAAATAGCCTGGAAATTCAATACAATGGTGGACAATTAGAAGAAATCAAACTTAGAAAAGTATTTCTGGTAAAGAGCAAAAAAAAGAGCACCATTGCCAGTTGCCACTTACGGGCATCACATCCCCTTTCCCTGTTTTAGAAAAGATAATGCACCATTGTTGGAATGAATTGACTTCACACTGATATAAAAACTCAAAACTGCATTAGAAAGCAAAACCATATACTCATAATATCAGTAGAACATATCACATATGCATTTTTTCATGCAACAGATGATCAACATGTACCTCCAGACAGATGAGAAGATCTTCATGAGGATAAACCGATGTCTCAACAATACTTGTCTCAACTCACTAGTCCACACATGTTAATAACTAATACTCAATTAGCTTTTTCCGATCACATTGAAAGAGATCATACCCAAGATTCTATTCATAATATCAGTAGAAAATATCACATATGCATTTTTCTGATCACATTGGAAGAGATCATACACAAGGTTCTATTCTCTTATTTTTAGTAAGCAATTAAGTTTTTGAGCAAACTATTCAAAATGTTAACCAAAAACTATACGAAAAAATGATTGCTTTTTGAGGGGTGGGGAAATAATATTATTTCATATTTAATGATTTAGGAGAAATATTAAAGCATATCAAGAACACAACATAGCGTAGGCAGACGCTAAAATTTGAAAAATAAGGCATGCGATCAACAAGATACTAACACAACCAGGAATAATTTGGTATCAAAGTACTGGTTTTACAATAAAATAATCCCTGAAATGTAAACCTACGGAATATTTTAGGGCACAAGTTTCTTAATCATTTCGAAAAGCATAACATTTTCATGGTCACCTTCCAAGCTCATCATTTAACAAGGACATGGTATCGACATCGGCTGAGAACCCTCTTTCATACATTTCCTCCAAGAATTTCATTGCTTCGGAAATCTCATTTCTCCTCAACAAACTCCGGACAATAACGTTGTATAGACAACTATCAGGCGCACAACCACTTTTCTCCATTTTCACAAGCAAAAGTTTTGCCTCTTCCAAGTATCCTTCTCTAAAAAGCGAACCAACAATCATAGTATAAAAATGAATATCAGGTTGCAGGCCTTTAGAAGGTAGATCATTTAAAAGATCTCTTGCAACTTCAAGTTTTCCATTTTTGCATAATCCATCAATGAGAGTACCATATGAGACTATATCAAGAATAATGCCTTTTTCTTCCATTGAGTGTAGAAACGTAAGTGCTTTAGAAATCTCCTTGCTCTTGCACAAGCCATCCAACAATATATTATATGTATGTAAGTTAGGAAGTACTTGACGAGCATCCATATCTTTGAACAGCTTCCAACCATCAACATATCTACCTTTATCAAATAATCCATGAATCATGATATTGTAGGTTATTGTATTATGCTTTAAACCTTTACGAGGCACTTCAAGAAAAAGACGCCAAGCTTCCTCTATCTTTCCATTCTTGCAATATCCATCCAACAATATACTATATGTATGTAAGTTAGGAATAACTTGTCGAGCTTCCATATCTTTGAACAGCTTCCAGCCATCAGCATATCCACCTTTATCAAATAATCCATGAATCATGATATTGTAGGTTATTGTATTATGCTTTAAACCTTTACGGGGGACTTCAAGAAAAAGACGCCAAGCTTCCTCTATCTTTCCATTCTTGCAATATCCATTAATCAAAATGTTATAGGTGATGATAGAAGGTGTAAGACCCTTCTCAACAACGGAATTAAACACTTCTTTGGCTTTACTCGTATCCTCTTCCAGACAATACCCTTCTATAAGGGAATTGTACGTGATTATATTAGGACATACTTTTTGTTGCATCATATCTTCAAGAACTACCTCGGAGTCTCTCACCCTTCCTTCCTTGCAATATGCATCTACCAATATACTGAAAGTAATCACATCCTTGGATATATTACGATTGGTCATTTGATATAATAGGGCTTCAACGTCCTTCCACCGACCAACATCACACAAGCCATGGATAATCGAATTACACGTGACAACATTGGGTGAAATGCCGTTGCCCGTCATTCGGGACAGAAGCTTTAGAGCATCATCCACCATCCCACCCTTGCACAACCCGTCAATCATTGCATTATACGCCATGACATTGGGTTTCCATCTAGATTTTTCCAAATTATGAAGCAATTCAAAAGCAGAAATAATTTGCCCAGTTTTGCAGAGCCCATCAATCACAGTGAGAATCATAACATCATTAGGCTTGCAAATTTTCAAGACCAGAAGCTTTTTGAACAATTTCTCAGCTTCAGCAACCTTATCATCTAAAAAGTGACCTTTGATGAGCGTGGTGAATGTCGTGACATTAGGTTCGTAACCGCTCTTGAATATAATGCCCAGGATAGAATACCCTAAGTCTACCCTATTCAGAAGGCAGTAGCAATTGATTGCAATGCTAAACGTGTACTCGTTTACAGGGACACTCCTTTGACGCATTTTGTCGAACACAGAAAGTGCAACAGAGTAGTGTTTCATGTTGACAATCATACTAAACAGTTTGTTGTACAGCTTAATAGAAGGCTGTGGCCGCATTCTTACGATTTCATGAAACAAGCAAATAGCATCATCTACATCATTAATTTTGCTGAAATCTACCCTGGGCTTAGGTGAACCTCGCCTATCCTTGGAACCCGAATCATTTGAATTCGAAGAGAATAAACAGAGTGGATGAGTAAAATTACCTAATTCATGAGAAGATTTAGCTGCAAATCGTGTTCGAATCAGGCGAATTGCAGAAGCAGCAGTCTTTCGGCTCATCTTCTTTCAGTTGTTTTCAAAATCGAATACTGAGTTCCATTTATTAATTATATATTATATTTTCAGTTACGAAAATCCCTTACGATTTATTAAATAAAGTTAATTCTCCCTTTCTTCAAAATAATTTAATAATTATATCTGATTACTTTAATTTTCGTATCTTTTTTATTAAAATATTGAAATCTTGAGAATATAATATAAAATAAAATAATATGATGGGAAATGGAAAAAATAGATTAAATCGTTGATTCATTCTTATATAAAAGAGTGAACTATCTTTTTTTTTTTTCGAAAAGAACTAACTATCTTCAAAGGGTTAATTGCAGAAAAAATATAAATCAAATTTTTATTAATTACAATATATATTTTTTTATAATTTGGTATACCGTCTTTTTAAATTTTACATTTTGATATATTTAATCATTTTATGACAATTATTTAATGATAATACTGTCGTAGATACCATATAGATCATATCCATATATATACCAACAAATAAGAGCAATATTTTTAAAAATGAAAGATCATCATTATTAAACGATTTTAACTTTAGAAATACCTTATAATTGTTAAAACAAAACTTATCCTTAAATTGCACAGGAATACAATCACATTTAATTGTTGGAATATACGTGAAAATTTATGTTGCGTCGAAAAAATGTCAGTTGTTTCAAATTACAAAACGTAAAAATGTTGGAATATATGGGATTTGTTCTGTTTACACAAAACTTCTCATTACTCTCAGAAGCAGCTTCTGTAGCCACATACTCTGAGCTGCGTCCTCCACGTCCCTGTCCTTGTTTCTGTCCGTTTCCCATCCCCTTACTCTTACCATTCGCATTCCCGATGTAATTCCGCCCACCTCTCCTTTGTGTGTTGCTGCTGCTGCTTCCATTATCTTCCCACTGAACAATTAATGAATAATTAATTCTCAGTCTTGATTCAGAATAAGCATGCATTACAGATGAGCTTCCAGTTGTGTTTGGGATCTTTAACATGGAATGTTACACGGAGGGTATTGGTATTAAATAAATCGTGTAACGTCTTCATAGATAATTGTTTACGATTTTATTAGTTGTTTTGGGCCTTGCTGTGGGTTATAAATACCCAGCCCAAATGGAGTTGTAGGCATTCAGAAATAATATTGCACATTCTCAGCCCAATTCTCTCTCTCTCTCTCTCTCCCTCTCTCTCTCGATTCTGTTAGACCGTTACTTCCCTCCACCACCGATCTTCAACTCCGGCGTTTCACGCTACCAGCAGCGACGGCTACCATTGAATCACTTCGGTGTTTCAGTGGTATCAGAGCTGATACGAATCCACCTGCGCATTCATCAACCATGGTGAACAACACTGAGCGAATCACCATGCTGGAAAATCAATTAACAGCAATGGAGACGCAAATTCGCGAAACTCAGGAGCAGAAATTTGCTGAATTAAAACAGGAGCAAATGGCGAGTAAGGAGGAATTCGCTAAAATGCTTGAGCAGCAAAATCAGATGTTTGAGTTCATCAAGCAGCTTA